>CM072234.1:2034956-2042456 GCA_036851935.1 Coregonus suidteri
TTAAACAAATCAAAATATATTTTATATTTGAGATTCTTCAAAGTAGCCACCCTTTGCCTTGATGACAGCTTTGCACACTCTTGGCATTCTCTCAACCAGCTTCATGAGGTAGTCACCTGGAATATATTTCAATTAAGAGGTGTGCCTTGTTAAAAGATAATTTGTGGAATTTCTTTCCTTCTTAATGCGATTGAGCCTATCAGTTGTGTTGTGACAAGTTTGGGTTAGTTACAGTGGGCTGTGTTGACAGCTGTCTGTATCTGTCAACACAGCACACTGTAACTAAAGCCATACATACTAGCTGTCTGTATCTGTCAACACAGCCCACTGTATCTACAGCCCATACATACTAGCTGTCTTTATCTGTCAACACAGCACACTGTATCTACAGCCTATACATACTACCTGTCTGTATCTGTCAACACAGCACACTGTAACCTGGTTCGAATCCAGGCTCTGTCGCAGCCGGCCGCTACCGGGAGACTCATGGGCGGCGCACAATTGGCCCAGCGTTGTACAGGGTAGGGGAGGGAATGGCCGGCAGGGATGTAGCTCAGTTGATAGAGCATGGTGTTTGCAACGCCAGGGTTGTGGGTTCGATTCCCACGGGGGGCCAGTATATAAAAAAATATATATATATATGTATTCACTAACTGTAAGTCGCTCTGGATAAGAGCGTCTGCTAAATGACTAAAATGTAAATGTAAATGTAACTACAGCCCATACATACTATCTGTCTGTATCAGTCAACAAGCCCACTGTAACTATAACTCATACATACTAGCTGTCAACACAGCCCACTGTAACTATAACTCATACATACTAGCTGTCTGTATCTGTCAACACAGCCCACTGTAACTACAACCCATACATACTAGCTGTCTGTATCTGTCAACACAGCCCACTGTATCTACAGCCCATACATACTAGCTGTCCCGATCTGTCAACACAGCACACTGTATCTACAGCCCATACATACTAGCTGTCTGTATCTGTCAACACAGCCCACTGTAACTACAGCCCATACATACTAGCTGTCTGTATCTGTCAACACAGCCAAATGTATCTACAGCTCATACATACTAGCTGTCTGTATCTGTCAACACATAACACTGTATCTACAGCCTATACATACTAGCTGTCTGTATCTGTCAACACAGCACACTGTATCTACTGCCCATACATACTAGCTGTCTGTATCTGTCAACACAGCACACTGTAACTACAGCCCATACATACTAGCTGTCTGTATCTGTCAACACAGCACACTGTATTTACAGCCTATACATACTAGCTGTTGTATCTGTCAACACATCACACTGTAACTACAGCCCATACATACTAGCTGTCTGTATCTGTCAACACAGCCCACTGTAACTACAGCCCATACATACTAGCTGTCTGTATCTGTCAACAAGCCCACTGTAACTATAACTGCCCATACATACTAGCTGTCTGTATCTGTCAACACAGCCCACTGTAACTACAGCCCATACATACTAGCTGTCTGTATCTGTCAACACAGCACACTGTATCTACAGCCCATACATACTAGCTGTCTGTATCTGTCAACACAGCCCACTGTAACTACAGCCCATATATACTAGCTGTCTGTATCTGTCAACACAGCCCACTGTAACTACAGCCCATACATACTAGCTGTCTGTATCTGTCAACACAGCCCACTGTATCTACAGCCCATACATACTAGCTGTCTGTATCTGTCAACACAGCACACTGTATCTACAGCCCATACATACTAGCTGTCTGTATCTGTCAACACAGCCCACTGTAACTACAGCCCATATATACTAGCTGTCTGTATCTGTCAACACAGCCAAATGTAACTACAGCCCATACATACTAGCTGTCTGTATCTGTCAACACAGCACACTGTAACTACAGCCCATACATACTAGCTGTCTGTATCTGTCAACACAGCACACTGTATCTACTGCCCATACATACTAGCTGTCTGTATCTGTCAACACAGCCAAATGTATCTACAGCTCATACATACTAGCTGTCTGTATCTGTCAACACATAACACTGTATCTACAGCCCATACATACTAGCTGTCTGTATCTGTCAACACAGCACACTGTATCTACTGCCCATACATACTAGCTGTCTGTATCTGTCAACACAGCACACTGTAACTACAGCCCATACATACTAGCTGTCTGTATCTGTCAACACAGCACACTGTATTTACAGCCTATACATACTAGCTGTTGTATCTGTCAACACAGCACACTGTATTTACAGCCTATACATACTAGCTGTTGTATCTGTCAACACATCACACTGTAACTACAGCCCATACATACTAGCTGTCTGTATCTGTCAACACAGCCCACTGTATTTTACAGCCTATACATACTAGCTGTCTGTATCTGTCAACACAGCCCACTGTAACACAGCCCATACATACTAGCTGTCTGTATCAGTCAACAAGCCCACTGTAACTATAACTCATACATACTAGCTGTCTGTATCTGTCAACACGCCCACTGTATCTACAGCCCATACATACTAGCTGTCTGTATCTGTCAACACAGCACACTGTATCTACAGCCCATACATACTAGCTGTCTGTATCTGTCAACACAGCCAAATGTATCTACAGCTCATACATACTAGCTGTCTGTATCTGTCAACACATAACACTGTATCTACAGCCCATACATACTAGCTGTCTGTATCTGTCAACACAGCCAAATGTAACTACAGCCCATACATACTAGCTGTCTGTATCTGTCAACACAGCACACTGTATCTACAGCCCATACATACTAGCTGTCTGTATCTGTCAACACAGCCCACTGTATCTACAGCCCATACATACTAGCTGTCTGTATCTGTCAACACAGCCCACTGTATCTACAGCCCATACATACTAGCTGTCTGTATCTGTTAACACAGCCCACTGTATCTACAGCCCATACATACTAGCTGTCTGTATCTGTCAACACAGCCCACTGTATCTACAGCCCATACATACTAGCTGTCTGTATCTGTCAACACAGCACACTGTATCTACTGCCCATACATACTAGCTGTCTGTATCTGTCAACACAGCCAAATGTATCTACAGCTCATACATACTAGCTGTCTGTATCTGTCAACACATAACACTGTATCTACAGCCCATACATACTAGCTGTCTGTATCTGTCAACACAGCACACTGTATCTACTGCCCATACATACTAGCTGTCTGTATCTGTCAACACAGCACACTGTAACTACAGCCCATACATACTAGCTGTCTGTATCTGTCAACACAGCACACTGTATTTACAGCCTATACATACTAGCTGTTGTATCTGTCAACACAGCACACTGTATTTACAGCCTATACATACTAGCTGTTGTATCTGTCAACACATCACACTGTAACTACAGCCCATACATACTAGCTGTCTGTATCTGTCAACACAGCCCACTGTAACTACAGCCCATACATACTAGCTGTCTGTATCTGTCAACACAGCCCACTGTAACTACAGCCCATACATACTAGCTGTCTGTATCAGTCAACAAGCCCACTGTAACTATAACTCATACATACTAGCTGTCTGTATCTGTCAACACAGCCCACTGTATCTACAGCCCATACATACTAGCTGTCTGTATCTGTCAACACAGCACACTGTATCTACAGCCCATACATACTAGCTGTCTGTATCTGTCAACACAGCCAAATGTATCTACAGCTCATACATACTAGCTGTCTGTATCTGTCAACACATAACACTGTATCTACAGCCCATACATACTAGCTGTCTGTATCTGTCAACACAGCCAAATGTAACTACAGCCCATACATACTAGCTGTCTGTATCTGTCAACACAGCACGCTGTATCTACAGCCCATACATACTAGCTGTCTGTATCTGTCAACACAGCCCACTGTATCTACAGCCCATACATACTAGCTGTCTGTATCTGTCAACACAGCCCACTGTATCTACAGCCCATACATACTAGCTGTCTGTATCTGTCAACACAGCCCACTGTATCTACAGCCCATACATACTAGCTGTCTGTATCTGTCAACACAGCCCACTGTATCTACAGCCCATACATACTAGCTGTCTGTATCTGTCAACACATAACACTGTAACTACAGCCCATACATACTAGCTGTCTGTATCTGTCGACACAGCCCACTGTATCTACAGCCCATACATACTAGCTGTCTGTATCTACTGTCATCATATGGTTCTGTATGTTGGAACACATTAATAAATAATTATTTATTTATTTGCTATAGAAGTACAGCAGCAAACAGCTTGATATGTTCCTCCTCTGTGTGTGTGTGTGTGTGTGTGTGTGTGTGTGTGTGTGTGTGTGTGTGTGTGTGTGTGTGTGTGTATGTGTGTGTGTGTGTGTGTGTGTGTGTGTGTGTGTGTGTGTACGTCCGATCATCAAGGTGCTGTAGTAAATAATACCTTCAGTTTAATTGGATGTTCATTTCATCTTTGCTTAAGGCTTGTGAGAGAGGAGGTTGGTCTCTCTGGAGTGAATTACACAGAGGAATATGTAACATGTCTGAACATTGTAAACTACCTAGGAGTACAGTCTGTGAGCTGATGTTAGCTACTGTGTAGGTGTGTGTGTGTGTGGTGTGTGTGTGTGTGTGTGTGTGTGTGTGTGTGTGTGTGTGTGTGTGTGTGTGTGTGTGTGTGTGTGTGTGTGTGTGTGTGTGTGTGTGTGTGTGTGTGTGTGTGTGTAGGTGTGTGTGTGTGTGTGTGTTGTGTTGTGTGTGTGTGTGTGTGTGTGTGTGTGTGTGTGTGTGTGTGTGTGTGTGTGTGTGTGTGTGTGTGTGTGTGTGTGTGTGTGTGTGTGTGTGTGTGTGTGTGTGTGTGTGCTGATGTTAGCCAGTAGTGAAACACCCAATGGGGCTTGTATACTGTAGCCGTGAATTCCACATAGTCCTGTCATTACGTTCGAACTAAAACCCAAACCAACACATCACTGTAATCTGAAATTCCCCCATCAGTTGATTATTATTCTCTGTGTAAATCATCTTACAGGGGAAGTGGTTGGATAAAGTGCTGTATTTCCTTCAGACCTGGACTGTATCCCAAATAACACCCTATTCTCTATATAGTGCACTATTTTAGACCAGCGCCCTATGGCTAATAGGATGACATTTGGAACACAGTCCTGTTTTTATACTATTCTGCTTTCAGCAGTTTTCCAAATGCCTCATTCATTCCTAAATCTCTGACGCAGACTTGCTTCCAGTGGTAGAATCAAATTACGTTCATTTGACAAAAGCTTGTTTTTCTGGCCCAGAATAACATGATTGTTTTGAATATAATTAAGTTTATGTGATTTGATATGGTTTCCTGTTTCTCAGGGTTTTTGCACGTTTGTGTTGTTGCGGAATATTTATCCATGATGAAAAAATACTTTTCAAAATTGGTGATGACAAATTGCTTGCTTTATTGAAGTTAATAATTTCTTATTTTCTAATCATATTTATAACAAATCTATCAAACTGGATCACTGTTTCCAGTCAGTAGAAATGTACCCAAATTTCAATGACAAGTAAATCATTTATGATATGATTAGTGAATGCCATAATGTAGTTATTTTGTTAGAAACATTTCCCAATTACCTGCAATCCTGTTTTTCAAAGCCATTTTAGCTGTCACACTAATTGTTCTGTCCGAATCTAGCAAAGATCATGGGAGTTTGCTGTGCTATACCGGGAAGTGACATTTAACTCCTGTGGTGTACTCTACCTTAATTACTTGACTGTGTTGTCCTGTGGTGTACTCTACCTTAATTACTTGACTGTGTTGTCCTGTGGTGTACTCTACCTTAATTACTTGACTGTGTGGTCCTGTGGTGTACTCTACCTTAATTACTTGACTGTGTGGTCCTGTGGTGTACTCTACCTTAATTACTTGACTGTGTGGTCCTGTGGTGTACTCTACCTTAATTACTTGACTGTGTTGTCCTGTGGTGTACTCTACCTTAATTATTGACTGTGTGGTCCTGCCATGTACTCTACCTTAATTACTTGACTGTGTGGTCCTGTGGTGTACTCTACCTTAATTACTTGACTGTGTGGTCCTGTGGTGTACTCTACTTAATTACTGACTGTGTGGTCCTGTGGTGTACTCTCCCTTATTACTTGACTGTGTTGTCCTGTGGTGTACTCTACCTTAATTACTTGACTGTGTGGTCCTGTGGTGTACTCTACCTTAATTACTTGACTGTGTGGTCCCTGTGGTGTAACTCTTCCTTAATTACTTGACTGTGTTGTCCTGTGGTGTACTCTACCTTAATTACTTGACTGTGTGGTCCTGTGGTGTACTCTACCTTAATTACTGGACTGTGTGGTCCTGTGGTGTACTCTCCCTTAATTACTTGACTGTGTTGTCCTGTGGTGTACTCTACCTTAATTACTTGACTGTGTGGTCCTGTGGTGTACTCTACCTTAATTACTTGACTGTGTGGTCCTGTGGTGTACTCTACCTTAATTACTGGACTGTGTGGTCCTGTGGTGTACTCTCCCTTAATTACTTGACTGTGTTGTCCTGTGATGTACTCTCCCTTAATTACTTGACTGTGTGGTCCTGTGGTGTACTCTCCGTTAATTACTTGACTGTGTGGTCCTGTGGTGTACTCTCCCTTCATTACAAAAGTAATGCACTATATAGGGAATAGGGTATGGATCTGGCTAAAAGTAATGCACTATATAGGCAATAGGGTATGGCTCTGGCTAAAAGTAATGCACTATATAGGGAATAAGTTATGGCTCTGGCTAAAAGTAATGCACCATATAGAGAGATGGGTGCCATTTGGAATGTTTACAATTACCCAGAGTTCCCAGGGAACCAGAGGGAGGGGGGCGTGCTGCTTCTGCTGCCCAAGTGCCAAGCCTTTCATCTGGGTAGGTGGTACTGGGTTGTCCTGGCACCAACCACCTGATGCACTGCTCCTTGGCCTGGCTGCCTTGGCCCCACTGGACCGCTGGCACACAGCTTTAGAGCTTCACTGCCACCATGAGACTCTTCAGATACCACACACAGATGCAGACACACGCAGGCACGCTCTCTCTCTCTCTGCCTCTCTCTCTCTCTCTCTCTCTCTCTCTCTCTCTCTCTCTCTCTCTCTCTCTCCTCTCTCTCTCTCTCTCTCTCTCTCTCTCTCTCTCTCTGCCCCTCTCTCTCTCTCTCTCTCTCTCTCTCTCTCTCTCTCTCCTCTCTCTCTCTCTCTCTCTCTATCTCGCTCTCTCTCTCTCTCTCTCTCTCTCTCGGTCCCTCTCTCTCTCTCTCTCTCTCTCTCTCTCTCTCTCTCTCTCTCTCTCTCTCTCTCTCTCTCTCTCTCTCTCTCTCTCTCTCTCTCTCTCTCTCTCTCTCTCTCTCTCTCTCTCTCTCTCTCTCTCTCTCTCTCTCTCTCTCTCTCTCTCTCTCTCTCTCTCTCTCTCTCTCTCTGCCTCTCTCTCTCTCTCTCTCTCTCTGCCTCTCTCTCTCTC
>CM072234.1:2044956-2090241 GCA_036851935.1 Coregonus suidteri
TGAACAGCTTCTATTACCATCAGACTGTTTGAACAGCTTCTATTACCATCAGACTGTTGAACAGCTTCTATTACCATCAGACTGTTGAACAGCTTCTATTACCAACAGACTGTTGAACAGCTTCTATTACCAGACCATCAGACTGTTGAACAGCTTCTATTACCATCAGACTGTTGAACAGCTTCTATTACCATCAGACTGTTGAACAGCTTCTATTACCATCAGAACTGTTGAACAGCTTCTATTACCATCAGACTGTTGAACAGCTTCTATTACCATCAGACTGTTGAACAGCTTCTATTACCATCAGACTGTTTGAACAGCTTCTATTACCATCAGACTGTTGAATAGCTTCTATTACCATCAGACTGTTGAACAGCTTCTATTACCAGACCATCAGACTGTTGAACAGCTTCTATTACCATCAGACTGTTGAACAGCTTCTATTACCATCAGACTGTTGAACAGCTTCTATTACCATCAGACTGTTGAACAGCTTCTATTACCATCAGACTGTTGAACAGCTTCTATTACCATCAGACTGTTGAACAGCTTCTATTACCATCAGACTGTTGAACAGCTTCTATTACCATCAGACTGTTGAACAGCTTCTATTACCAGACCATCAGACTGTTGAACAGCTTCTATTACCATCAGACTGTTGAACAGCTTCTATTACCATCAGACTGTTGAACAGCTTCTATTACCATCAGACTGTTGAACAGCTTCTATTACCAGACCATCAGACTGTTGAAACAGCTTCTATTACCATCAGACTGTTGAACAGCTTCTATTACCATCAGACTGTTGAACAGCTTCTATTACCATCAGACTGTTGAACAGCTTCTATTACCATCAGACTGTTGAACAGCTTCTATTACCATCAGACTGTTGAACAGCTTCTATTACCATCAGACTGTTGAACAGCTTCTATTACCATCAGACTGTTGAACAGCTTCTATTACCATCAGACCGTTGAACAGCTTCTATCACCATCAGACTGTTTGACCAGCTTCTATTACCATCAGACTGTTGAACAGCTTCTATTACCATCAGACTTGTTGAACAGCTTCTATTACCATCAGACTGTTGAACAGCTTCTATTACCATCAGACTGTTGAACAGCTTCTATTACCATCAGACTGTTGAACAGCTTCTATTACCATCAGACTGTTGAACAGCTTCTATTACCATCAGACTGTTGAACAGCTTCTATTACCAGACCATCAGACTGTTGAACAGCTTCTATTACCATCAGACTGTTGAACAGCTTCTATTACCATCAGACTGTTGAACAGCTTCTATTACCATCAGACTGTTGAACAGCTTCTATTACCTGTTGACTGTTGAACAGGCTTCTATTACCATCAGACTGTTGAACAGCTTCTATTACCATCAGACTGTTTGACAGCTTCTATTACCAGACCATCAGACTGTTGAACAGCTTCTATTACCATCAGACTGTTGAACAGCTTCTATTAACCATCAGACTGTTGAACAGCTTCTATTACCATCAGACTGTTGAACAGCTTCTATTACCATCAGACTGTTGAACAGCTTCTATTACCATCAGACTGTTTGAACAGCTTCTATTACCATCAGACTGTTGAACAGCTTCTATTACCATCAGACTGTTGAACAGCTTCTATTACCAACAGACTGTTTGAACAGCTTCTATTACCATCAGACTGTTGAACAGCTTCTATTACCATCAGACTGTTGAACAGCTTCTATTACCAGACCTCAGACTGTTTGAACAGCTTCTATTACCATCAGACTGTTGAACAGCTTCTATTTACCATCAGACTGTGAAACAGCTTCTATTACCATCAGACTGTTTGAAACAGCTTCTATTACCATCAGACTGTTGAACAGCTTTTCTCTTTACCATCAGACTGTTTGAACAGCTTCTATTACCAGACCATCAGACTGTTGAACAGCTTCTATTACCATCAGACTGTTTTGAACAGCTTCTATTACCATCAGACTGTTGAACAGCTTCTATTACCATCAGACTGTTGAACAGCTTCTATTACCAACAGACTGTTGAACAGCTTCTATTACCAGACCATCAGACTGTTGAACAGCTTCTATACCATCAGACTGTTGAACAGCTTCTATTACCATCAGACTGTTGAACAGCTTCTATTACCATCAGACTGTTGAACAGCTTCTATTACCAAACAGAACTGTTGAACAGCTTCTATACCAGACCATCAGACTGTTTGAACAGCTTCTATTACCATCAGACTGTTGAACAGCTTCTATTACCATCAGACTGTTGAACAGCTTCTATTACCATCAGACTGTTGAACAGCTTCTATTACCATCAGACTGTTGAACAGCTTCTATTACCATCAGACTGTTGAACACTTCTATCACCATCAGACTGTTGAACAGCTTCTATTACCATCAGACTGTTGAACAGCTTCTATTACCATCAGACTGTTGAACAGCTTCTATTACCATCAGACTGTTGAACAGCTTCTATTACCATCAGAACTGTTGAACAGCTTCTCTATTACCATCAGACTGTTTGAACAGCTTCTATTACCATCAGACTGTTGAACAGCTTCTATTACCATCAGACTGTTGAACAGCTTCAATTACCATATTACCTGAATAACAGGTAGAGTACAGTATATTATTATCTGGCTGAATAACAGGTAGAGTACAGTATGTTATTATATGGCTCAATAACAGGTAGAGTACAGTATATTATTATATGGCTGAATAACAGGTAGAGTACAGTATATTATTATCTGGCTGAATAACAGGTAGAGTACAGTATATTATTATCTGGCTGAATAACATGTAGAGTACAGTATATTATTATCTGGCTGAATAACAGGTAGAGTACAGTATATTATTATCTGGCTGAATAACAGGTAGAGTACAGTATATTATTATCTGGCTGAATAACAGGTAGAGTACAGTATATTATTATCTGGCTGAATAACAGGTAGAGTACAGTATATTATTATCTGGCTGAATAACAGGTAGAGTACAGTATATTATTTTATGGCTGGGGGAGGCAGAGATGGAGACTGGGGGAGGCAGAGAGGGAGACTGGGGGAGGCAGAGAGGGAGACTGGGGGAGGCAGAGAGGGAGACTGGGGGAGGCAGAGAGGGAGACTGGGGGAGGCAGAGAGGGAGACTGGGAGGAGGCAGAGAGGGAGACTGGGGGAGGCAGAGAGGGAGACTGGGGGAGGCAGAGAGGGAGACTGGGGGAGGCAGAGAGGGAGACTGGGGGAGGCAGAGAGGGAGACTGGGAGGAGGCAGAGAGGGAGACTGGGGGAGGCAGAGAGGGAGACTGGGGGAGGCAGAGAGGGAGACTGGGGAGGCAGAGGGGGAGACTGGAGGAAGCTTCTGAAGTTGATAATTTTTATCTTTGAAATGTCAGACTTTTGTATCAACCCCTACAAAAACGTCTATTAAAAATGCACATTTCCTGTTGCTGCAGGATTATTTTCCTGCGGTAGGAAACGGACTCAAATTAAGATCCTATATCTGTAGCTGGATATGGAAGAGCAACGTGGTCTCAGAATGATTCTGTATGTAAATCCGAGGCAATTTAGTATAATATGTTACATTTCGTATGGTATGTATTAATTTGTGAATGTCCATCATCCATTTCGTATGATATGTTACGAATTACAATTCGAATTGCATATAAACCACCCTCCTTTCATTTTGCCTGAAGTAACCTTCTATCTTATGTAACCAAACGTGTAATAGATCATACTAATTAATTAGGTTTACTACGTAACGTCTATGAGACCAGTCTGGGGAGAGAGGAGGCAGAGAGCAGCTTCTGACTGGATGGCAACACATGGAGTCAGGGTTTTGTGGGAGGGCCGTAAGGTGGGAGTTGGTGGGCGTGAGGGGGGCAAATAACGGGGTGCCCGACAGCAGGGCACTTCAAAGCTTTGATCTAATGAGGCCCCCTTCCCCCCAGTCCCCCTCCACCCCCTGCCTGCCGCTCCTAAACTAAGGTACTGGCTAATAGAGGACCCCCCTCCTCCCCCTGCTTCTAAACTAAGGTACTGGCTAATAGAGGCCCCCCCTCCTCCCCCTGCTTCTAAAACTAAGGTACTGGCTAATAGAGGACCCCCTCCTCCCCCTGCTTCTAAACTAAGGTACTGGCTAATAGAGGCCCCCCTCCTCCCCCTGCTTCTAAACTAAGGTACTGGCTAATAGAGGACCCCTCCTCCCCCTACTTCTAAACTAAGGTACTGGCTAATAGAGGCCCCCTCCTCCCCCTGCTTCTAAACTAAGGTACTGGCTAATAGAGGACCCCTCCTCCCCCTGCTTCTAAACTAAGGTACTGGCTAATAGAGGACCCCTCCTCCCCCTGCTTCTAAACTAAGGTACTGGCTAATAGAGGCCCCCCCTCCTCCCCCTGCTTCTAAACTAAGGTACTGGCTAATAGAGGACCCCTCCTCCCCCTGCTTCTAAACTAAGGTACTGGCTAATAGAGGACCCCTCCTCCCCCTGCTTCTAAACTAAGGTACTGGCTAATAGAGGACCCCTCCTCCCCCTGCTTCTAAACTAAGGTACTGGCTAATAGAGGACCCCTCCTCCCCCTGCTTCTAAACTAAGGACTGTACTGGCTAATAGAGGCCCCCCTCCTCCCCCTGCTTCTAAACTAAGGTACTGGCTAATAGAGGTCCCTCCTCCCCCTGCTTCTAAACTAAGGTACTGGCTAATAGAGGACCCCCCCCTCCCCCTGCTTCTAAACTAAGGTACTGGCTAATAGAGGACCCCCCCCCCCCTCCCCCTGCTTCTCTAAACTAAGGTACTGTGGCTAATAGAGGCCCCCCTCCTCCCCCTGCTTCTAAACTAAGGTACTAGCTAATAGAGGACCCCTCCTCCCCCTGCTTCTAAACTAAGGTACTGGCTAATAGAGGACCCCTCCTCCCCCTGCTTCTAAACTAAGGTACTGGCTAATAGAGGCCCCCTCCCTCCTCCCCCTGCTTCTAAACTAAGGTACTGGCTAATAGAGGACCCCCTCCTCCCCCTGCTTCTAAACTAAGGTACTGGCTAATAGAGGACCCCTCCTCCCCCTGCTTCTAAACTAAGGTATGGGCTAATAGAGGACCCCTCCTCCCCCTGCTTCTAAACTAAGGTACTGGCTAATAGAGGCCCCCATCCTCCCCCCTGCTTCTAAACTAAGGTACTGGCTAATAGAGGCCCCCCTCCTCCCCCTGCTTCTAAACTAAGGTACTGGCTAATAGAGGACCCCTCCTCCCCTGCTTCTAAACTAAGGTACTGGCTAATAGAGGACCCCTCCTCCCCCTGCTTCTAAACTAAGGTACTGGCTAATAGAGGGACCCCTCCTCCCCCTGCTTCTAAACTCAAAGGTACTGGCTAATAGAGGACCCCTCCTCACCCTGCTTCTAAACTAAGTTTACTGGCTAATAGAGGACCCCTCCTCCCCCTGCTTCTAAACTAAGGTACTGGCTAATAGAGGACCCCTCCTCCCCCTGCTTCTAAACTAAGGTACTGGCTAATAGAGGACCCTCCTCCCCCTGCTTCTAAAATAAGGTACTGGCTAATAGAGGACCCCTCCTCCCCCTGCTTCTAAACTAAGGTACTGGCTAATAGAGTCCCCCCTCCTCCCCCTGCTTCTAAACTAAGGTACTGGCTAATAGAGGCCCCCCTCCTCCCCCTGCTTCTAAACTAAGGTACTGGCTAATAGAGGTCCCCATCCTCCCCCTGCTTCTAAACTAAGGTACTGGCTAATAGAGGCCCCCCTCCTCCCCCTGCTTCTAAACTAAGGTACTGGCTAATAGAGGACCCCCTCCTCCCCCCTGCTTCTAAACTAAGGTACTGGCTAATAGAGGTCCCCATCCTCCCCCCTGCTTCTAAACTAAGGTACTGGCTAATAGAGGTCCCCATCCTCCCCCTGCTTCTAAACTAAGGTACTGGCTAATAGAGGTCCCCCTCCTCCCCCTGCTTCTAAACTAAGGTACTGGCTAATAGAGGCCCCCCTCCTCCCCCTGCTTCTAAACTAAGGTACTGGCTAATAGAGGTCCCCATCCTCCCCCTGCTTCTAAACTAAGGTACTGGCTAATAGAGGACCCCTCCTCCCCCTGCTTCTAAACTAAGGTACTGGCTAATAGAGGTCCCCATCCTCCCCCTGCTTCTAAACTAAGGTACTGGCTA
Organism: Coregonus suidteri; assembly: GCA_036851935.1. NCBI lineage: Eukaryota > Metazoa > Chordata > Actinopteri > Salmoniformes > Salmonidae > Coregonus > Coregonus suidteri. The sequence goes on from CM072234.1 coordinate 2,051,125, forward strand.
ATAGAGGTCCCCCTCCTCCCCCTGCTTCTAAACTAAGGTACTGGCTAATAGAGGACCCCTCCTCCCCCTGCTTCTAAACTAAGGTACTGGCTAATAGAGGTCCCCATCCTCCCCCTGCTTCTAAACTAAGGTACTGGCTAATAGAGGTCCCCATCCTCCCCCCTGCTTCTAAACTAAGGTACTGGCTAATAGAGGTCCCCCTCCTCCCCCTGCTTCTAAACTAAGGTACTGGCTAATAGAGGCCCCCCTCCTCCCCCTGCTTCTAAACTAAGGTACTGGCTAATAGAGGTCCCCATCCTCCCCCTGCTTCTAAACTAAGGTACTGGCTAATAGAGGACCCCTCCTCCCCCTGCTGCTAAACTAAGGTACTGGCTAATAGAGGACCCCCTCCTCCCCCTGCTTCTAAACTAAGGTACTGGCTAATAGAGGACCCCTCCTCCCCCTGCTTCTAAACTAAGGTACTGGCTAATAGAGGTCCCCCTCCTCCCCCTGCTTTTAAACTAAGGTACTGGCTAATAGAGGCAACCATCCTCCCCCTGCTTCTAAACTAAGGTACTGGCTAATAGAGGACCCCTCCTCCCCCTGCTTCTAAACTAAGGTACTGGCTAATAGAGGACCCCTCCTCCCCCTGCTTCTAAACTAAGGTACTGGCTAATAGAGGTCCCCCTCCTCCCCCTGCTTTTAAAACTAAGGTACTGGCTAATAGAGGCAACCATCCTCCCCCTGCTTCTAAACTAAGGTATTGGCTAATAGAGGACCCCTCCTCACCCTGCTTCTAAACTAAGGTACTGGCTAATAGAGGACCCCTCCTCCCCCTGCTTCTAAACTAAGGTACTGGCTAATAGAGGTCCCCCTCCTCCCCCTGCTTTTAAACTAAGGTACTGGCTAATAGAGGCCCCCCTCCTCCCCCTGCTTCTAAACTAAGGTACTGGCTAATAGAGGCCCCCCTCCTCCCCCTGCTTCTAAACTAAGGTACTGGCTAATAGAGGACCCCCAAGGGAAGAGAGTGTGTTTGGCATGACATGTGTTTACAATGTGTGTGTGTTGTGTTTGTGTGTGTGTTGTGTGTGTTGTGTGTGACCCGTGCTTACTTGGAGCTGCATCAGTTTATTTGATATGGCCTGAGTGAGTGAGTGATCTAAGCTGAGGCAGACAGTGACATGGGCAGTCCGCATGCACACACTGACACACACACACACACACACACACACACACACACACACACACACACACACACACACACACACACACACACACACACACACACACACAGACAGAGAGTAGCGATAATGTCTGTTTCTTCTAAGCCATGCTGTGTGTGTGTGTGTGTGTGTGTGTGTGTGGTGTGTGTGTGTGTGTGTGTGTGTGTGTGTGTGTGTGTGTGTGTGTCTTATACACATAAAGTGTGAAGCCATAACAACACACTGCCCATGTTATTCATCCTTTATTAAATAACAATAACAATCAAACAACCTTTCTGTACAAAGTCTACAAACTGTAATCTGTCTAGTTAACACAGCCACAAAGTCATAATTATTTATATCTGTACAATTTATCTGCTTAAAATCTATTTTTAAACCTTAGCCATAACCTTAACCACACTAATAACCTTATACCGTACTCTTTCTGCTATTTAGCCAATTTTGACTTTGTGGCTGTGGTAACTAGTGACAACCATGTGGTTGGTTTGAGAGAGTGGTTCTCTCTCACAGACAGGAGAGGTAATACTATGGCCCAGTCCCAAATGGCACCCTATTCCCTATATAGTGCACTACTTTTGACCAGAGTCTGGTAGTACACTACATTGGGAATAGGGTGCCATTTGGGAAGCAAATTGTCTCAGCTCCCAAGGAAAGTTTCATCAGGCCTAGAAAGAGAGCTCCAAGGCACTTGGAGAAGAGTCAACAGAGTCCAATGAAAAAGGAGCTGGTTGCACCACCACCTCTACTCCTCCATCCTCCATCCATCCCTATATCCTTCCATCCACTCCTCCATCCTCCATCCCTATATCCCTCCATCCACACCTCCATCCTCCATCCATCCCTATATCCCTCCATCCACCCCTCCATCCTCCATCCCTATATCCCTCCATCCACACCTCCATCCTCCATCCATTCATCCCTATATCCCTCCATCCACTCCTCCATCCTCCATCCATCCCTATATTCCTCCATCCACACCTCCATCCTCCATCCATTCATCCCTCTATCCCTCCATCCACCCCTCCATCCTCCATCCTCCATCCATCCCTATACCCCTCCATCCACCCCTCCATCCTCCATCCTCCATCCATCCCTATATCCCTCCATCCACCCCTCCATCCTCCATCCATCCCTTTATCCCTCCATCCACCCCTCCATCCTCCATCCTCCATCCATCCCTATACCCCTCCATCCACCCCTCCATCCTCCATCCTCCATCCATCCCTATATCCCTCCATCCACCCCTCCATCCTCCATCCATCCCTATATCCCTCCATCCACCCCTCCATCCTCCATCCTCCATCCATCCCTCTATCCCTCCATCCACCCCTCCATCCTCCATCCATCCATCCCTATACCCCTCCATCCACCCCTCCATCCTCCATCCTCCATCCATCCCTATATCCCTCCATCCACCCCTCCATCCTCCATCCTCCATCCATCCCTCTATCCCTCCATCCACCCCTCCATCCTCCATCCTCCATCCATTCATCCCTCTATCCCTCCATCCATTCACCCTCCACCTTGGCAGCTGAGTTCTCCTCATCCCTCGCTCCTTTCATCACCTCCTAATTAGCCTCCCTCCCTCCACCTGGCCCACTGAGGTGCCCTCTTCCTGGGCTGGGGTACAAGGGGAACAGAGGGGTGGTGTGGCTGGGCTCCAGACTGGGATGAGACATGGTGGTGGAGGAGGAGGAGGAAGAGGAGGAGAGATATACGGTTCTCTCTCTCTCTTTTCTTTTTGCTTGAGGCTAAACCGATTCTAAAACTCAACCCAGATTGACTTCAAAACACAAAAACCTGTGTCAGGTTATAGTTAACCTTTCTCATGGACAGAACAGAACAGAACAGAAGAAAAGCAGATTGTAGAAAGTAGCATGAGGCCTATTCCTCTAGCTTCTCCATGCATGGCTCTCCTTCAATAACAGTTAGCTTAAGGCTCGATTGCGTGTCCAAGAAAGCAGATTGGCTTTTTATCCATCTCTTATAGTCCTTCTTCCTTTGTTTCGTTTCAGCTCTTTCTTCTCCAGGGAGTTAAAGGAGTCTGGAAAGAGAAGAGGAGAGGAGAAGATGCTCTCTGATCTATAGCTCTCTGTCTCCCTCCTCTCTCTGTGATCTATAGCTCTCTGTCTCCCTCCTCTCTCTCTGAACTATAGCTCTCTGTCTCCCTCCTCTCTCTGTGATCTATAGCTCTCTGTCTCCCTCCTCTCTCTCTGATCTATAGCTCTCTGTCTCCCTCCTCTCTCTGTGAACTATAGCTCTCTGTCTCCCTCCTCTCTCTGTGATCTATAGCTCTCTGTCTCCCTCCTCTCTCTGTGATCTATAGCTCTCTGTCTCCCTCCTCTCTCTGTGAACTATAGCTCTCTGTCTCCCTCCTCTCTCTGTGAACTATAGCTCTCTGTCTCCCTCCTCTCTCTGTGAACTATAGCTCTCTGTCTCCCTCCTCTCTCTGTGAACTATAGCTCTCTGTCTCCCTCCTCTCTCTGTGATCTATAGCTCTCTGTCTCCCTCCTCTCTCTGTGATCTATAGCTCTCTGTCTCCCTCCTCTCTCTGTGAACTATAGCTCTCTGTCTCCCTCCTCTCTCTGTGAACTATAGCTCTCTGTCTCCCTCCTCTCTCTGTGAACTATAGCTCTCTGTCTCCCTCCTCTCTCTGATCTATAGCTCTCTGTCTCCCTCCTCTCTCTGTGAACTATAGCTCTCTGTCTCCCTCCTCTCTCTGTGATCTATAGCTCTCTGTCTCCCTCCTCTCTCTGTGAACTATAGCTCTCTGTCTCTCTCCTCTCTCTGTGATCTATAGCTCTCTGTCTCCCTCCTCTCTCTGTGATCTATAGCTCTCTGTCTCCCTCCTCTCTCTGTGATCTATAGCTCTCTGTCTCCCTCCTCTCTCTCTGATCTATAGCTCTCTGTCTCCCTCCTCTCTCTGTGATCTATAGCTCTCTGTCTCCCTCTCTCTCTGTCTCCCTCCTCTCTCTGTGAACTATAGCTCTCTGTCTCCCTCCTCTCTCTGTGATCTATAGCTCTCTGTCTCCCTCCTCTCTCTGTGATCTATAGATCTCTGTCTCCCTCCTCTCTCTGTGAACTATAGCTCTCTGTCTCCCTCCTCTCTCTGTGAACTATAGCTCTCTGTCTCCCTCTCTCTCTGTCTCCCTCCTCTCTCTGTGAACTATAGCTCTCTGTCTCCCTCCTCTCTCTGTGAACTATAGCTCTCTGTCTCCCTCTCTCTCTGTCTCCCTCCTCTCTCTGTGAACTATAGCTCTCTGTCTCCCTCTCTCTCTGTCTCCCTCCTCTCTCTGTGAACTATAGCTCTCTGTCTCCCTCCTCTCTCTCTGTGAACTATAGCTCTCTGTCTCCCTCTCTCTCTGTCTCCCTCCTCTCTCTGTGAACTATAGCTCTCTGTCTCCCTCTCTCTCTGTCTCCCTCCTCTCTCTGTGAACTATAGCTCTCTGTCTCCCTCCTCTCTCTGTGAACTATAGCTCTCTGTCTCCCTCCTCTCTCTGTGATCTATAGCTCTCTGTCTCCCTCCTCTCTCTGTGAACTATAGCTCTCTGTCTCCCTCCTCTCTCTGTGAACTATAGCTCTCTGTCTCCCTCCTCTCTCTGATCTATAGCTATCTGTCTCCCTCCTCTCTCTGTGAACTATAGCTCTCTGTCTCCCTCCTCTCTCTGATCTATAGCTCTCTGTCTCCCTCCTCTCTCTGTGATCTATAGCTCTCTGTCTCCCTCCTCTCTCTGTGAACTATAGCTCTCTGTCTCCCTCCTCTCTCTGTGATCTATAGCTCTCTGTCTCCCTCCTCTCTCTGTGATCTATAGCTCTCTGTCTCCCTCCTCTCTCTGTGAACTATAGCTCTCTGTCTCCCTCCTCTCTCTGTGAACTATAGCTCTCTGTCTCCCTCCTCTCTCTGTGATCTATAGCTCTCTGTCTCCCTCCTCTCTCTGTGATCTATAGCTCTCTGTCTCCCTCCTCTCTCTGATCTATAGCTCTCTGTCTCCCTCCTCTCTCTGTGATCTATAGCTCTCTGTCTCCCTCCTCTCTCTGTGAACTATAGCTCTCTGTCTCCCTCCTCTCTCTGTGAACTATAGCTCTCTGTCTCCCTCCTCTCTCTCTGTGAACTATAGCTCTCTGTCTCCCTCCTCTCTCTGTGAACTATAGCTCTCTGTCTCCCTCCTCTCTCTGTGAACTATAGCTCTCTGTCTCCCTCCTCTCTCTGTGAACTATAGCTCTCTGTCTCCCTCCTCTCTCTGTGATCTATAGCTCTGTCTCCCTCCTCTCTATGTGAACTATAGCTCTCTGTCTCCCTCCTCTCTCTGTGATCTATAGCTCTCTGTCTCCCTCCTCTCTCTGTGAACTATAGCTCTCTGTCTCCCTCCTCTCTCTGTGAACTATAGCTCTCTGTCTCCCTCCTCTCTCTGTGATCTATAGCTCTGTCTCCCTCCTCTCTCTGTGAACTATAGCTCTCTGTTTCCCTCCTCTCTCTGTGAACTATAGCTCTCTGTCTCCCTCCTCTCTCTGTGAACTATAGCTCAGTCTCCCTCCTCTCTCTCTGATCTATAGCTCTCTGTCTCCCTCCTCTCTCTCTGATCTATAGCTCTCTGTCTCCCTCCTCTCTCTGTGATCTATAGCTCTCAGTCTCCCTCCTCTCTCTCTGATCTATAGCTCTCTGTCTCCCTCCTCTCTCTGTGAACTATAGCTCTCTGTCTCCCTCCTCTCTCTGTGATCTATAGCTCTCTGTCTCCCTCTCTCTCTGTGATCTATAGCTCTCTGTCTCCCTCCTCTCTCTGTGATCTATAGCTCTCTGTCTCCCTCCTCTCTCTGTGAACTATAGCTCTCTGTCTCCCTCCTCTCTCTGTGAACTATAGCTCTCTGTCTCCCTCCTCTCTCTGTGATCTATAGCTCTCTGTCTCCCTCCTCTCTCTGTGATCTATAGCTCTCTGTCTCCCTCCTCTCTCTGTGATCTATAGCTCTCTGTCTCCCTCCTCTCTCTGTGATCTATAGCTCTCTGTCTCCCTCCTCTCTCTGTGAACTATAGCTCTCTGTCTCCTTCCTCTCTCTGATCTATAGCTCTCTGTCTCCCTCCTCTCTCTGTGATCTATAGCTCTCTGTCTCCCTCCTCTCTCTGTGATCTATAGCTCTCTGTCTCCCTCCTCTCTCTCTGATCTATAGCTCTCTGTCTCCCTCCTCTCTCTGTGATCTATAGCTCTCTGTCTCCCTCCTCTCTCTGTGAACTATAGCTCTCTGTCTCCCTCCTCTCTCTGTGATCTATAGCTCTCTGTCTCCCTCCTCTCTCTGTGATCTATAGCTCTCTGTCTCCCTCCTCTCTCTGTGATCTATAGCTCTCTGTCTCCCTCCTCTCTCTGTGATCTATAGCTCTCTGTCTCCCTCCTCTCTCTGTGAACTATAGCTCTCTGTCTCCCTCCTCTCTGTGAACTATAGCTCTCTGTCTCCCTCCTCTCTCTGTGAACTATAGCTCTCTGTCTCCCTCCTCTCTCTGTGATCTATAGCTCTCTGTCTCCCTCCTCTCTCTGTGATCTATAGCTCTCTGTCTCCCTCCTCTCTCTGTGATCTATAGCTCTCTGTCTCCCTCCTCTCTCTGTGATCTATAGCTCTCTGTCTCCCTCCTCTCTCTGTGAACTATAGCTCTCTGTCTCCCTCCTCTCTGTGAACTATAGCTCTCTGTCTCCCTCCTCTCTCTGTGAACTATAGCTCTCTGTCTCCCTCCTCTCTCTGTGATCTTTATAACTCTCTGTCTCCCTCCTCTCTCTGTGAACTATAGCTCTCTGTCTCCCTCCTCCTCTCTCTGTGAACTATAGCTCTCTGTCTCCCTCCTCTCTCTGTGATCTATAGCTCTCTGTCTCCCTCCTCTCTCTGTGATCTATAGCTCTCTGTCTCCCTCCTCTCTCTGTGAACTATAGCTCTCTGTCTCCCTCCTCTCTCTGTGAACTATAGCTCTCTGTCTCCCTGTGAACTATAGCTCTCTGTCTCCCTGTGAACTATAGCTCTCTGTCTCCCTCCTCTCTCTGTGAACTATAGCTCTCTGTCTCCCTCCTCTCTCTGTGATCTATAGCTCTCTGTCTCCCTCCTCTCTCTGTGATCTATAGCTCTCTGTCTCCCTCCTCTCTCTCTGAACTATAGCTCTCTGTCTCCCTGTGAACTATAGCTCTCTGTCTCCCTGTGAACTATAGCTCTCTGTCTCCCTCCTCTCTCTGTGAACTATAGCTCTCTGTCTCCCTGTGAACTATAGCTCTCTGTCTCCCTGTGAACTATAGCTCTCTGTCTCCCTCCTCTCTGTGAACTATAGCTCTCTGTCTCCCTCCTCTCTCTGTGAAGTATAGCTCTCTGTCTCCCTCCTCTCTCTGTGAACTATAGCTCTCTGTCTCCCTCCTCTCTCTCTGAACTATAGCTCTCTGTCTCCCTCCTCTCTCTGTGATCTATAGCTCTCTGTCTCCCTCCTCTCTCTGTGAACTATAGCTCTCTGTCTCCCTCCTCTCTCTGTGAACTATAGCTCTCTGTCTCCCTCCTCTCTCTGTGAACTATAGCTCTCTGTCTCCCTCCTCTCTCTGTGATCTATAGCTCTCTGTCTCCCTCCTCTCTGTGAACTATAGCTCTCTGTCTCCCTCCTCTCTCTGTGAACTATAGCTCTCTGTCTCCCTCCTCTCTCTGTGAACTATAGCTCTCTGTCTCCCTCCTCTCTCTCTGAACTATAGCTCTCTGTCTCCCTCCTCTCTCTGTGATCTATAGCTCTCTGTCTCCCTCCTCTCTCTGTGAACTATAGCTCTCTGTCTCCCTCCTCTCTCTGTGAACTATAGCTCTCTGTCTCCCTCCTCTCTCTGTGATCTATAGCTCTCTGTCTCCCTCCTCTCTCTGTGAACTATAGCTCAGTCTCCCTCCTCTCTCTGTGAACTATAGCTCTCTGTCTCCCTCCTCCTCTCTCTGTGAACTATAGCTCCCTGTCTCCCTCCTCTCTCTGTGAACTATAGCTCTCTGTCTCTCTCCTCTCTCTGTGATCTATAGCTCTCTGTCTCCCTCCTCTCTCTGTGAACTATAGCTCTCTGTCTCCCTCCTCTCTCTGTGAACTATAGCTCTCTGTCTCCCTCCTCTCTCTGTGATCTATAGCTCTCTGTCTCCCTCCTCTCTCTGTGATCTATAGCTCTCTGTCTCCCTCCTCTCTCTGTGAACTATAGCTCAGTCTCCCTCCTCTCTCTGTGAACTATAGCTCTCTGTCTCCCTCCTCCTCTCTCTGTGAACTATAGCTCTCTGTCTCCCTCCTCTCTCTGTGAACTATAGCTCTCTGTCTCCCTCCTCTCTCTGTGATCTATAGCTCTCTGTCTCCCTCCTCTCTCTGTGAACTATAGCTCTCTGTCTCCCTTCTCTCTCTGTGAACTATAGCTCTCTGTCTCCCTCCTCTCTCTGTGATCTATAGCTCTCTGTCTCCCTCCTCTCTCTGTGATCTATAGCTCTCTGTCTCCCTCCTCTCTCTGTGAACTATAGCTCTCTGTCTCCCTCTTCTCTCTGTGAACTATAGCTCTCTGTCTCCCTCCTCTCTCTGTGAACTATAGCTCTCTGTCTCCCTCCTCTCTCTGTGAACTATAGCTCTCTGTCTCCCTCCTCTCTCTGTGAACTATAGCTCTCTGTCTACCTCCTCTCTCTGTGATCTATAGCTCTCTGTCTCCCTCCTCTCTCTGTGAACTATAGCTCTCTGTCTCCCTCCTCTCTCTGTGAACTATAGCTCTCTGTCTCCCTCCTCTCTCTGTGAACTATAGCTCTCTGTCTCCCTCCTCTCTCTCTGCAATCCATAGGTTGCAATAAAACAATCATGTTTCACACAGTGTCACACCATGTGATATAGATCATCATACAATCAGAAATCAAAATACCAAAAGACAATCCTAATACTTCTTCTTGTAACTTTAGGACGCAACTTAACGACCAATGTGTCTCAGGTCATTAGATAAAGTTGTCCTTCTCTCTTCACCGTTCTTTAAAGACTGATAACAGCCTGTAATAACAAAACATCAAATGCCGTAGCAGACGACCTGAACTGAAGGTGGTAAGACTGTTGACACTAAATTAATGTCTAAAAATGGCACGAGAACAAGATGTCTACAGGGTGATAAAACTAAAGCTGATCATAACAAAGACAGAGGTTCTAAAACTGAACTAAAACTGTCCACGATACTCTACGCCACTGTTTTCACATAATGCAGGCAGGCAGAGCAAGCCGAGCACTGTCTGACAAGCTAGAATCAACATTCTAAAACTCATTATCTAACTTCCATCATAACCAAAAACAAATCTAGATTAATTTTCTTTTAATCTTTTTTTTGGGATAGGCATTAGATTGATATGTTTTGATATCGTTCAGCACCCACTGAATGGTCCACTGGCAGCAGAACAGCTCTGCGAGAAAGGTCTTAGATGGGTTAGGGTCCAAGCCCAGATTGACAGTAGGAGTTCAGATCCAAGCCCAGACTGACGGTAGGTGTTCAGGTCCAAGCCCAGACTGACGGTAGGTGTTCAGGTCCAAGCCCAGACTGACGGTAGGTGTTCAGGTCCAAACCCAGACTGACGGTAGGTGTTCAGGTCCAAGCCCAGACTGACGGTAGGTGTTCAGGTCCAAGCCCAGACTGACGGTAGGTGTTCAGGTCCAAGCCCAGACTGACAGTAGGTGTTTAGGTCCAAGCCCAGACTGACGGTAGGTGTTCAGGTCCAACCCCAGACCTCTGCGGTCCAGTGGCCAGTACATGGAGCATCATGGCAGGTAAGAGTGGTTCATTCAAAAGCTTTGATTGATCAGGGCCTCTCCTGCAGGCAGAGAAGAGACCCCCGAGGGGGGAAAGGGTCTAGCGGGGGTTTCTGTCTGTATGTCCGTGTCATCAAGCATTAAGCACAGGTCCTTGGGTTGGAACAGCCCTAGGGCTTGAAGCACAAGACCTTCCGGTGGAGGAAGGTGCCCTAGGTCTCGGAGCAGCAGCGCTGCTGGTTGATCTTGACCTTGTGTTTGATCCCGTCGTACAGCTCGAAGTTGTAGTTCTCCAGCGTGGTGGAGCTCCGTGACGGCAGGCCGCTGTAGTAGCAGGTGCAGTAGAGCAGCAGGCCGCCACACACCGCCCCCAGCAGTACCCCCAGGGAGGACATGACGATGATGGTGACCAGGATGGGGTCCAGGGTGTACAGCCAGGAGTTGTCCTTTTCCGAGACACGCGTCACAGGGGGGTCCATGGACGGGCCGGGGGTACTCCACTCTGGGAAGGGAAAACCTGGAGATAGGAGACAACATCACAAGACCCTTTGACACCCAGGCAGTTCATATGAAAAGTACTATACTTTACAGGTAACCCAAGGGCAGTTCATATGAAAAGTACTATACTTTACAGGTAACCCAGGCAGTTCATATGAAAAGTACTATACTTTACAGGTAACCCAAGGGCAGTTCATATGAAAAGTACTATACTTTACATGTAACCCAAGGACAGTTCATATGAAAAGTACTATACTTTACAGGTAACCCAGGCAGTTCATATGAAAAGTACTATACTTTACAGGTAACCCAAGGGCAGTTCATATGAAAAGTACTATACTTTACAGGTAACCCAATGGCAGTTCATATGTGTCATGGATACTTTACAGGTGAGTACAATGTCGTTTTGCCCACAATGACTTTATTTGTATTGTATTTAGTTATTTAACCTATATAATTCAATGAAGAACAGACTGTCATTTGAAAAGACTTGCTTTCGTAACTTGCTATTCCCACTTAATTCTGTCAGGAATAGTGTTCCGTTAAAGGTCCTGAACAGCCATTCTGTCAGGAATAGTGTTCCGTTAAAGGTCCTGAACAGCCATTCTGTCAGGAATAGTGTTCCGTTAAAGGTCCTGAACAGCCATTCTGTCAGGAATAGTGTTCCGTTAAAGGTCCTGAACAGCCATTCTGTCAGGAATAGTGTTCCGTTAAAGGTCCTGAACAGCCATTCTGTCAGGAATAGTGTTCCGTTAAAGGTCCTGAACAGCCATTCTGTCAGGAATAGTGTTCCGTTAAAGGTCCTGAACAGCCATTCTGTCAGGAATAGTGTTCCGTTAAAGGTCCTGAACAGCCATTCTGTCAGGAGTAGTGTTACGTTAAAGGTCCTGAACAGCCATTCTGTCAGGAACAGTGTTCCGTTAAAGGTCCTGAACAGCCATTCTGTCAGGAATAGTGTTACGTTAAAGGTCCTGAACAGCCATTCTGTCAGGAATAGTGTTCCGTTAAAGGTCCTGAACAGCCATTCTGTCAGGAGTAGTGTTCCGTTAAAGGTCCTGAACAGCCATTCTGTCAGGAATAGTGTTCCGTTAAAGGTCCTGAACAGCCATTCTGTCAGGAGTAGTGTTCCGTTAAAGGTCCTGAACAGCCATTCTGTCAGGAATAGTGTTCCGTTAAAGGTCCTGAACAGCCATTCTGTCAGGAGTAGTGTTCCGTTAAAGGTCCTGAACAGCCATTCTGTCAGGAGTAGTGTTCCGTTAAAGGTCCTGAACAGCCATTCTGTCAGGAGTAGTGTTCCGTTAAAGGTCCTGAACAGCCATTCTGTCAGGAATAGTGTTCCGTTAAAGGTCCTGAACAGCCATTCTGTCAGGAATAGTGTTCCGTTAAAGGTCCTGAACAGCCATTCTGTCAGGAGTAGTGTTACGTTAAAGGTCCTGAACAGCCATTCTGTCAGGAATAGTGTTACGTTAAAGGTCCTGAACAGCCATTCTGTCAGGAATAGTGTTACGTTAAAGGTCCTGAACAGCCATTCTGTCAGGAGTAGTGTTACGTTAAAGGTCCTGAACAGCCATTCTGTCAGGAGTAGTGTTCCGTTAAAGGTCCTGAATAGCCATTCTGTCAGGAATAGTGTTACGTTAAAGGTCCTGAACAGCCATTCTGTCAGGAATAGTGTTCCGTTAAAGGTCCTGAACAGCCATTCTGTCAGGAGTAGTGTTACGTTAAAGGTCCTGAACAGCCATTCTGTCAGGAAATAGTGTTACGTTAAAGGTCCTGAACAGCCATTCTGTCAGGAATAGTGTTACGTTAAAGGTCCTGAACAGCCATTCTGTCAGGAATAGTGTTACGTTAAAGGTCCTGAACAGCCATTCTGTCAGGAATAGTGTTCCGTTAAAGGTCCTGAACAGCCATTCTGTCAGGAATAGTGTTCCGTTAAAGGTCCTGAACAGCCATTCTGTCAGGAGTAGTGTTACGTTAAAGGTCCTGAACAGCCATTCTGTCAGGAATAGTGTTCCGTTAAAGGTCTGAACAGCCATTCTGTCAGGAGTAGTGTTACGTTAAAGGTCCTGAACAGCCATTCTGTCAGGAATAGTGTTCCGTTAAAGGTCCTGAACAGCCATTCTGTCAGGAGTAGTGTTCCGTTAAAGGTCCTGAACAGCCATTCTGTCAGGAGTAGTGTTCCGTTAAAGGTCCTGAACAGCCATTCTGTCAGGAGTAGTGTTCCGTTAAAGGTCCTGAACAGCCATTCTGAAAAGTATTTTTCCTCTCCTGGCTAACTACCAGGAAGTTTGAAAAGACAGGCTGAGTGGGCGGGCTCGCCTTGACTGACAGCTCTTTGAAACGTCTATGTCAAGCAACTTGGATGCAGTGAGCAGTGCTGCAGTAAAATCATCTCAAGCTAATTTGATTATACACAAAGCAACTGAAACAACATTGAACTTGCATCAATGCTATAAAAAATGTTTATACAACTCCCGTTTGGCATGTCTCTTGCGATGCGGTTCACAGCAGCACTGATGGATGCGTCAGAGTTTTGAACGACTCTTCCTCCCCTTTTGTTCCATGATGGCTGAAGACCTACAGTAGCTAGCCAGTAACTAGCTAACACCAGATACAGATGAAGACCTACAGTAGATAGCCAGTAACTAGCTAACACCAGATACAGACCTACAGTAGATAGCCAGTAACTATCTAACACCAGATACAGATGAAGACCTACAGTAGCTAGCCAGTAACTAGCTAACACCAGATGCAGACCTACAGTAGATAGCCAGTTACTAGCTAACACCAGATACAGATGAAGACCTACAGTAGATAGCCAGTAACTAGCTAACACCAGATACAGATGAAGACCTACAGTAGATAGCCAGTAACTAGCTAACACCAGATACAGATGAAGACCTACAGTAGATAGCCAGTAACTAGCTAACACCAGATGCAGACCTACAGTAGATAGCCAGTAACTAGCTAACACCAGATACAGATGAAGACCTACAGTAGATAGCCAGTAACTAGCTAACACCAGATACAGATGAAGACCTACAGTAGATAGCCAGTAACTAGCTAATGCCAGAATCAGATTAAAGGGGAAACATAGAAGTACCTTTGCCATAGATTAATAGGGTCAACTGTTAATTATATTTGCTGACACCCTACAGTCAAACTTTGGCACCAGAGTAGAGTATGTTTTACTGCTAACCTACAAAGCATTCCATGGGCTTGCTCCTACCTATCTCTCCGATTTGGTCCTGCCGTACATACATACACGTACGCTTCGGTCACAAGACGCAGGCCTCCTTATTGTTCCTAGAAACAGCTGCAGGCAGGGCTTTCCCTATAGAGCTCAATTTTTAAGAAATGGTCTGCCTATCCATGTGAGAGACGCAGACTCTGTCTCGACTTTTAAGTCCTCACTGAAGATCTCTTCAGTAGGTCCTATGATTGAGTGTAGTCTGGCCCAGGGGTGGCGAAGGTGAACGGAAAGGCACTGGAGCAACGAACCGCCCTTGCTGTCTCTGCCTGGCCGGCTCCCCTCTCTCCACTGGGATTCTCTGCCTCTGACCCTATTACGGGGGCTGAGTCACTGGCTTACTGGTGCTCTTCCATGCCGTCCCTAGGAGGGGCGCATCACGTCGTGACAGGCTTTTTTTTTCCGCCATAATCTATTTGAGTGGGTTGAGTAAATGATGTGATCTTTCTGTCTGGTTTTTGCGGCCCCTTCAGGCTTGTGAGGTGGGGGAGATCTGCGTGGGCTGTACTCAGCCTTGTCTCAGAGTAGTAAGTCAGTGGTCTGTTGATATCCTTCTGGTGGTGTGGGGGCCTGTGCTTTGGTACAGTAAATGGGTGGGGTTACATCCTGCCTGGTTGGCCCTATGTGGGGTATATTCAGACGGGACCACAGTGTGGTTACCAGCCTATTAAACTCCAACGTGTGGTTTATATATACACACACACAGAACAGAAACGGTCTGCAACATCACATAATCAGATCGTCATTGCCATAGCACAGATGTCTTACCTCCATTCATACGTTCCCTGCTGTTGAAAAGTGGTTCATTTCCAAAGTCAATAGGTCTCCAATCTGAAGGAAAGACAATGAACCAGGTTAACATGAGAACGGACCAGACTTTATACAGTAGTTAGTTAACCAGTTAGTTCACCAATTAGTTCACCAGTTAGTTCACCAGTTAGTTAACCAGTTAGTTCACCAGTTAGTTCACCAGTTAGTTAACCAGTTAGTTCACCAGTTAGTTCACCAGTTAGTTCACCAATAGTGAATGGATGTCATGATCAAATGACAGAGTTATTTAAAGTGATCTTGTAGAGATGTTTCTCATTTAGTGTAACGTGACTATTCATTCACATGGGGGCAAGAACATAACTCAACATGGTTTGACATCAAGAACATACATGTGATGACCGTCTGAAACCTGACGTGATGTTTATACTAACCAAACCAGGGAAGATCATGCTTTAGGAGGCCATTTGTTTTTAGAAACATATCCCTTTATTAGCACATTCCAATAGCACAATATCATATTTCCAAGACCATGAAATTCAACAGGCTAAAATATTCCTTATATCTTTGAAACAGGCTGTGGTGCAGCATGGGTAATGTAGATAACAGTTAAAAGGACACACACAGTCAAGTCAAGGCCCTACATTCACAAAGAAGACTTAGCAATGTGCATTAAACAGTAAATAACAAAGGTTGCATCCGAAATGACTCTATTCTCTATAGTAGTGTTACTATTTAAATGACTCTATTCTCTATAGTAGTGTTACTATTTAAATTACACTATTCTCTATAGTAGTGTTACTATTTAAATGACACTATTCTCTATAGTAGTGTTACTATTTAAATGACTCTATTCTCTATAGTAGTGTTACTATTTAAATGACTCTATTCTCTATAGTAGTGTTACTATTTAAATTACACTATTCTCTATAGTAGTGTTACTATTTAAATGACTCTATTCTCTATAGTAGTGTTACTATTTAAATGACTCTATTCTCTATAGTAGTGTTACTATTTAAATTACACTATTCTCTATAGTAGTGTTACTATTTAAATGACTCTATTCTCTATAGTAGTGTTACTATTTAAATGACTCTATTCTCTATAGTAGTGTTACTATTTATTATTAGTGTAGGGTAACACAGTAAGAACCATTAGAGGCTCTGAGGCCAGCCTGAAGGTAAGACAACCCTGACAGAACTTTTACTAGTTTGGTTTTGATTAATCTTTGAATCTATGACATCCTTGAATCTTTTATTCATTTTATTTTTTTTAAACATTAGTTAAGAACAGTGAGAATGAAACAGAAACAGAGAAAACATTAAATGGACACATTGTGTAGAATCTTCATCACTAGACGTGTAGATCCTCTCCATGCTCAGCAGTGGAGCATATTACAGGGGCCCTAACATCGTAAAACTATTTTCTGTCAACACTGAGTTGTAGAAGAATGAGAGAGTTTTAGTCAGGCAGAGCCATGGACGGCTGCTAGGCACCATATGGCCTGTTCCGTTCAAGACCCCTCTGAGTGCTCATTAATATTACTTGGAGGTGTATCATCCCAAATGGTACCCTATTACCTATAGTGACCCAGGAACGGAGGGGTCTGGTCAAACGTAATGAGGGAATAGGGTGCAATTTGGGATGCAGCCCCGAAGTGACAAGGAAAAAAAGTGCTTACTGCAGACCTAATAAATGTGATCAGATCCATTAACTAATTAGAATTATTAAAAGACTTTAAACAAATCTCATCTCAGAGAAGGGAAGGGATGCAAGAAGCCATGGCTGATTTAAAAGCACCGTGACAACATGCCATTTCTTTCTCTCCATATCGAAAGTTAGCAAAAAGAAAATGAAAAACAATAAATAAACATGGAGATACATTAAAGTCATTGATTAGAAGCTGAAGGCAGCAAAGCTTTGAGCTGTATATGGATTGATAAATCATAGCTGTATGCTGCAATGGTGAGCTAAGATGGTTGGGACAAATCAAACGCTGTACAACATGAGCACAAAATCTATAATATCGAGAATTTCATGGTAAAGATTACACCCGTTGTATCCGGAGCATGTGACTAATAAAATAACATTTGATTTGAATCAAGAAAAATATTATTCTCAAAGGAAATTCTGGAGTGAAAACATGTAATAGTAGACTATATAGATAAACTGTATTCCAGATGAGATGGGACCAAGCACCATAGTGGTGCTATAGAATTGATAGCAAAGAACGATTATTGTGAAATCTGAAGTAGCCCTCCAAGATTCTAGAGCATCTAGCTAGTTATCCATTCTGTGAATACCATGTGTATGGTTACAATCATTTCCCAATTAGTTTAGCTGTGTTGTTGTATGGGGTTAGAGAGATGGGGAGCATTTCTCTCTCACAGCTACATATATGTGTTACACTATGTCTTCTGAGCTGGGTCAGGTGGTCTCTCCCTCTCTCTCTGTGCCTCTCTGTGCTTCTCTCTGTCCGTCTGTCCGTACAGAACTTTCATGCAATTCAGGAAATATAAAACCTGTAATGTAATTGAATCTTCTGAAGTTTGTAATTACCACTTTCAAATTTCAGACATGAAATTTATGAAAAATGTATCAATCCTTACGAAAATGTCCATTAATCCACATAATAATTCACATATCCTGTTGCTGCAGGATTATTTTTCTGCTGTAGCAAACTCGTTCAAATTAAGATCCTACATCTGTAAGTGGTATTGAGATGAACATCTCCAAAATGGACAACTGTGATGCGGTCCTCTAGACTTCAAAATGGATTTATAGGACAAGAAACAACCACAGCACATTTCTTTAAGTAATGAAACAACGAGAAAACAACTGTAATGTGGTTAAGTCCTGTACGCTTGTGAATATATTGAGCAATTAAATATCTCGCTTTTCCAATAGTATCAGTGTGTCTGTGATTGGTGGTTTCACCCCACTCCCTCTAACACAATCTGTGTCCCAAATGGCACCCTATTCCATATAGTGCACTACTACTGTATAGGGTGCCATTTGGGATGAATCCACTATCACAGCTCTATCTTAATGTTCTATTAAACTGTGGATATATCATAGGAAATAGAGGCATGTTCAATAACTCAAAAACAAGGTTTTGGTAGAGTAGACAAAAACATGGTAGAGAGTAAACAACAACATGGTAGAGAGTAAACAACAACATGGTAGAGTAGACAACAACACGGTAGAGAGTTGACAACAACATGGTAGAGAGTAGACAACAACATGGTAGAGTAGACAACAACATGGTAGAGAGTAGACAACAACATGGTAGAGAGTTGACAACAACATGGTAGAGAGTAGACAACAACATGGTAGAGAGTAGACAACAACATGGTAGAGAGTAGACAACAACATGGTAGAGAGTTGACAACAACATGGTAGAGAGTAGACAACAACATGGTAGAGAGCAGACAACAACATGGTAGAGTAGACAACAACATGGTAGAGAGTAGACAACAACATGGTAGAGAGTAGACAACAACATGGTAGAGTAGACAACAACATGGTAGAGTAGACAACAACATGGTAGAGAGTAGACAACAACATGGTAGAGAGTAGACAACAACATGGTAGAGTAGACAACAACATGGTAGAGAGTAGACAACAACATGGTAGAGTAGACAACAACATGGTAGAGAGTAGACAACAACATGGTAGAGTAGACAACAACATGGTAGAGAGTAGACAACAACATGGTAGAGAGTAGACAACAACATGGTAGAGTAGACAACAACATGGTAGAGAGTAGACAACAACATGGTAGAGAGTAGACAACAACATGGTAGAGTAGACAACAACATGGTAGAGAGTAGACAACAACATGGTAGAGAGTAGACAACAACATGGTTAGAGAGTAGACAACAACATGGTAGAGAGTAGACAACAACATGGTAGAGAGTAGACAACAACATGGTAGAGAGTAGACAACAACATGGTAGAGAGTAGACAACAACATGGTAGAGAGTAGACAACAACATGGTAGAGAGTTGACAACAACATGGTAGAGAGTAGACAACAACATGGTAGAGAGTAGACAACAACATGGTAGAGAGTAGACAACAACATGGTAGAGTAGACAACAACATGGTAGAGAGTAGACAACAACATGGTAGAGTAGACAACAACATGGTAGAGAGTAGACAACAACATGGTAGAGAGTAGACAACAACATGGTAGAGTAGACAACAACATGGTAGAGTAGACAACAACATGGTAGAGAGAGTAGACAACAACATGGTAGAGAGTAGACACAACATGGTAGAGTAGACAACAACATGGTAGAGAGTAGACAACAACATGGTAGAGAGTAGACAACAACATGGTAGAGTAGACAAACAACATGGTAGAGAGTAGACAACAACATGGTAGAGAGTAGACAACAACATGGTAGAGTAGACAACAACACGGTAGAGAGTAGACAACAACATGGTAGAGAGTAGACAACAACATGGTAGAGAGTAGACAACAACATGGTAGAGAGTAGACAACAACATGGTAGAGAGTAGACAACAACATGGTAGAGAGTTGACAATAACATGGTAGAGAGTTGACAACAACATGGTAGAGTAGACAACAACATGGTAGAGTAGACAACAACATGGTAGAGAGTAGACAACAACATGGTAGAGAGTATGCAACAACATGGTAGAGTAGACAACAACATGGTAGAGAGTAGACAACAACATGGTAGAGAGTAGACAACAACATGGTAGAGTAGACAACAACACGGTAGAGAGTAGACAACAACATGATAGAGAGTAGACAACAACATGGTAGAGTAGACAACAACATGGTAGAGTAGACAACAACAGGGTAGAGTAGACAACAACATGGTAGAGAGTAGACAACAACATGGTAGAGAGTAGACAACAACATGGTAGAGAGTAGACAACAACATGGTAGAGAGTAGACAACAACATGGTAGAGAGTTGACAATAACATGGTAGAGAGTTGACAACAACATGGTAGAGTAGACAACAACATGGTAGAGTAGACAACAACATGGTAGAGAGTAGACAACAACATGGTAGAGAGTAGACAACAACATGGTAGAGTAGACAACAACATGGTAGAGTAGACAACAACATGGTAGAGAGTAGACAACAACATGGTAGAGTAGACAACAACACGGTAGAGAGTTGACAATAACATGGTAGAGAGTAGACAACAACATGGTAGAGAGTAGACAACAACATGGTAGAGAGTAGACAACAACATGGTAGAGTAGACAACAACATGGTAGAGTAGACAACAACATGGTAGAGAGTAGACAACAAACATGGTAGAGAGTAGACAACACATGGTAGAGAGTAGACAACAACATGGTAGAGAGTAGACAACAACATGGTAGAGAGTAGACAACAACATGGTAGAGAGTAGACAACAACATGGTAGAGTAGACAACAACATGGTAGAGAGTAGACAACAACATGGTAGAGAGTAGACAACAACATGGTAGAGTAGATAACAACATGGTAGAGTAGACAACAACATGGTAGAGAGTAGACAACAACATGGTAGAGTAGATAACAACATGGTAGAGTAGACAACAACATGGTAGAGAGTAGACAACAACATGGTAGAGAGTAGACAACAACATGGTAGAGAGTAGACAACAACATGGTAGAGTAGACAACAACATGGTAGAGAGTAGACAACAACATGGTAGAGTAGATAACAACATGGTAGAGTAGACAAACAACATGGTAGAGAGTTAGACAACAACATGGTAGAGAGTAGACAACAACATGGTAGAGAGTAGACAACAACATGGTAGAGAGTAGACAACAACATGGTAGAGTAGGACAACAACATGGTAGAGTAGACAACAACATGGTAGAGAGTAGCAACAACATGGTAGAGAGTAGACAAACAAACATGGTAGAGAGTAGACAACAACATGGTAGAGAGTAGACAACAACATGGTAGAGAGTAGGACAACAACATGGTAGAGAGTAGACAACAACATGGTAGAGTAGACAACAACATGGTAGAGAGTAGACACACAACATGGTAGAGAGTAGACAACAACATGGTAGAGTAGACAACAACATGGTAGAGTAGACAACAACATGGTAGAGAGTAGACAACAACATGGTAGAGTAGACAACAACACGGTAGAGAGTAGACAACAACATGGTAGAGAGTATGCAACAACATGGTAGAGTAGACAACAACATGGTAGAGAGTAGACAACAACATGGTAGAGAGTAGACAACAACATGGTAGAGTAGACAACAACACGGTAGAGAGTAGACAACAACATGATAGAGAGTAGACAACAACACATGGTTAGAGTAGACAACAACATGGTAGAGTAGACAACACAGGGTAGAGTAGACAACAACATGGTAGAGAGTAGACAACAACATGGTAGAGAGTAGACAACAACATGGTAGAGAGTCGACAGACACAACATGGTAGAGAGTAGACAACAACATGGTAGAGAGTTGACAATAACATGGTAGAGAGTTGACAACAACATGGTAGAGTAGACAACAACATGGTAGAGTAGACAACAACATGGTAGAGAGTAGACAACAACATGGTAGAGAGTAGACAACAACATGGTAGAGTAGACAACAACATGGTAGAGTAGACAACAACATGGTAGAGAGTAGACAACAACATGGTAGAGTAGACAACAACACGGTAGAGAGTTGACAATAACATGGTAGAGAGTAGACAACAACATGGTAGAGAGTAGACAACAACATGGTAGAGAGTAGACAACAACATGGTAGAGTAGACAACAACATGGTAGAGTAGACAACAACATGGTAGAGAGTAGACAACAACATGGTAGAGAGTAGACAACAACATGGTAGAGAGTAGACAACAACATGGTAGAGAGTAGACAACAACATGGTAGAGAGTAGACAACAACATGGTAGAGAGTAGACAACAACATGGTAGAGTAGACAACAACATGGTAGAGAGTAGACAACAACATGGTAGAGAGTAGACAACAACATGGTAGAGTAGATAACAACATGGTAGAGTAGACAACAACATGGTAGAGAGTAGACAACAACATGGTAGAGTAGATAACAACATGGTAGAGTAGACAACAACATGGTAGAGAGTAGACAACAACATGGTAGAGAGTAGACAACAACATGGTAGAGAGTAGACAACAACATGGTAGAGAGTAGACAACAACATGGTAGAGTAGACAACAACATGGTAGAGAGTAGACAACAACATGGTAGAGTAGATAACAACATGGTAGAGTAGACAACAACATGGTAGAGAGTAGACAACAACATGGTAGAGAGTAGACAACAACATGGTAGAGAGTAGACAACAACATGGTAGAGAGTAGACAACAACATGGTAGAGTAGACAACAACATGGTAGAGTAGACAACAACATGGTAGAGAGTAGACAACAACATGGTAGAGAGTAGACAACAACATGGTAGAGAGTAGACAACAACATGGTAGAGAGTAGACAACAACATGGTAGAGAGTAGACAACAACATGGTAGAGAGTAGACAACAACATGGTAGAGAGTAGACAACAACATGGTAGAGAGTAGACAACAACATGGTAGAGAGTAGACAACAACATGGTAGAGAGTAGACAACAACATGGTAGAGAGTAGACAACAACATGGTAGAGAGAGTAGACAACAACATGGTAGAGTAGACAACAACATGGTAGAGAGTAGACAACAACATGGTAGAGAGTAGACAACAACATGGTAGAGAGTAGACAACAACATGGTAGAGTAGACAAAAACAACATGGTAGAGAGTAGACAACAACATGGAAGAGAGTAGACAACAACATGGTAGAGAAGACAACAACATGGTAGAGAGTAGACAACAACACGGTAGAGAGTAGACAACAACATGGTAGAGTAGACAACAACATGGTAGAGAGTAGACAACAACATGGTAGAGAGTAGAAAACAACATGGTAGAGAGTAGACAACAACATGGTAGAGTAGACAACAACAGGGTAGAGTAGACAACAACATGGTAGAGAGTAGACAACAACATGGTAGAGAGTAGACAACAACATGGTAGAGAGTAGACAACAACATGGTAGAGAGTAGACAACAACATGGTAGAGAGTAGACAACAACATGGTAGAGTAGACAACAACATGGTAGAGAGTAGACAACAACATGGTAGAGTAGACAACAACATGGTAGAGAGTAGACAACAACATGGTAGAGAGTAGACAACAACATGGTAGAGAGTAGACAACAACATGATAGAGAGTAGACAACAACATGGTAGAGTAGACAACAACATGGTAGAGTAGACAACAACATGGTAGAGAGTAGACAACAACATGGTAGAGAGTAGACAACAACATGGTAGAGAGTTGACAACAACATGGTAGAGAGTAGACAACAACATGGTAGAGTAGACAACAACATGGTAGAGAGTAGACAACAACATGGTAGTAGAGTAGACAACAACATGGTAGAGAGTAGACAACAACATGGTAGAGAGTAGACAACAACATGGTAGAGAGTTGACAACAACATGGTAGAGAGTAGACAACAACATGGTAGAGAGTAGACAGCAACATGGTAGAGAGTAGACAACAACATGGTAGAGTAGACAACAACATGGAGAGAGTAGACAACAACATGGTAGAGTAGACAACAACATGGTAGAGAGTAGACAACAACATGGTAGAGAGTAGACAACAACATGGTAGAGAGTAGACAACAACATGGTAGAGAGTAGACAACAACATGGTAGAGAGTAGACAACAACATGGTAGAGAGTAGACAACAACATGGTAGAGAGTAGACAACAACATGGTAGAGAGTAGACAACAACATGGTAGAGAGTAGACAACAACATGGTAGAGAGTAGAGACAACAACGTGGTAGAGAGTAGACAACAACACAGGGTAGAGAGTAGACAACAACATGGTAGAGAGTATAGACAACAACATGGTAGAGAGTAGACAACAACATGGTAGAGATTAGACAACAACGTGGTAGAGTAGACAACAACATGGTAGAGTAGACAACAACATGGTAGAGAGTAGACAACAACATGGTAGAGAGTAGACAACAACATGGTAGAGAGTAGACAACAACATGGTAGAGTAGATAACAACATGGTAGAGTAGACAACAACATGGTAGAGAGTTGACAACAACATGGTAGAGAGTAGACAACAACATGGTAGAGAGTAGACAACAACATGGTAGAGAGTAGACAACAACATGGTAGAGAGTAGACAACAACATGGTAGAGAGTAGACAACAACATGTAGAATAGACAACAACATGGGAGAGAGTAGACAACAACATGGTAGAGAGTAGACAACAACATGGTAGAGTAGACAACAACATGGTAGAGAGTAGACAACAACATGGTAGAGAGTAGACAACAACATTGTAGTGAGTAGACAACAACATGGTAGAGAGTAGACAACAACATGGTAGAGAGTAGACAACAACATGGTAGAGAGTAGACAACAACATGGTAGAGTAGACAACAACATGGTAGAGAGTAGACAACAACATGGTAGAGTAGACAACAACATGGTAGAGAGTAGACAACAACATGGTAGAGAGTAGACAACAACATTGTAGTGAGTAGACAACAACATGGTAGAGAGTAGACAACAACATGGTAGAGAGTAGACAACAACATGGTAGAGAGTAGACAACAACATGGTAGAGTAGACAACAACATGGTAGAGAGTAGACAACAAACATGGTAGAGAGTAGAACAACAACATGGTAGAGAGTAGACAACAACATGGTAGAGTAGACAACAACATGGTAGAGAGTAGACAACAACATGGTAGAGAGTAGACAGACAACATGGTAGAGAGTAGACAACAACATGGTAGAGAGTAGACAACAACATGGTAGAGTAGACAACAACATGGTAGAGAGTAGACAACAACATGGTAGAGTAGACAACAACATGGTAGAGAGTAGACAACAACATGTAGAGAGTAGAAAAACAACATGGTAGAGAGTTGACAACAACATGGTAGAGAGTAGACAACAACATGGTAGAGTAGACAACAACATGGTAGAGAGTAGACAACAACATGGTAGAGAGTTGACAACAACATGGTAGAGAGTAGACAACAACATGGTAGAGAGTAGACAGCAACATGGTAGAGAGTAGACAACAACATGGTAGAGTAGACAACAACATGGTAGAGTGTAGACAACAACATGGTAGAGTAGACAACAACATGGTAGAGAGTAGACAACAACATGGTAGAGAGTAGACAACAACATGGTAGAGAGTAGACAACAACATGGTAGAGTAGATAACAACATGGTAGAGTAGACAACAACATGGTAGAGAGTAGACAACAACATGGTAGAGAGTAGACAACAACATGGTAGAGAGTAGACAACAAACATGGTAGAGAGTAGACAACAACATGGTAGAGAGTAGACAACAACATGGTAGAGAGTAGACAACAACATGGTAGAGAGTAGACAACAACATGGTAGAGAGTAGCACAACAACATGGTAGAGAGTAGACAACAACATGGTAGAGAGTAGACAACAACATGGTAGAGAGTAGACAACAACATGGTAGAGAGTAGACAACAACATGGTAGAGTAGACAACAACATGGTAGAGAGTAGACAACAAACATGGTAGAGTAGACAACAACATGGTAGAGAGTAGACAACAACATGGTAGAGAGTAGACAACAACATGGTAGAGAGTAGACAACAACATGATAGAGAGTAGACAACAACATGGTAGAGTAGACAACAACATGGTAGAGTAGACAACAACATGGTAGAGAGTAGACAACAACATGGTAGAGAGTAGACAACAACATGGTAGAGAGTTGACAACAACATGGTAGAGAGTAGACAACAACATGGTAGAGTAGACAACAACATGGTAGAGAGTAGACAACAACATGGTAGAGAGTTGACAACAACATGGTAGAGAGTAGACAACAACATGGTAGAGAGTAGACAGCAACATGGTAGAGAGTAAGACAACAACATGGTAGAGTAGACAACAACATGTAGAGAGTAGACAACAACATGGTAGAGTAGACAAACAACATGGTAGAGAGTAGACAACAACATGGTAGAGAGTAGACAACAACATGGTAGAGAGTAGACAACAACATGGTAGAGTAGATAACAACATGGTAGAGTACACAACAACATGGTAGAGAGTAGACAACAACATGGTAGAGAGTAGACAACAACATGGTAGAGAGTAGACAACAACATGGTAGAGAGTAGACAACAACATGGTAGAGAGTAGACAACAACATGGTAGAGAGTAGACACAACATGGGTAGAGAGTAGACAACAACATGGTAGAGAGTAGACAACAACGTGGTAGAGAGTAGACAACAACATGGTAGTAGAGAGTAGACAACAACATGGTAGAGAGTAGACAACAATATGGTAGAGAGTAGACAACAACATGGTAGAGAGTAGACAACAACGTGGTAGAGTAGACAACAACATGGTAGAGTAGACAACAACATGGTAGAGAGTAGACAACAACATGGTAGAGTAGACAACAACATGGTAGAGAGTAGACAACAACATGGTAGAGAGTAGACAACAACATTGTAGTGAGTAGACAACAACATGGTAGAGAGTAGACAACAACATGGTAGAGAGTAGACAACAACATGGTAGAGAGTAGACAACAACATGGTAGAGAGTAGACAACAACGTGATAGAGTAGACAACAACATGGTAGAGTAGACAACAACATGGTAGAGAGTAGACAACAACATGGTAGAGTAGACAACAACATGGTAGAGAGTAGACAAACATGGTAGAGAGTAGACAACAACATTGTAGTGAGTAGACAACAACATGGTAGAGAGTAGACAACAACATGGTAGAGAGTAGACAACAACATGGTAGAGAGTAGAACAACAACATGGTAGAGAAGACAACAACATGGTAGAGAGTAGACAACAACAACATGGTAGAGAGTAGACAACAACATGGTAGAGAGTAGACAAACAACATTGTAGTGAGTAGACAACAACATGGTAGAGAGTAGACAACCAACATGGTAGAGAGTAGACAACAACATGGTAGAGTAGACAACAACATGGTAGAGAGTAGACAACAACATGGTAGAGAGTAGACAACAACATGGTAGAGAGTAGACAACAACATGGTAGAGAGTAGACAACAACATGGTAGAGAGTAGACAACAACATGGTAGAGAGTAGACAACAACATGGTAGAGAGTAGACAACAATGTGGTAGAGAGTAGACAACAACATGGTAGAGAGTAAACAACAACATGGTAGAGAGTAGACAACAACATGGTAGAGAGTAGACAACAACATGGTAGAGAGTAGACAACAACGTGGTAGAGTAGACAACAACATGGTAGAGTAGACAACAACATGGTAGAGAGTTGACAACAACATGGTAGAGAGAGACAACAACATGTAGAGAGTAGACAACACCAATGGTAAGAGTAGACAACAACATGGTAGAGAGTAGACAACAACATGGTAGAGAGTAGACAACACATGGTAGAGTAGACAACAACATGGTAGAGAGTAGACAACAACATGGTAGAGAGTAGACAACAACATGGTAGAGTAGACAACAACATGGTAGAGAGTAGACAACAACATGGTAGAGAGTAGACAACAACATGGTAGAGAGTAGACAACAACATGGTAGAGAGTAGACAACAACATGGTAGAGTAGACAACAACATGGTAGAGAGTAGACAACAACATGGGTAGAGTAGACAACAACATGGTAGAGAGTAGACAACAACATGGTAGAGAGTAGACAACAACATGGTAGAGAGTAGACAACAACATGGTAGAGATTAGACAACAACATGGTAGAGAGTAGACAACAACATGGTAGAGAGTAGACAACAACATGGTAGAGAGTAGACAACAACATGGTAGAGAGTAGACAACAACATGGTAGAGTAGACAACAACATGGTAGAGAGTAGACAACAACATGGTAGAGTAGACAACAACATGGTAGAGAGGACACAGTGAACTGAACAACAACAGTTACAACAACATCGTATCGAGACGGTGCCATGGGTATACTTTGACTCAACTCATATAAAAAAATATACACCTTCTTATCAAACAGCGCCCGGTTTCCCAAAAGCATCTTAAGGCTACGTTCATCGTTAGAACCTTCGTATAAGCTTAGTTAGATCTCCGAACTGTTTACCAAAATCATTGTTACTAAAGTTGCTCTTGAAAGCATTCGTTATTTATCGACTGCGTCAGACAACTCGTAGAACAGCTAAGTATGTCATTAGATGATTTCTTTGCCCTCCCGCATCAATTTATACACAGAAGACATCTTATAAACACAAAATCAAGATGTTTATCTGTCTTTCTGTGACCCCAATAACTTCAGAATGAAAATTCACAGTGACTACAAATACAAAGCGCCCATTTCTTTGCATAACAAGCGAAGAATATAAAGATGCTTCAAATGAAAATCCAGATGACTGTATTTTAAAATACAGTGCATTCAGAAAGTATTCAGAACCCATTGACTTTTTTCACATTTTGTTACGACAAAGCAAAAACAGTTTTTAGCAAATGTATTAAAAATAAAAACAGAAATACCTTATTTACATAAGTATTCAGACCCTTTGCTATGAGACTCGAAATTGAGCTCAGGTGCATCCTGTTTCCATTGATCATCCTTGAGATGTTTCTACAATTTGTTTGGAGTCCACCTGTGGTAAATTCAATTGATAGGACATGATTTGGAAAGGCACACACCTGTCTATATAAGTCCCACAGTTGACAGTGCAACGTCAGAGCAAAAAACAAGCCATGAGGTTGAAGGAATTGTCAGTTGAGCGCCGAGACAGGATTGTATCTAGTCACAGATCTGGGGAAGGGTTCCAAAAAATGTCTGCAGCATTGAAGGTCCCCAAGAACACAGTGGCCTCCATCATTCTTAAATGGAAGAAGATTGGAACCACCAAGACTTGGCAGCCCAGCCAAACTGAGCAATTGGACAACCATCAGGCCTTTATGGTAGAGTGGCCAGACGGAATCCACTCCTCAGTAAAAGGCACATGACAGCCCACTTAGAGTTTGCAAAAAGGCACCTAAAGGACTCTGACCATGAGAAAAACAGATTCTCTGGTCTGATAAAACCAAGATTCAACTCTTTGGCCTGAATGCCCAAGCGTCACGTCTGGAGGAAACCTGGCACCATCTCTACCGTGAAGCATGGTGGTGTGAGCATCATGCTGTGGGGATGTTTTTCAGCGGCAGGGACTGGGAGACTAGTCAGGATCGAGGGAAAGATGAACGGAGCAAAGTACAGCGAGATCCTTGATGAAAACCTGCTCCAGGACCTCAGACTGGGGCGAAGGTTCACCTTCCAACAGGACAACAACCCTAAGCACACAGCCAAGACAATGCAGGGAGTGGCTCAGGACAAGTCTCTGAATGTCCTTGAGTGGCCCAGCCAGAGCCCGGACTTGAACCCGATCGAACATCTCTGGAGAGACCTGAAAATAGCTGTGCAGCGACGCTCCCCATCCAACCTGACAAAGCTTGAGAGGATCTGCAGAGAAGAAATGGGAGAAACTCTCCAAATACAGGTGTGCCAAGCTTGTAGCGTCATACCCAAGAAGAGTTGAGAAAGGAATCGCTGCCAAAGGTGCTTCAACAAATTACTGAGTAAAGGGTCTGAATACTTTAGTAAATGTGTTTTATTTATTTTTAATACATTTGCAAACATTTCTAAAAAACTGTTTTTGCTTTGTCATTATGGGATATTGTGTGTAGATTGATGAGGGAAAAAAACAATTTAATCAATTTTAGAATAAGGCCTGAACGTTACAAAATGTGGAAAAGGTGAAGGGGTCTGAATACTTTCTAATTACACTGTATGGACAGTAGACTACATAGACTATATATATTGGAATGATATTGAAATCAATTTCATGTTAATTCAGTTGAGTTATATTTAGCTATTTGTTTGCTACTGTCTAATTTTTGCCTCAATATATTTAATGAAAAAATATATATATTTTAGCAGACGCTCTTATCCAGAGCGACTTACAGGAGCAATTAGGGTTAAGTGCCTTGCTCAAGGCCACAGACAGATTTTTCACCTAGTCGGCTCGGGGATTAGAACCAGCGACCTTTCGGTTACTGGCCCCAACGCTCTTAACCACTAAGCTACCTGCCGCCATGATGTGTAACATGCACGATGATGTGGCCAAATCTTGATTCAGTGCATTATTACAGGGGTAAGCATTATAATAAGACACTTCCATATTTGTAGCCATAGGTGATAATATCTCTCTAAGAGCTGATCTGTCATCAGTATTGTGGAATAATTATAATGTTCATGTAAGATTGGAAAGGGATAACGCTGATCTGAGAGCAGTTCTTTGTTTTCTTTCGATCTCATCAGTATCGACACATGATCCAACAACGCACTTAGCGAATGTTCTCTCTGCGTGGTGTTTTGGGAAACACGTTACATCTTTAGCCGTACATTTCCCCTCTTATCAACCTGTACATTTCCCCTCTTATCAACCTGTACATTTCCCCTCTTATCAACCTGTACATTTTCCCCTCTTATCAACCTGTACATTTCCCCTCTTATCAACCTGTACATTTCCCCTCTTATCAACCTGTACATTTCCCGTCTTATCAACCTGTACATTTTCCCCTCTTATCAACCTGTACATTTCCCCTCTTATCAACCTGTACATTTCCCCTCTTATCAACCTGTACATTTCCCCTCTTATCAACCTGTACATTTCCCCTCTTATCAACCTGTACATTTCCCCTCTTATCAACCTGTACATTTCCCCTCTTATCAACCTGTACATTTCCCCCTCTTATCAACCTGTACATTTCCCCTCTTATCAACCTGTACATTTTTCCCTCTTATCAACCTGTACATTTCCCCTCTTATCAACCTGTACATTTCCCCTCTTATCAACCTGTACATTTCCAATAAGCAAAATATCAACACAGTGGACAAGCTGGTTTAAAGGACATCATTTCAACACACTTTGCCCACTGGGAACAACACAACAATTGATGAAAATAACTTGCAATGTCAAACAGTGGACAGCACTGCGATAGTAAAAAGTGTTTAATGCTTTACTCTGACCAGCCCTGTGCCACTCCCAGTGTTGATTAGCCTGGTCCCAGAACTGGTTGTATTGTCTTGACATCCCATTGGTGTGACAATGTCCATAGGAGTTTGGCAAGACAGCACAAACAGATCTGGGACCAGGCTATATGTTAAGGCCAATGTAAAGAGGACCGGAGGGCGTTAGGGGCTCCGTCTGTCTATCTGTCACAGCTTCAGAAGACAGTGTACCAATGCAGTTAGATTGTCTCCCAGTCCTTCATGAAGGAAATAAAACAATGGGTTTATAATATTGATATAATCAGACACAAGCAACTCCATCATCCAAGCAAACTCAATATGGACAAATGAGAGTGTTCTCTCCACATTCAGGAGGTGGCGGGTTAAAAATGATCCAACAAAAACAAGTTCTGTTTATTTATTCATACTGAAACAAAGTCCATTTGTAAACTCTTAGGAACCCAGAGGACTGGACACATGCTGGGGGAGAAGGAGGATCTATGCCCTGTCAGGAAACGTACACACACTGATTCCTTCTTCAAGAGCAGCAGATCTGTTTTTTCATGCTTGGTGGGAGCATCTCTCTCTCTCTCTCTCTCTCTCTCTCTCTCTCTCTCTCTCTCTGTCTCTGACTCTGTCTCTCTCTCTGTCCTCTCTGTCTCTCTCCACTCTCTCTCTCTCTCTCTCTCATCTCTCTCCCTCTCTCTCTCTCTCTCTCTCTCTCTCTCTCTCTCTCTCTCCATCTCCCTCTCCTCTCCTCTCCTCTCCTCTCCTCTCCTCTCCTCTCCTCTCCTCTCTGTCGGTCTGTCATAATGTGAGAACCTCCTGTTGTAGCTGTCAGAGGTTCACTACCCGTGCAAACAGCTCTCTCTCGGCACCACTGTAAGAGCGTCCTCTCGTCTTGACTGTACAATTGAATTTGTCACAAGCACAGGATTAACTCCCCACTGAAAGGCTCAGGGCCAGTACCAAATGGCACACTATTCCGTACATCGTGCACTACTTTTCCATCCAGGGCCCTGGTCAAAAGTAGTGCACTATGTAGGGAATAGGGTGCCATTTGGGACGCAGCTTAGATTCAGAGTCCCATCCTTCCCAGAATTTGGACGTTAACAAGCTTCAGTGAAACAGGAAGCACATCATCATCACAGCAACCCTCCACTTCCTGTATTTAAGCCACAGCATCAGCAAATTCACTAAGAGAGTCCAAAGAGAATCCAACCATAACCCTCCACTTCCTGTCTTTAACCCCCCACTTCCTGTATTTAACCCGCCACAGACCAGAAGGAACTCTGGTGCCTCTTGTTAACTCTCAACATGTTTTCAGAGGCCACAGATACCAAAGAGAAGGGCAGTCAGACCAGACCGTTCCTTTACATTTGTGAGGGTGTCTGTAGATATGCGAGGGCAGGTGTGTGTCTGGTTGGTAAAGTCTTAAAGTCTGCTGCTGCCCAAGTTTACACCCAGTCACAGTATTGTCTCTCTCAGTGGGTCTGTTGAACCCATCTCTCTGTCTGTCTGTCTCTCTGTCTGTCTGTCTGTCTCCGTGTCAAACACCGTCAGCACTGGAGCTCCGATGCTCGTCCTCTTTCTCCAGCCTGATAGACAGCATGGGCTCCACTGGAGGGGCGGTGGGTCCTGCCAGCCCCAGCCCAGAAAAGAGCCCCTCCGTTGGGGTAGTGGGCTGACATAACCCCCCCAGGCCCGGGGTAGTGGTTGTGGTTAGGCCCGGGGCCGTAGTGAGAGCTGTGGTAGTGGGTACTCTGGTAGGACACTGAGTGCTGGCTGTTCTTCTTTGCTGCTAGTTGGTAGCGGTGGCAACACAGCACTATCACCAGAGTGACTGATGCCAGGAGCAACAGACCCCCCCCGCCGGCCATTACATAATACCAGTAGGGGGGGATGGGCTTCACCGACACCTCTGTGTCTACTGTTGGCCCACTGGCACCAGGAAGAGCTCCCCCTGGTGGCAGAGCAGAGACACACATAGAGTTGGCTTGGCAGGTAAGAGAAGAGAACCAAGACAGGCATGCAGAGTGCAGACCCCACTGTCTTCTGAAAGACCATTTTGTATTTGATTTCTTACTAGGTGAGTTTGAATGGATTTAGCAAACAGACGTATGCTACAGAGAGACTGGCAGAGGCTCATGCTGCTGGCATTGCTGGGGTTGGATCTTTCATTGGTAAAATGCATTGCAAAGCCAGTTTTATGCTGCTAAAATGTTGAAGATTTTCAATAATTCTTTGTAGGGAGCGGCGTGCAGGTCTTTCCCAGTAAAATCTGACTGAGAAGGAGAGTTCATCCAGCCATTATATAGCATCCATTAAAGGCTCATTTGAAATTGAAATTATTTGTAAGCTCGGTGTAAAAAAAACCTGCCATGTGCACTGCAAAATGAATTCACTTGGCAGAAGAGAGAGAGAAAAACTCCCTTGCTTCAAACTTAAAACAGTTTTCAGGTGTTATCAAAGACCATAGCTTTGATTTGAATCTAAGATTGTGCATCTTAGAAAGCCATATTTCTAGGACCATATTTGACCTCTTCTCAGCTCTGCTGTTTGAATGAAAGACAGGAGAGAGAGCAGGGGGATAGTTAGCTCTGCATTCTGGGAGAGAGCAGGGGGATACTTAGTTCTGGGAGTGAATTCTGAGTGATCACTTTCAGATTCTCTGGTTTTCTTTTATTCATGATTGTCTGCCCAGTCTTGTCTGCCTCAAGCCAAACATCTCCATGGAAACCACCCCAACACCCGACAGCCAAACACACAGGTCCAGTCAGAGCGTCCATCGCTCACTCATCCACCACAGAGTAACACAGAGGATGCATCCCAAATGGCACCCTATTCCCTAGTGCACTACTATTGACCAGAGCCCTGTGGGTCAAAAGTAGTACAATAAAGGGTGCCATTTGGGGGACTGACTCACAAAATAATACTGCCATCCCAAAAGAGAAAAATCCTGCCAACAATCTGCTCCTCTACCTGCTCTATCTGTTAGTAGTCTCTCTGCTCCTCTACCCTGCTCTATCTGTTAGTAGTTACTCTGCTCCTCTACTCTGCTCTATCTGTTAGTAGTCACTCTGCTCCTCTACCCTGCTCTATCTGTTAGTAGTCACTCTGCTCCTCTACCCTGCTCTATCTGTTAATAGTCACTCTGCTCCTCTACCCTGCTCTATCTGTTAGTAGTCACTCTGCTCCTCTACCCTGCTCTATCTGTTAATAGTCACTCTGCTCCTCTACCCTGCTCTATCTGTTAAATAGTTACTCTGGCTCCTCTACCCCCTGCTCTATCTGTTAGTATTTTTTCACTCTGCTCCTCTACCCTGCTCTATCTGTTAGTAGTCACTCTGCTCCTCTACCCTGCTCTATATGTTAGTAGTTACTCTGTTCCTCTACTCTGCTCTATCTGTTAGTAGTCACTCTGCTCCTCTACCCTGCTCTATCTGTTAGTAGTCACTCTGCTCCTCTACCCTGCTCTATCTGTTAGTAGTCACTCTGCTCTCTACCCTGCTCTATCTGTTAGTAGTCCCTCAGCTCCTCTACCTGCTCTATCTGTTAGTAGTCACTCTGCTCCTCTACCCTGCTCTATCGTTAGTAGTCACTCTGCTCCCTCTACCCTGCTCTATCTGTTGGTAGTCACTCTGCTCCTCTACCCTGCTCTATCTGTTAATAGTCACTCTGCTCCTCTACCCTGCTCTATCTGTTAGTAGTCTCTCTGCTCCTCTACCCTGCTCTATCTGTTAGTAGTCACTCTGCTCCTCTACCCTGCTCTCTCTGTTAGTAGTCACTCTGCTCCTCTACCCTGCTCTATACGTTAATAGTCACTCTGCTCCTATACCTGCTATATCTGTTAGTAGTCACTCTGCTCCTCTACCCTGCTCTATCTGTTAATAGTCACTCTGCTCCTCTACCTGCTCTATCTGTTGGTAGTCTCTCTGCTCCTCTACCTGCTCTATCTGTTGGTAGTCTCTCTGCTCCTCTACCCTGCTCTATCTGTTAGTAGTCACTCTGCTCCTCTACCCTGCTCTATCTGTTAGTAGTCTCTCTGCTTCTCTACCCTGCTCTATCTGTTAGTAGTCACTCTGCTCCTCTACCCTGCTCTATCTGTTAATAGTCACTCTGCTCCTCTACTTCTGCTCTATATGTTAGTAGTCACTCTGCTCCTCACCCCCTGCTCTATCTGTTAGTAGTCTCTCTGCTCCTCTACCCTGCTTCTATCTGTAGTAGTCACTCTGGCTCCTCTACCCTGCTCTATCTGTTAATAGTCACTCTGCTCCTCTACTCTGCTCTATATGTTAGTAGTCACTCTGCTCCTCTACCCTGCTCTATCTGTTAGTAGTCACTCTGCTCCTCTACCCTGCTATATCTGATTAGTAGTCACTCTGATACCTCTACCCTGCTCTATCTGTTAGTAGGTCACTCTGCTCCTCTACCCTGCTCTATCTGTTAGTAGTCACACTTGCTCCTCTACCCTGCTCTATCTGTTAGTAGTCACTCTGCTCCTCTACCCTGCTCTATCTGTTAGTAGTCACTCTGCTCCTCTACCCTGCTCTATCTGTTAGTCACTCTGCTCCTCTACTCTGCTCTATATGTTAGTAGTCACTCTGCTCCTCTACCCTGCTCTATCTGTTAGTAGTCACTCTGCTCCTCTACCTGCTCTATCTGTTAGTAGTCACTCTGCCTTCCTGCTACCTGCTCTATCTGTTAGTAGTCACTCTGCTCCTCTATCTGCTCTATATGTTAGTAGTCACTCTGCTCCTCTACCCTGCTCTATCTGTTAGTAGTCACTCTGCTCCTCTACCCTGCTCTATCTTTTAGTAGTCACTCTGCTCCTCTACCTGCTCCTATCTGTTAGTAGTCACTCTGCTCCTCTACCCTGCTCTATCTGTTAGTAGTCACTCTGCTCCTCTACTCTGCTCTATCTGTTAGTAGTCACTCTGCTCCTCTACCCTGCTCTATCTGTTTAATAAGTCCGTCTCTGCTCCTCTACCCTGCTCTATCTGTTAATAGTTACTCTGCTCCTCTACCCTGCTCTATCTGTTAGTAGTCACTCTGCTCCTCTACCTGCTCTATCTGTTAGTAGTCACTCTGCTCCTCTACCCCTGGCTCTATATGTTAGTAGTTTACTCTGTTCCTCTACTCTGCTCTATCTGTTCTGTAGTCACTCTGCTCCTCTACCCTGCTCTATCTGTTAGTAGTCACTCTGCTCCTATACCCTGCTCTATCTGTTAGTAGTCACTCCTGCTCCTCTACCCTGCTCTATCTGTTAGTAGTCCTCTGCTCCTCTACCCTGCTCTATCTGTTAGTAGTCACTCTGCTCCTCTACCCTGCTTCTATCTGTTGGTAGTCACTCTGCTCCTCTACCCTGCTCTATCTGTTATATGTCACTCTGCTCCTCTACCCTGCTCTATCTGTTAGTAGTCTCTCTGCTGCTCCTCTACCCTGCTCTATCTGTTAGTAGTCACTCTGCTCCTCTACCCTGCTCTATCTGTTAGTAGTCACTCTGCTCCTCTACCCTGCTCTATACGTTAATAGTCACTCTGCTCCTCTACCCTGCTATAAATCTTTTAGTAGTCACTCTGCTCCTCTACCTGCTCTATCTGTTAATAGTCACTCGTGGCTCCTCTAACCTGCTCTAATCTGTTGGTAGTCTCTCTGCTCCTCTACCTGCTCTATCTGTTGGTAGTCTCTCTGCTCCTCTACCCTGCTCTATCTGTTAGTAGTCACTCTGCTCCTCTACCCTGCTCTATCTGTTAGTAGTCTCTCTGCTTCTCTACCCTGCTCTAATCTATAGTAGTCCACTCTGCTCCTCACCCTGCTCTATCTGTTTAATAGGCACTCTGCTCCTCTATCTGCTCTTATTTTTAGTAGTCACTCTGCTCCTCTACCCTGCTCTATCTTGTTTAGTAGTCTCTCTGCTCCTCTACTACCCGCTCTATCTGTTAGTAGTGTCTACCCTGCTCCTGTTAGATACCTGCTGCTCTACTCTGCTCTATATGTCAGTAGTCACTCTGCTCCTCTACCCTGCTCTATCTGTTAGTAGTCACTCTGCTCCTCTACCCTGCTCTATATGTTAGTAGTCACTCTGCTCCTCTACCCTGCTCTATCTGTTAGTAGTCACTCTGCTCCTCTACCCTGCTCTATCTGTTAGTAGTCACTCTGCTCCTCTACCCTGCTCTATCTGTTAGTAGTCACTCTGCTCCTCTACCCTGCTCTATCTGTTTAGTAGTCACTCTGCTCCTCTACCCTGCTCTATCTGTTAGTCACATGTTCTGCTCCTCTACTCTGCCTATATGTTTAGTAGTCACTCTGCTGCCTACCGCTGCTGTTAGTAGTCACTCTGCTCCTCTACCCTGCTCTATCTGTTAGTAGTCACTCTGCTCCTCTACCCTGCTCTATCTGTTAGTAGTCACTCTGCTCCTCTATCCTGCTCTATATGTTAGTAGTCACTCTTGCTCCTCTACCCTGCTCTATCTGTTAGTAGTCACTCTGCTCCTCTATACCCTGCTCTATCTTTAGTAGTCACTCTGCTCCTCTACCCTGCTCTATCTGTAGTAGTCACTCTGCTCCTCTACCCTCTCAATCTGTTAGTAGTCACTCTGCTCCTCTACTCTGCTCTATCTGTTAGTAGTCACTCTGCTCCTCTACCCTGCTCTATCTGTTAGTAGTCACTCTGCTCCTCTACCCTGCTCTATCTGTTAGTAGTCACTCTGCTCCTCTACCCTGCTCTATCTGTTAGTAGTCACTCTGCTCCTCTAACCCTGCTCTAGATGTTAGTAGTCACTCTGCTCCTCTACCCTGCTCTATCTGTTAGTAGTCACTCTGCTCCTCTACCTGCTCTATATTGTTAGTAGTCACTCTGCTCCTTCTACCCTGCTCTATCTGTTAGTAGTCACTCTGCTCCTCTACCCTGCTCTATCTGTTAGTAGTCACTCTGCTCCTCTACCTGCTCTATCTGTTAGTAGTCACTCTGCTCCTCTACCCTGCTCTATCTGTTAGTAGTCACTCTGCTCCTCTACCTGCTCTATCTGTTAGTAGTCACTCTAGACCTGTCTTCCCTGTCCTCACTGTCTGCCCTGTCTGACTGTCTCCCTGTCTGACTGTCTGCCCTGTCTGACTGTCTACCTGTCTGCCCTTGTCTACCCGTCTGCCCTGTCTGACCTGTCTGGACCTGTCTGCCTTTCTCGGATCAGTTGTTTGAGCTTCACAGTAGAGAAAACATATACGGCTGAGTCGAATGGCACTATTCCCTATATAGTGTCCACTTAGACCATGAGAATTGGCACCTATTCCCCTATATAGTGCTCCATTAGACCAGAGAATGGCACCCCATTCCTATATAGTGCTCCACTTTAGACCAGAGAATGGCACCCTATTCCCTATATAGTGCTCCACTTTAGACCAGAGAATGGCACCCTATTCCCTATATAGTGCTCCACTTTTGACCACGGGCCATAGGGTATGGAAATGGGTGCCATTTAGGAGGATTAAGGCTTGGACTGAGATCAACTCCACATTTCATTCACGTAGAGTAAGCAGCTGAACGAGAGGAGAGTGACTCCATGTATGGTGCTGAATTCAGACTCAGCCACGGCAGTGAAGGATGATGACACATCGGGAATGGCCTGTTGTTATTCTCCTCATTTAATTAAAACAGATGGAGAGAGAGATTAGGGCCTATATGGCTTTGACTGATCACATTTCTTTCCACAACTATGGGGGACTGATCTCTGAAGGGTTTACATAGACGTACAGTACCGGTCAAAGGTTTTAGAACACCCACTCATTCCAGGGTTTTTCTTTATTTTTACTATTTTCTACATTGTAGAATAATAGTGAAGACATCAAAACTATGAAAGAACACATAAGGAGTCATGTAGTAAACAAATCAAAATGTGTTAAACAAATCAAAATATATTTTATATTTGAGATTCTTCAAATAGCCAAATTGCCTTGATGACAGCTTTGCACACGCTTGGCATTCTCTCAACCAGCTTCATGAGGTAGTCACCTGGAATGTATTTCAATTAACAGGTGTGTCTTCTAAAAGTCAATTTGTGGAATTTATTTCCTTCTTAATGCGTTTGAGCCAATCAGTTTTGTTGTGACAAGGTAGGGGTGGTATACAGAAGATAGCCCTATTTGGTAAAAGACCAAGTCCAAAACTTTGGACCGGTAGTGTATATACACAAAGATACCTCAATCCCTCTTATGCGCCAGTGGTTTGAAAAAAGTGAAAGTATGAACCTCATAAATAGTTTTCACATACAAACTGTATAAATCCGAACTCAGAATATAATAGGCTTCCCAGAAATAACATGGTTGCTGTGGTAGAACATTTATTTTGATTGCCTGATTTCAGATGTGTCCATATAAACAGGATTATTAGGGAAATCGTTCTTCTTGCAAAGCATGTAAACGTTTAAATCAAACTATTATATTAATCTGAATATTCGCAAAAATAATCGTATTATTGTTGTGCGGGTAACCAGTGACACCACCCTCTCTGGTTTAAAGAACACAATGAAAAAAACACCTTCTGGCGGGCGAAGGGTGGAA
This sequence comes from Coregonus suidteri, assembly GCA_036851935.1. Taxonomy (NCBI): domain Eukaryota; kingdom Metazoa; phylum Chordata; class Actinopteri; order Salmoniformes; family Salmonidae; genus Coregonus; species Coregonus suidteri. The sequence continues at coordinate 2,090,241 of CM072234.1, forward strand.
A
>CM072234.1:2090741-2120741 GCA_036851935.1 Coregonus suidteri
TGAATAACAGGTAGAGTACAGTAGTATTATCTGGGCTGATTATCAGGTGGTACAGTATGTTATTATCTGGCTGAATAACAGGTAGAGTACAGTATGTTATTATCTGGCTGAATAACAGGTAGAGTACAGTATATTATTATCTGGCTGAATAACAGGTAGAGTACAGTATGTTATTATCTGGCTGAATAACAGGTAGAGTACAGTATGTTATTATATGGCTGAATAACAGGTAGAGTACAGTATGTTATTATCTGGCTGAATAACAGGTAGAGTACAGTATGTTATTATCTGGCTGAATAACAGGTAGGTAGGTTATTATCTGTACAGTATAGTTATTATTATGGCTGCTGAATAACAGGTAGAGTACAGTATATTATTATCTGGCTGAATAACAGTGTAACAGGTAGAGGTACAGTATATTATTATCTGGCTGAATAACAGGTAGAGTACAGTAGTACAGGTAGAGTACAGTTATTATTATCTGGCTGAATAACAGGTAGAGTACAGTATGTTATTATATGGCTCAATAACAGGTAGAGTACAGTATATTATTATCTGGCTGAATAACAGGTAGAGTACAGTATATTATTATCTGGCTGAATAACAGGTAGAGTACAGTATGTTATTATCTGGCTGAATAACAGGTAGAGTACAGTATATTATTATCTGGCTGAATAACAGGTAGAGAGTACAGTATGTTATCTGGCTGAATAACAGGTAGAGTACAGTATATTATTATCTGGCTGAATAACAGGTAGAGTAGAGTACAGTATGTTATTATCTGGCTGAATAACAGGTAGAGTACAGTATGTTATTATCTGGCTGAATAACAGGTAGAGTACAGTATATTATTATCTGGCTGAATAACAGGTAGAGTACAGTATGTTATTATCTGGCTGAATAACAGGTAGAGTACAGTATGTTAGTTGATAGGAGGGCTGAATAACAGGTAGAGTACAGTATGTTATTATCTGGCTGAATAACAGGTAGAGTACAGTATGTTATTATCTGGCTGAATAACAGGTAGAGTACAGTATGTTATTATCTGGCTGAATAACAGGTAGAGTACAGTATGTTATTATCTGGCTGAATAACAGGTAGAGTACAGTATGTTATTATCTGGCTGAATAACAGGTAGAGTACAGTATGTTATATCTGGCTGAATAACAGGTAGAGTACAGTATATTATTATCTGGCTGAATAACAGGTAGAGTACAGTATGTTATTATCTGGCTGAATAACAGGTAGAGTACAGTATATTATTATCTGGCTGAATAACAGGTAGAGTACAGTATATTATTCTGGCTGAAAACAGGTAGAGTACAGTATGTTATTATCTGGCTGAATAACATGATTATCTGGCTGAATAACAGGTAGGTACAGTATATTATTATCTGGCTGAATACAGGTAGAGTACAGTATATATTATTATCTGGCTGAATAACAGGTAGAGTACAGTATATTATTATCTGGCTGAATAACAGGTAGAGTACAGTATTAGTTGGCTGATATCTGGAGTGAATAACAGGTAGAGGTACAGTATGTTATTATCTGGCTGAATAACAGGTAGAGTACAGTATATTATTATCTGGCTGATAACAGGTAGAGGTAGAGTACAGTATGTTATTATCTGGCTGAATAACAGGTAGAGTACAGTATATTATATCTGAGGCTGAATAACAGGTAGAGTACAGTATATTATTGATACTGGCTGAATAACAGGTAGAGTACAGTATTAGTATGTTATTATCTGGCTGAATAACAGGTAGAGTAGTACAGTATATTATTATCTGGCTGAATAACAGGTAGAGAGTACAGTATATAGTTGTTATGGATGGCTGAATAACAGGTAGAGTACAGTATATTATTTATCTGGCTGAATACAGGTAGAGTACAGTATGTTATTATTATCTGGTGTGACAGGGTAGGTAGAGTACAGTATGTTATAATAACAGGTAGAGTACAGTATATTTATTATCTGGCTGAATAACAGGTAGAGTACAGTATGTTATTATCTGGCTGAATAACAGGTAGAGTACAGTATGTTATTATCTGGCTGAATAACAGGTAGAGTACAGTATGTTATTATCTGGCTGAATACAGGTAGAGTACAGTATGTTTATTATCTGGCTGAATAACAGGTAGAGTACAGTATTAGTTTATTATCTGGCTGAATAACAGGTAGAGTACAGTATGTTATTATCTGGCGAATAACAGGTAGAGTACAGTATGTTATTATCTGGCTGAATAACAGGTAGAGTACAGTATGTTATTATCTGGCTGAATAACAGGTAGAGTACAGTATGTTATTATCTGGCTGAATAACAGGTATACTGGCAGTATACAGTATGTGATTATCTGGTGAATACAGGTTAGAGTACAGTATATGTATTATCTGGCTGAATAACAGGTAGAGTACAGTATATTATTATCTGGCTGAATAACAGGTAGAGTACAGTATGTTATTATCTGGCTGAATATAGGTAGAGTACAGTATATTATCTGGCTGAATAACAGGTAGAGTACAGTATATTATTATCTGGCTAGTACAGTATATATTATCTGGCTGAATAACAGTAGAGTACAGTTATTATCTGGTGATAACTGGAGTACAGTATAACAGGTAGAGTACAGTATGTTATTATCTGGCTGAATAACAGGTAGAGTACAGTATGTTATTATCTGGCTGAATAAAGGTAGAGGTACAGTATTAGAGTAGAGTAACAGGTAGAGTACAGTATTATTATTATCTGGCTGAATAACAGGTAGAGTACAGTATGTTATTATCTGGCTGAATAACAGGTAGAGTACAGTATGTTATTATAGGCTGAATAACAGGGTAGAGTACAGTATGTTATTATTATCTGCTGAATAACAGGTAGAGTACAGTATTATGTTATTAGAGACTGGCTGAATAATAACAGGTAGAGTACAGTATGTTATTATCTGGCTGAATAACAGGTAGAGTACAGTATATTATTATCTGGCTGAATAACAGGTAGATACAGTATGTAGAGTACAGTATATTATTATAACAGGTGGCTGAATAACAGGTAGAGTACAGTATGTTATTATCTGGCTGAATAACAGGTAGAGTACAGTATATTATTATCTGGCTGAATAACAGGTAGAGTACAGTATATTATTATCTGGCTGAATAACAGGTAGAGTACAGTATATATTATTATCTGGCTGAATAACAGGTAGAGTACAGTATGTTATTATCTGGCTGAATAGAGTACAGTATGTTATTATCTGGCTGAGTACAGGTAGAGGTATTATTATCTGGCTGAATAACAGGTAGAGTACAGTATGTTATTATCTGGCTGAATAACAGGTAGAGTACAGTATGTATATTATTATGGGCTGAATAACAGGTAGAGTACAGTATGTTATTATCTGGCTGAATAACAGGTAGAGTACAGTATGTTATTATCTGGCTGGCTGAATACAGGTAGAGTACAGTATGTTATTATCTGGCTGAATAACAGGTAGAGTACAGTATGTTATTATCTGGCTGAATAACAGGTAGAGTACAGTATGTTATTATCTGGCTGAATAACAGTAGAGTACAGTATTATATTATCTGGCTGAAGTAACAGGTAGAGTACAGTATGTTATTATCTGGCTGAATAACAGGTAGAGTACAGTATGTTATTATCTGGCTGAATAACAGGTAGAGTACAGTATATTATTATCTGGCTGAATAACAGGTAGAGTATATTATTGATCAGGTATACAGTATGTTATTATTATCTGGCTGAATAACAGGTAGAGGTACATATATTATCTGGCTGAAACAGGTAGAGTACAGTATATTATTATCTGGCTGAATAACAGGTAGAGTACAGTATGTTATTATCTTATTATCTGGTGAATAACATGTTATAGAGTACAGTAGAGTACAGTTATTATTATGGCTGAATAACAGGTAGAGTACAGTATGTTATTATCTGGCTGAATAACAGGTAGAGTACAGTATGTTATTATCTGGCTGAATAACAGGTAGAGTACAGTATATTATTATCTGGCTGAATAACAGGTAGAGTACAGTATGTTATTATCTGGCTGAATAACAGGTAGAGTACAGTATGTTTATTATAACAGGCTGAATACAGGTAGAGTAGTATTACAGTATGATATTATCTGGCTGAATAACAGGTAGAGTACAGTATGTTATTATCTGGCTGAATAACAGGTAGAGTACAGTATGTTATTATCTGGCTGAATAACAGGTAGAGTACAGTATGTTATTATCTGGCTGAATAACAGTAGAGTACAGTATGTTATTATCTGGCTGAATAACAGGTAGAGTACAGTATGTTATTATCTGGCTGAATAACAGGGTAGAGTACAGTATGTTGATTATCTGGCTGAATAACAGGTAGAGTAGTATATTATGATAGGATCTGGTTGAATAACAGGTAGAGTAGTATATTATTATCTGGCTGAATAACAGGTAGAGTACAGTATGTTATTATCTGGCTGATAACAGGTGGCTGAATAACAGTATTAGTACAGTATGTTATTATCTGGCTGAATAATAGGTAACAGTAGAGTACAGTATATTTTATTATCTGGCTGAATAACAGGTAGAGTACAGTATGTTTTTATCTGGCTGAATAACAGGTAGAGTACAGTATATTATTATCTGGGCTGAATAACAGGTAGAGTACAGTATGTTATTATCTGGCTGAATAAACAGGTAGAGTACAGTATATTATTATCTGGCTGGAATAACAGGTAGAGTACAGTATGTTATTATCTGGCTGAATAACAGGTAGAGTACAGTATGTTATTATCTGGCTGTTGATAACAGGTAGAGTACAGTATGTTATTATCTGGCTGAATAACAGGTAGAGTACAGTAGAGTATTTGATCTGATGCTGAATAACAGTAGAGTACAGTATGTTATTATCTGGCTGAATAACAGGTAGAGTACAGTATGTTATTATCTGGCTGAATAACAGGTAGAGTACAGTATATTATTATCTGGCTGAATAACAGGTAGAGTACAGTATATTATTATCTGGCTGAATAACAGGTAGAGTACAGTATGTTATTATCTGGCTGAATAACAGGTAGAGTACAGTATATTTTATCTGGCTGAATAACAGGTAGAGTACAGTATGTTATTATTGATGGCTGAATAACAGGTAGAGTACAGTATGTTATTATCTGGCTGAATAACAGGTAGAGTACAGTATGTTATTATCTGGCTGAATAACAGGTAGAGTACAGTATGTTATTATCTGGCTGAATAACAGGTAGAGGTACAGTATGGTATTATCTGGCTGAATAACAGGTAGAGTACAGTATGTTATTATCTGGCTGAATAACAGGTAGAGTACAGTATGTTATTATCTGGCTGAATAACAGGTAGAGTACAGGTAGAGGTACAGTATGTTATTATCTGGCTGAATAACAGGGTAGTAGAGTACAGTATAACAGGTAGAGTACAGTATTTATTATCTGGCTGAATAACAGGTAGAGTACAGTATGTTATTATCTGGCTGAATAACAGGTAGAGTACAGTATGTTATTATCTGGCTGAATAACAGAGTACAGTATGTTATTATCTGGCTGAATAACAGGTAGAGTACAGTATTTATTATCTGGCTGAATAACAGGTAGAGTACAGTATATTATTATCTGGCTGAATAACAGGTAGAGTACAGTATGTTATTATCTGGTGAATAACAGGTAGAGTACAGTATGTTATTATCTGGCTGGTGTACAGGTAGAGTACAGTATAGAGGTACAGTATGTTGTTATTATCTGGCTGAATAACAGGTAGAGTACAGTATGTTTATTATCTGGCTGAATAACAGGTAGAGTACAGTATGTTATTATCTGGCTGAATAACAGGTAGAGTACAGTAGTATATTATGATGGATGAGGTAGAGTACAGTATATTATATTATCTGGTACTGAATAACAGGTAGAGTACAGTATGTTATTATCTGGCTGAATAACAGGTAGAGTACAGTATTAGTTATTAGGGGTGAATAACAGGTAGAGTATAGTATGTTATTATCTGGCTGAATAACAGGTAGAGTACAGTATATATTATTATCTGGCTGAATAACAGGTAGAGTACAGTATATTATTATCTGGCTGAATAACAGGTAGAGTACAGTATGTTATTATCTGGCTGAATAACAGGTAGAGTACAGTATGTTTTATCTGGATGAATAACAGGGTAGAGTACAGTATATTATTATCTGGCTGAATAACAGGTAGAGTACAGTATGTTATTATCTGGCTGAATAACAGGTAGAGTACAGTATAGTTATTATCTGGATGAATAACAGGTAGAGTACAGTATTTATGATATTATGGGCTGAATAACAGGGTAGAGTACAGTATGTTATTATCTGGCTGAATAACAGGTAGAGTACAGGTTATTATCTGGCTGAATACAGGTAGAGGTACAGTATGTTATTATCTGGCTGAATAACAGGTAGAGTACAGTATGTTATTATTATCTGGCTGAATAACAGGTAGAGTACAGTATATTATTATCTGGCTGAATAACAGGTAGAGTACAGTATATTATTATCTGGCTGATATAACAGGGTAGAGTATGTTATTAGTTGGCTAGATGGTAGAGTACAGGTAGAGTATATGGCTATGTATGTTATTATGGTGAATAACAGGTAGAGTACAGTATGTTATTATCTGGCTGAATAACAGGTAGAGTACAGTATTTATTATCTGGCTGAATAACAGGTAGAGTACAGTATGTTATTATCTGGATGGTGTACAGGTAGAGTACAGTATTATTTATTATCTGGCTGAATAACAGGTAGAGTACAGTATGTTATTATCTGGCTGAATAACAGGTAGAGTACAGTATTTATTATCTGGCTGAATAACAGGTAGAGTACAGTATTAGTTGTTACATGGCTGAATAACAGGTAGAGTACAGTATAGTTGATCTGGCTGAATAACAGGTAGAGTACAGTATTAGTTGATAGGATAGGGTAGTACAGTATATTTATTATCTGGCTGAATAACAGGTAGAGTACAGTATGTTATTATCTGGCTGAATAACAGGTAGAGTACAGTATGTTATTATCTGGCTGAATAACAGGTAGAGTACAGTATGTTATTATCTGGCTGAATAACCAGAGATAACAGGTGAAAGGTAGAGTACAGTATGTTATTATCTGGCTGAATAACAGGTAGAGTACAGGTAGAGTACAGTATACAGTTATTATTATCTGGCTGAATAACAGGTAGAGTACAGTATGTATTATTATCTGGGCTGAATAACAGGTAGAGTACAGTATGTTATTATCTGGCTGAATATAGAGTACAGTATGTTAGGCTGAATAACAGGTAGAGTACAGTATAGTTATTATCTGGCTGAATAACAGGTAGAGTACAGTATGTTATTATCTGGCTGAATAACAGGTAGAGTACAGTATATTATTATCTGGCTGAATAACAGGTAGAGTACAGTATATTATTATCTGGCTGAATAACAGGTAGAGTACAGTATATATTATTATCTGGCTGAATACAGGTAGAGTACAGTATGTTATTATCTGGCTGAATAGACAGTTGTTAGATCTGTACAGGTATATTATTATCTGGGCTGAATAACAGGTAGAGTTACAGTAATAACAGTAGAGTATTATATTATTATCTGGCTGAATAAACAGGGTAGAGTACAGTATGTTATTATCTGGCTGAATAACAGGTAGAGTACAGTATCTGGCTGGTGTACAGGGTATAACAGGTAGAGTACAGTATGTTATTATCTGGCTGAATAACAGGTATGTTATTAGTGTATAGTAGAGGTATATTATTATCTGGCTGAATAACAGGTAGAGTACAGTATGTTATTATCTGGCTGAATAACAGGTAGAGTACAGTATGTTATTATCTGGCTGAATATAAGGGTAGAGTACAGTATATTATTATCTGGCTGAATAACAGGTAGAGTACAGTATGTTATTATCTGGCTGAATAACAGGTAGAGTACAGTATATTATTATCTGGCTGAATAACAGGTAGAGTACAGTATTATTATTATCTGGCTGAATAACAGGTAGGTACAGTAGAGGTAGAGTACAGTATGTTATTATCTGGCTGAATAACAGGTAGAGTACAGTATGTTATTATCTGGCTGAATAACAGGTAGAGTACAGTATATTATTATCTGGCTGAATAACAGGTAGAGTACAGTATATTATTATCTGGTACAATAACAGGTAGAGTACAGTATGTTATTATCTGGCTGAATAACAGGTAGAGTACAGTATGTAGGATCTGGTGAATACAGGTAGAGTACAGTATAGTTATTATCTGGCTGAATAACAGGTAGAGTACAGTATGTTATTATCTGGCTGAATAACAGGTAGAGTACAGTATATTATTATCTGGATGGTGTATAACAGGTAGAGTACAGTATGTTATTATCTGGCTGAATAACAGTAGAGTACAGTATATTTATTATCTGGCTGAATAACAGGTAGAGTACAGTATGTATATAACAGGTAGTTGATATCTGGCTGAATAACAGTAGTACAGTATGTATGTTTTATCTGGCTGAATAACAGGTAGAGTACAGTATAGGTGTAGAGTATTATTATCTGGCTGAATAACAGGTAGAGTACAGTATTAGTTATTATCTACTGGCTGAATGAATAACAGGTAGAGTACAGTATGTTATTATCTGGCTGAATAACAGGTAGAGTACAGTATGTTATTATCTGGCTGAATAACAGGTAGAGTACAGTATGTATTATGATGGCTGATGGTGAATACAGGTAGAGTACAGTATGTTATTATCTGGCTGAATAACAGGTAGAGTACAGTATGTTATTATCTGGCTGAATAACAGGTAGAGTACAGTATTATTATCTGCTGATAGGATGGTGTACAGTAGAGTACAGTATTATTATCTGGCTGAATAACAGGTAGAGTACAGTATGTTATTATCTGGCTGAATAACAGGTAGGAGTAGAGTATGTTATTATCTGGCTGAATAACAGGTAGAGTACAGTATATTATCTGGCTGAATAACAGGTAGAGTACAGTATGTTATTATCTGGCTGAATAACAGGTAGAGAGTAGTTGTTAGTGAATACAGGGTAGAGTATATATTGATATCTGGCTGAATAACAGGGTAGAGTACAGTATGTTATTATCTGGATGAATAACAGGTAGAGTATCAGTATATTATTATCTGGCTGATAACAGATAGAGTACAGGGTAGATCTAGAGGATCTGGTGTACAGGGTAGAGTACAGTATTTATTATCTGGCTGAATACAGGGTAGAGTACAGTATGTTATTATCTGGCTGAATAACAGGTAGAGTACAGTATGTTATTATCTGGCTGAATAACAGGTAGAGTACAGTATATTATTATCTGGCTGAATAACAGGTAGAGTACAGTATTATTTTATCTGGCTGAATAACAGGTAGAGTACAGTATTATTATCTGGCTGAATAACAGGTAGAGTACAGTATTAGTTATTATCTGGCTGAATAACAGGTAGAGTACAGTATTAGTTATCTGGATGAATAACAGGTAGGGTACAGTATTAGGTAGAGTACAGTAGATAGAATAAAGTACAGTGTATTATCTGGCTGAATAGTAGAGTACAGTATGTTATTATCTGGCTGAATAGAGTACAGTATGTTATAGGGTAGAGGTACAGTATATTTTATTATCTGGCTGAATAACAGGTAGAGTACAGTATATTATTATCTGGCTGAATAACAGGTAGAGTACAGTATTTATTATCTGGCTGAATAACAGGGTAGAGTACAGTATATATTATCTGGCTGAATAACAGGTAGAGTACAGTATATTAGTTATCTGGCTGAATAGAGTAGGTATTAGTACAGTATATTATTATTATCTGGTGAATAACAGGTAGAGTACAGTATATTATTATCTGGCTGAATAACAGGTAGAGTACAGTATATTATATATCTGGCTGAATAAAGGTAGAGTACAGTATGTAGTATAGGATGGTGAATAACAGGTAGAGTACAGTATATTATTATCTGTTGATATACTGGCTGAATAACAGGTAGAGTACAGTATGTTTATTATCTGGCTGAATAACAGGTAGAGTACAGTATGTTATTAGTATATGTTATGGCTGAATAATCAGGTAGAGGTACAGTATGTTATTATCTGGCTGAATAACAGGTAGAGTACAGTATAGTTATTATCTGGATGAATACAGGTAGAGGTACAGTATATTATTATCTGGCTGAATAACAGGTAGAGTACAGTATTATTATGGCTCTGATGTGAATAACAGGTAGAGTACAGTATAGTTATTATCTGGCTGAATAACAGGTAGAGTACAGTATTAGGAGTATAGTATTATCTGGCTGAATAACAGGTAGAGTTACAGTATAGTTATTATCTGGCTGAATAACAGGTAGAGTACAGTATGTTATTATCTGGCTGAATAACAGGTAGAGTACAGTATAGTTATTATCTGGCTGAATAACAGGGTAGAGTACAGTATGTTATTATCTGGCTGAATAACAGGTAGAGTACAGTATGTTATTATCTGGCTGAATAACAGGTAGAGTACATTAGGTGATAGGATGGTGTATAGGGTAGGTGAGTACAGTATGTTATTATCTGGCTGAATAAACAGGTAGAGTACAGTATAGTTGATATCTGGCTGAATAACAGTAGAGTATATTATTATCTGGCTGAATAACAGGTAGAGTACAGTATGTTATTATCTGGCTGAATGAATAGACAGGTAGGAGGCTACAGTATGTATTGTTATTATCTGGCTGAATAAACAGTATAGGGTACAGGTATTAGTTGATAGGATGAATAACAGGTAGAGTACAGTATGTTATTATCTGGCTGAATAACAGGTAGAGTACAGTATTATTATCTGGCTGAATAACAGGTAGAGTACAGTATGTTATTATCTGGCTGAATAACAGGTAGAGTACAGTATGTATTATTATCTGGCTGAATAACAGGTAGAGTAGAGTACAGTATTTATAGGATGGCTGAATAACAGGTAGAGTACAGTATATTATTATCTGGCTGAATAACAGGTAGAGTACAGTATATTATTATCTGGCTGAATAACAGGTAGAGTACAGTATGTTATTATCTGGCTGAATAACAGGTAGGTACAGAGTACAGTATGTTTATTATCTGGCTGAATAACAGAGTAGGGTATCTGGCTATACAGTATTATCAGGCTGTGGTATCTGTGATACAGGTAGAGTACAGTATGTTATTATCTGGCTGAATAACAGTAGAGTACAGTATTATTTATTATCTGGCTGAATAACAGGTAGAGGTACAGTATTATGATAGGATGGCTGTATAACAGGTAGAGTACAGTATTATTGATAGGGCTGAATAAGGGTAGAGTACAGTATGTTATTGATAGGATGAATAACAGGTAGAGTACAGTATAGTTTATTATCTGGCTGAATAACAGGTAGAGTACAGTATAGTTTATCTGGCTGAATAACAGGTAGAGTACAGTATGTTATTATCTGGCTGAATAACAGGTAGAGTACAGTATGTTATTATCTGGCTGAATACAGGTAGAGTACAGTTATTTATTATCTGGCTGAATAACAGGTAGAGTACAGTATGTTATTATCTGGCTGAATAACAGTAGAGTACAGTATGTTATTATCTGGCTGAATAACAGGTAGAGTACAGTATTATTATAGGATGGTGTACATAGGTAGGTACAGTATATATTATCTGTATAACAGGTAGAGTACAGTATGTTATTATCTGGCTGAATAACAGGTAGAGTACAGTATTATATTATAGGATGGCTGAATAACAGGTAGAGTACAGTATGTTATTATCTGGCTGAATAACAGGTAGAGTACAGTATGTTATTATCTGGCTGTAATAGAGTACAGGGTAATAGTACAGTATATTATTATCTGGCTGAATAACAGGTAGAGTACAGTAGTACAGTATTATCTGGCTGAATAACAGGTAGAGTACAGTATGTTATTATCTGGCTGAATAACAGGTAGAGTACAGTATTATTATCTGGCTGAATAAGGTAGAGTACAGGGTAGAGGTACAGTATGTTATTATTATAGGATGGCTGAATAACATTAGTATGATAGGATCTGGTGAATACAGGTAGAGGTACAGTATATTATAGGATGGCTGAATAACAGGTAGAGTACAGTATGTTATTATCTGGATGAATAACAGGTAGAGTACAGTATTAGTTATTATTCTGGGCTGAATAACAGGTAGAGTACAGTATGTTATTATCTGGCTGAATAACAGGTAGAGTACAGTATATTATTATCTGGCTGAATAACAGGTAGAGTACAGTATGTTATTATCTGGTGAATACAGGTAGAGTACAGTATTTATTATCTGGCTGAATAACAGGTAGAGTACAGTATGTTATTATCTGGCTGAATAACAGGTAGAGTACAGTATGTAGGCTGAATAACAGGTAGAGTACAGTATAGTTATATCTGGCTGAATAACAGGTAGAGTACAGTATATTGATTATCTGGCTGAATAACAGGTAGAGGTACAGTATAGTTATTATCTGGCTGATAACAGGTAGGTACAGTAGTATGATAGGCTGAATAACAGGTAGAGTACAGTATATTATTATCTGATGGTGAATAACAGGTAGAGTACAGTATTAGTTATTATCTGGCTGAATAACAGGTAGAGTACAGTATATTATTATCTGGCAGGAATAACAGGTAGAGTACAGTATTAGTTGATATTATCTGTGAATAACAGGTAGGGTACAGTATGTTATTATCTGGCTGAATAACAGGTAGAGGTAGGGTAACAGGTATAGTACAGTATTTATTATCTGGCTGAATAACAGGTAGAGTACAGTATATTATTATCTGGCTGAATAACAGGTAGAGTACAGTATATTATTATCTGGCTGAATAACAGGTAGAGTAGAGTATTAGTTATTATCTGTAACAGGTAGAGGTACAGTATTAGTTGATTATCTGGCTGAATAACAGGTAGAGTACAGTATGTTATTATCTGGCTGAATAACAGGTAGAGTACAGTATATTATTATCTGGCTGAATAACAGGTAGAGTACAGTATGTTATTATCTGGCTGAATAACAGGTAGAGTACAGTATATTATTATCTGGAATAACTGGTACAGAGTAACAGTAGAGTATATTTATTATCTGGCTGAATAACAGGTAGAGTACAGTATTTATTATCTGGCTGAATAACAGGTAGAGTAGTACAGTATCTGGCTTAGTTAGAGTACAGTATCTGGGCTGAATAACAGGTAGAGTACAGTATGTTATTATCTGGCTGAATAACAGGTAGAGTACAGTATATTATTATCTGGCTGAATAACAGGTAGAGTACAGTATATGTTATTATCTGGCTGAATAACAGGTAGAGGTACAGTATGATATTATCTGGCTGAATAACAGGAGTACAGTATATTATTATCTGGCTGAATAACAGTAGAGTACAGTATATTATTATCTGGCTGAATAACAGGTAGAGTACAGTATGTATTATTATTATTGATGGCTGAATAACAGGTAGAGTACAGTATAGTTATTATCTGGCTGAATAACAGGTAGAGTACAGTATAGTTATTATCTGGCTGAATAACAGGTAGAGTACAGTTGATAGGATGGTGAATAACAGGTAGAGTACAGTATAGTTATTATCTGGCTGAATAACAGGTAGAGTACAGTATTATTATCTGGATGAATAACAGGTAGAGTACAGTATATTATTTATCTGGATGAATAACAGGTAGAGTACAGTATTGTTATATTATCTGGCTGAATAACAGGTAGAGTACAGTATGTTATTATCTGGCTGAATAACAGGTAGAGTACAGTATGTTATTATCTGGCTGAATAAGAGGTAGAGTACAGTATATTATTATCTGGCTGAATAACAGGTAGAGTACAGTATGTTATTATCTGGCTGAATGGGTAGAGGTAGAGGTATTAGTTGATAGGATGGTGGCTGAATAACAGGTAGAGTACAGTATGTTATTATCTGGCTGAGGTAACAGGTAGAGTACAGTATATTATTATCTGGCTGAATAACAGGTAGAGTACAGTATGTTATTATCTGGCTGATAGGATGAATATACAGGTAGAGTACAGTATAAGTTGATCTGGCTGAATAACAGGTAGAGTACAGTATAGTATCTAGGATGGTGAATAACAGGTAGAGTACAGTATGTTATTGATCTGGCTGAATAACAGGTAGAGGGTACAGTATGTTATTATCTGGCTGAATAACAGGTAGTAGAGTACAGTATATTATTATCTGGCTGAATAACAGGTAGAGTACAGTATATTATTATCTGGCTGAATAACAGGTAGAGTACAGTATGTTATTATCTGGCTGAATAACAGGTAGAGTACAGTATTAGTTGATAGGATGGTGTATAACAGGTAGAGTACAGTAGTATGTTATTATCTGGCTGAATAACAGGTAGAGTATTAGTATATTATGGTCTGGCTGAATAACAGTAGAGGTACAGTATGTTATTATCTGGCTGATAGGATGGTGTATATTATTATCTGGGCTGAATAACAGGTAGAGTACAGTATATTATTATCTGGCTGAGAGGTAGAGTACAGTATGTTATTATCTGGCTGAATAACAGGTAGGATGTACAGTATATTATTATCTGGCTGAATAACAGGTAGAGTACAGTATATTATTATCTGGCTGAATAACAGGTAGAGTACAGGTAGAGTACATTATTATCTGGCTGAATAACAGGTAGAGTACAGTATGTTATTATCTGGCTGAATAAGAGTACAGGTAGAGTACAGTATACAGTATATTATTATCTGGCTGAATAACAGGTAGAGTACAGTATGTTATTATCTGGCTGAATAACAGGTAGAGTACAGTATATTATTATCTGGCTGAATAACAGGTAGAGTACAGTATGTTTATTATCTGGCTGAATAACAGGTAGAGTACAGTATGTTATTATCTGGCTGAATAACAGGTAGAGTACAGTATGTTATTATCTGGCTGAATAACAGGTAGAGTACAGTATATTATTATCTGGCTGAATAACAGGTAGAGTACAGTATTATTATTATCTGGTAGGGTAGAGTAGAGTATATTTTATCTGGCTGAATAACAGGTAGAGTACAGTATAGGATTATCTGGCTGAATAACAGGTAGAGTACAGTATGTTATTATCTGGCTGATAAGTACAGTATGTATAGTAGAGTACAGTATGTGTTATTATCTGGGATATGAATAACAGGTAGAGTACAGTATGGTGAATAACAGGTAGAGTTATTATGTTGATGGCTGAATAACAGGTAGAGTACAGTATATTATTATCTGGCTGAATAACAGGTAGAGTACAGTATTAGTTGATAGGATGGCTGAATAACAGGTAGAGTACAGTATTATTATGGCTGAATAACAAGTAGAGTACAGTATGTAACAGGTAGAGTACAGTATGTTATTATCTGGCTGAATAACAGGTAGAGTACAGTATAGTTATTATCTGGCTGAATAACAGGTAGAGTACAGTATGTTATTATCTGGCTGAATAACAGGTAGAGTACAGTATGTTATTATCTGGCTGAATAACAGGTAGAGTACAGTATATTATTATCTGGCTGAATAACAGGTAGAGTAGTATAGTATGTCTGGCTGATAACAGGTAGAGTACAGTATGGCTGAATAAACAGGTAGAGTACAGTATGTTATTATCTGGCTGAATAACAGGTAGAGTACAGTATGTTATTATCTGGCTGAATAACGGTAGAGTACAGTATGTTATGATCTGGCTGATAACAGGTAGAGTACAGTATGTTATTATCTGGCTGAATAACAGGTAGAGTACAGTATGTTATTATCTGGCTGAATAACAGGTAGAGACAGTATGTTATTATCAGGCTGAATAACAGGTAGAGTACAGTATGTTATTATCTGGCTGAATAACAGGTAGAGTACAGTATATTATTATCTGGCTGAATAACAGGTAGAGTACAGTATGTTATTATCTGGCTGAATAACAGGTAGAGTACAGTATGTTATTATCTGGCTGAATAACAGGTAGAGTACAGTATGTTATTATCTGGCTGAATAACAGGTAGAGTACAGTATAGTTATATCTGGCTGAATAACAGGTAGAGTACAGTATGTTATTATCTGGCTGAATAACAGGTAGAATACAGTATGTTATTATCTGTAGAGTACAGGTAGTATACAGTATGTTATTATCTGGCTGAATAACAGGTAGAGTACAGTATGTTATTATAGGATGGCTGAATAACAGGTAGAGTACAGTATGTTATTATCTGGCTGAATGGGTAGACAGGTAGAGTACAGTATGTTATTATCTGGCTGAATAACAGGTAGAGTACAGTATGTTATTATCTGGCTGAATAACAGGTAGAGTACAGTATTAGTTTATCTGGCTGAATAACAGGTAGAGTACAGTATGTTATTATCTGGCTGAATAACAGGTAGAGTACAGTATATTATTTGATATCTGGGCTGAATAACAGGTAGAGTACAGTATATTATTATCTGGCTGAATAACAGGTAGAGTACAGTATGTTATTATCTAGGATGGTGAATAACAGGGTAGAGTACAGTATATTATTATCTGGCTGAATAACAGGTAGAGTACAGTATGTTATTATCTGGCTGAATAACAGGTAGAGTACAGTATATTTGATATATCTGGCTGAATAACAGGTAGAGTACAGTATGTTATTATCTGGCTGAATAACAGGTAGAGTACAGTATGTTATTATCTGGCTGAATAACAGGTAGAGTACAGTATGTTATTATCTGGCTGAATAACAGGTAGAGTACAGTATATCTGGGTGATATTATCTGGCTGAATAACAGGTAGGGTAGTAGTATATTATTATCTGGCTGAATAACAGGTAGAGTACAGTATTTATTATCTGGCTGAATAACAGGTAGAGTACAGTATGTTATTATCTGGCTGAATAACAGGTAGAGTACAGTATGTTATTATCTGGCTGAATAACAGGTAGAGTACAGTACAGTATGTTATTATCTGGCTGAATAACAGGTAGAGTACAGTATAGTTGATTATCTGGCTGAATAACAGGGTAGAGTACAGTATGTTATTCTGGCTGATAACATGTAGAGTACAGTATGTTATTATCTGGCTGAATAACAGGTAGGTGTACAGTATACAGTATTATTATCTGGCTGAATAACAGGTAGAGTACAGTATGTTATTATCTGGCTGAATAACAGGTAGAGTACAGTATTTATTATCTGGCTGAAAACAGGTAGAGTACAGTATATTATTATCTGGCTGAATAACAGGTAGAGTACAGTATGTTATTATCTGGCTGATAGGACAGTATAGAGTACAGTATTATTATGATATCTGGCTGAATAACAGGTAGAGTACAGTATGTTATTATCTGGCTGAATAACAGGTAGAGTACAGTATTAGTATTATCTGGCTGAATAACAGGTAGAGTACAGTATGTTATTATCTGGCTGAATAACAGGTAGAGTACAGTATTTATTATCTGGCTGAATAACAGGTAGAGTACAGTATGTTATTATCTGGCTGAATAACAGGTAGAGTACAGTATGTTATTATCTGGCTGAATAACAGGTAGAGTACAGTATGTTATTATCTGGCTGAATAACAGGTAGAGTTAGTATAGTTATTATCTGGCTGAATAACAGGTAGAGTACAGTATTAGTTATATGGCTGAATAACAGGTAGAGGTACAGTATGTTATTATAGGATGAATAACAGGTAGAGTACAGTATATTATTATCTGGCTGAATAACAGGTAGAGTAGAGTACAGTATTTATTATCTGGCTGAATAACAGGTAGAGTACAGTATTACAGTATTTATCTGGCTGAATAACAGGTAGAGTACAGTATGTTGATTATCTGGCTGAATAACAGGTAGAGTACAGTATATTATTATCTGGCTGAATAACAGGTAGAGTACAGTATGTTATTATCTGGCTGAATAACAGTAGAGTACAGTATGTTATTATCTGGCTGAATAACAGGTAGAGTACAGTATATTATTATCTGGCTGAATAACAGGTAGAGTACAGTATGTTATTATCTGGCTGAATAACAGGTAGAGTACAGTATATTATTATCTGGCTGAATAACAGGTAGAGTACAGTATGTTATTATCTGGCTGAATAACAGGTAGAGTACAGTATAGTTATTATCTGGCTGAATAACAGGTAGAGTACAGTATGTTATTATCTGGCTGAATAACAGGTAGAGTACAGTATGTTATTATCTGGCTGAATAACAGGTAGAGTACAGTAGTTATTATCTGGCTGACAGGGTAGAGTACAGTATTATATTGATCTGGCTGAATAACAGGTAGAGTACAGTATGTTATTATCTGGCTGAATAACAGGTAGAGTACAGTATATTATTATAGGAATAACAGGTAGAGTACAGTAGGTATTAGGCTGAATAGAGGGTACAGTATGTATTATCTGGCTGAATAACAGGTAGGTACAGTATTTTATTATCTGGCTGAATAACAGGTAGAGTACAGTATGTTATAGGCTGAATAACAGGTAGAGTATAGTATATTATTATCTGGCTGGCTGAATAATCTGGTGTAGAGTACAGTATAGTATGTATTATCTGGCTGAATAACAGGTAGAGTACAGTATATTAGTTATTATCTGGCTGAAACAGGGTAACAGTATGTAGAGTGACAGTATATTATTATCTGGCTGAATAACAGGTAGAGTACAGTATGTTATTATCTGGCTGAATAACAGGTAGAGTACAGTATGTTATTATCTGGCTGAATAACAGGTAGAGTACAGTATATTATTATCTGGCTGAATACAGGTAGAGTACAGTATTATTATTATCTGGCTGAATAACAGGTAGAGGTACAGTATATTATTATCTGGCTGAATAACAGGTAGAGTACAGTATGTTATTATCTGGCTGAATAACAGGTAGAGTACAGTATGTTATTATCTGGCTGAATAACAGGTAGAGTACAGTATATTATTATCTGGCTGAATAACAGGTAGAGTACAGTATGTTATTATCTGGCTGAATAACAGGTAGAGTACAGTATGTTATTATCTGGCTGAATAACAGGTAGAGTACAGTATGTACAGTTTTATTAGGATGGCTGAATAACAGGTAGAGTACAGTATTAGTTATTATAGGCTGAATACAGGTAGAGTACAGTATGTTATTATCTGGCTGATAAACAGGTAGAGTACAGTATATTATTATCTGGCTGAATAACAGGTAGAGTACAGTATGTTATTATCTGGTAGAGGGTGAATAACAGGTAGAGTAGAGTAGATAGTATTGGCTGTACAGGTATACAGTTATAGGATCTGGCTGAATAACAGGTAGAGTACAGTATGTTATTATCTGGCTGAATAACAGGTAGAGTAGTAGTATGTGATTATCTGGCTGAATAACAGTAGAGTATTATGTTATTATCTGGCTGAATAACAGGTAGAGTACAGTATTTATTATCTGGCTGAATAACAGGTGTAGAGTACAGTATAGTTATTATCTGGCTGAATAACAGGTAGAGTACAGTATGTTTATTATCTGGCTGAATAACAGGTAGAGTACAGTATACAGTTATTATCTGGCTGAATAACAGGTAGAGTATTATTATCTGGCTGATAGAGTACAGTATTTTGATAGGATGGCTGAATAACAGGTAGAGTACAGTATAGGGTATTATTAGTTGATGGCTGAATAACAGGTAGAGTACAGTATATTTAGATCTGGCTGAATAACAGTATAGAGTACAGTATTATTATCTGGCTGAATAACAGGTAGAGTACAGTATATTATTTGATGGATGAATAACAGGTAGAGTACAGTATGTTATTATCTGGCTGAATAACAGGTAGAGTACAGTATGTTATTATCTGGCTGAATAACAGGTAGAGTACAGTATTATGTTATTATCTGGCTGAATAACAGGTAGAGTACAGTATGTTATTATCTGGCTGAATAACAGGTAGAGTACAGTTGATAGGATTATCTGGCTGAATAACAGGTAGAGTACAGTAGGATCTGGCTGAATAACAGGTAGAGTACAGTATGTATTATTGGCTGATCTGGCTGAATAACAGGTAGAGTACAGTATGTTATTATCTGGCTGAATAACAGGTAGAGTACAGTATAGTTATTATTATCTGGCTGAATAACAGGTAGAGTACAGTAGTATTATTATTATTATCTGGCTGAATAACAGGTAGAGTACAGTATATGTTATTATCTGGCTGAATAACATCTGGTGAATAACAGGTAGAGTACAGTATATTATTATCTGGCTGAATAACAGGTAGAGTACAGTATGTTATTATAATAACAGTGTAGGCAGTATATTATTATCTGGCTAATAACAGGTAGAGTACAGTATATTATTATCTGATGGTGAATAACAGGTAGAGGTACAGTATGTTATTATCTGGCTGAATAAGTAGAGGTACAGTATATTATTATTATCTGGCTGAATAACAGGTAGAGTACAGTATGTTATTATCTGGCTGAATAACAGGTAGAGTACAGTATGTTATATATCTGGCTGAATAACAGGTAGAGTACAGTATGTTATTATCTGGTGAGGTAGAGTACAGTATTAGTTATCTGGCTGAATAACAGGTAGAGTACAGTATATTATTATATCTGGCTGAATAACAGGTAGAGTACAGTATGTTATTTATCTGGCTGAATAACAGGTAGAGTACAGTATGTTATTATCTGGCTGAATAACAGGTAGAGTTATTACAGTATGTATACAGTATTTATCTGGCTGAATAACAGGTAGAGTACAGTATGTTTATTATCTGGCTGAATAACAGGTAGAGTACAGGTATTAGTACAGTATATATATTATCTGGCTGTAACAGGTAGAGTACAGTATATTATTATCTGGCTGAATAACAGGTAGAGTACAGTATGTTATTATCTGGCTGAATAACAGGTAGAGTACAGTATTTATTATAGGCTGAATAACAGGTAGAGTACAGTATGTTATTATCTGGCTGAATAACAGGTAGAGTACAGTATGTTATTATCTGGCTGAGGTAGAGGTAGAGTACAGTATGTTATTATCTGGCTGAATAACAGGTAGAGTACAGTATGTTATTATCTGGCTGATAAACAGGTAGAGTACAGTATGTTATATCTGGCTGAATAACAGGTAGAGTACAGTATATTATTATCTGGCTGAATACAGGGTAGAGTACAGTATATATTATCTGGGAATAACAGGTAGAGTACAGTATGTTATTATCTGGCTGAATAACAGGTAGATTACAGTATGTTTTATTATCTGGCTGAATAACAGGTAGAGTA
Source organism: Coregonus suidteri (assembly GCA_036851935.1). Taxonomy (NCBI): domain Eukaryota; kingdom Metazoa; phylum Chordata; class Actinopteri; order Salmoniformes; family Salmonidae; genus Coregonus; species Coregonus suidteri. Next base: position 2,112,088 of record CM072234.1, read on the forward strand.
CAGTATGTTATTATCTGGCTGAATAACAGGTAGAGTACAGTATGTATTATCTGGCTGAATAACAGGTAGAGTACAGTATTTTATTATCTGGCTGAATAACAGGTAGAGTACAGTATGTTATTATCTGGCTGAATAACTGGTAGAGTACAGTATGTTATTATCTGGCTGAATAACAGGTAGAGTACAGTATTTATTATCTGGCTGAATAACAGGGTAGAGTACAGTATGTTATTATCTGGCTGAATAACAGGTAGAGTACAGTATATTATTATCTGGCTGAATAACAGGTAGAGTACAGTATGTTATTATCTGGCTGAATAACAGGTAGAGTACAGTATGTTATTATCTGGCTGAATAACAGGTAGAGTACAGTATGTTATTATCTGGCTGAATAACAGGTAGAGTACAGTATGTTATTATCTGGCTGAATAACAGGTAGAGTACAGTATGTTATTATCTGGCTGAATAACAGGTAGAGTACAGTATGTTATTATCTGGCTGAAACAGGTAGAGTACAGTATATTATTATCTGGCTGGTGAATAACAGGTAGAGTACAGTATTTATTATCTGGCTGAATAACAGGTAGAGTACAGTATGTTATTATCTGGCTGAATAACAGGTAGAGTACAGTATGTTATTATCTGGCTGAATAACAGGTAGAGTACAGTATATTATTATCTGGCTGAATAACAGGTAGAGTACAGTATTATTATTCTGGCTGAATAACAGGTAGAGTACAGTATGGCTGATAGCTGAATAACAGGTAGAGTACAGTATATTATTATGAATAACAGGCTGAGTACAGTAGGTTATTATCTGGCTGTATAACAGTAGAGTACAGTATTATTATCTGGCTGAATAACAGGTAGAGTACAGTATGTTTATTATCTGGCTGAATAACAGGTAGTAGAGTACAGTATGTTATTATCTGGCTGAATAACAGGTAGAGTACAGTATGTTATTATCTGGCTGAATAACAGGTAGAGTACAGTATATTATTATCTGGCTGAATAACAGGTAGAGTACAGTATGTTTATTATCTGGCTGAATAACAGGTAGAGTACAGTATGTTATTATCTGGCTGAATAACAGGTAGAGTACAGTATGTTATTATCTGGCTGATAACAGGTAGAGTACAGTATGTTATTATCTGGCTGAATAAATAGAGTACAGTATGTTATTATCTGGCTGACAGAGTACAGTATGTTATTATCTGGCTGAATAACAGGTAGAGTACAGTATATTATTATCTGGCTGAATAACAGGTAGAGTACAGTATGTTATTATCTGGCTGAATAACAGAGTAGAGTACAGTATGTTATTATCTGGCTGAATAACAGGTAGAGTACAGTATGTATTATCTGGCTGAATAACAGGTAGAGTACAGTATATTATTATCTGGCTGAATAACAGGTAGAGTACAGTATATTATTATCTGGCTGAATAACAGGTAGAGTACAGTAGGTTATTTACTATACTTATTATCTGGCTGAATACAGTATATTACATTATCTGGCTGAATAACAGGTAGAGTACAGTAGAGTACAGTATATTATGGCTGGCTGAATAACAGGTAGAGTACAGTATGTTATTATCTGAGTACAGGCTGAATAACAGGTAGAGTACAGTATGTTATTATCTGGCTGAATAACAGGTAGAGTACAGTATGTTATTATCTGGCTGAATAACAGGTAGAGTACAGTATATGTTATTATCTGGCTGAATAACAGGTAGAGTACAGTATGTTATTATCTGGCTGAATAACAGGTACAGTATTATCTGGCTGTACAGTAGAGTACAGTATTTATTATCTGGCTGGCTGAATAACATTATAGAGTACAGTATACAGTATATTATTATCTGGCTGAATAACAGGTAGAGTACAGTATGTTATTATCTGGCTGAATAACAGGTAGAGTACAGTATGTTATTATAGAGTGGCTGAATATCTGGCTGATGTTAGAGTACAGTATGTTATTATCTGGCTGAATAAACAGGTAGAGTAAGTATATTATTATCTGGCTGAATAACAGGTATTATATGGCTGGCTGAATAACAGGTAGAGTACAGTACAGTATTAGTTGGCTGATCTGGCTGTTATTAACAGGTAGAGTACAGTATGTTATTATCTGGCTGAATACAGGTAGAGTACAGTATGTTATTATCTGGCTGAATAACAGGTAGAGTACAGTATATTATTATCTGGCTGAATAACAGGTAGAGTACAGTATGTTATTATCTGGCTGAATAACAGGTAGAGTACAGTATGTTATTATCTGGCTGAATAACAGGTAGAGTACAGTATGTTATTATTGATCTGGTAGAGTACAGTATGTATTATCTGGCTAATAGGTAGAGTACAGTATGTTATTATCTGGCTGAATAACAGGTAGGTACAGAGTACATCTGGCTGAATATGTTATATATTATTATCTGGCTGATAAACAGGTAGAGTACAGTATGTTTATTATCTGGCTGAATAACGGTAGGTAGAGTACAGTATGTTAGATTATCTGGCTGAATAACAGGTAGAGTACAGTATGTTTATTATCTGGCTGAATAACAGGTAGAGTACAGTATGATATTATCTGGCTGTAAGTAGAGTACAGTATGTTATTATCTGGCTGAATAACAGGTAGAGTACAGTATTAGTTATTAGTATAACAGGTAGAGTATATATTATTATCTGGCTGAATAACAGGTAGAGTACAGTATGTTATTATCTGGCTGAATAACAGGTAGAGTACAGTATATAGAGTATTATCTGGCTGAATAACAGGTAGAGTACAGTATGTTATTATCTGGCTGAATAACAGGTAGAGTACAGTATGTTATTATCTGGCTGAATAACAGGTAGAGTACAGTATGTTATTATCTGGCTGAATAACACCAGTAGAGTACAGTATATTATTATCTGGCTGAATAACAGGTAGAGTACAGTATAGTATATTATTATCTGGCTGAATAACAGGTAGAGTACAGTATGTTATTATCTGGCTGAATAAGTACAGGTAGAGTACAGTATATTATTATCTGGCTGAATAACAGGTAGAGTACAGTATGTTATTATCTGGCTGAATAACAGGTAGAGTACAGTATGTTATTATCTGGCTGAATAACAGGTAGAGTACAGTATGTTATTATCTGGCTGAATAACAGGTAGAGTACAGTATGTTATTATCTGGCTGAATAACAGGTAGAGTACAGTATGTTATTATCTGGCTGAATAACAGGTAGAGTACAGTATATTATTATCTGGCTGAATTACAGGTAGAGGTACAGTATGTTATTATCTGGCTGAATAACAGGTAGAGTACAGTATGTTATTATCTGGCTGAATAACAGGTAGAGTACATATTATCTGGCTGAATAACAGTAGAGTAGGTATGTATATATTATCTGGCTGAATAACAGGTAGAGTACAGTATGTTATTATCTGGCTGAATAACAGGTAGAGTACAGTATGTTATTATCTGGCTGAATAAGAGTACAGGTAGAGTACAGTATATTATTATCTGGCTGAATAACAGGTAGAGTACAGTATGTTATTATCTGGCTGAATAACAGGTGAGTACAGTATATTATTATCTGGCTGAATAACAGGTAGAGTACAGTATGTTATTATCTGGCTGAATAACAGGTAGAGTACAGTATGTTATTAGTATATTATATGTTATCTGGCTGAATAAACAGGTAGAGTACAGTATGTTATTATCTGGCTGAATAACAGGGTAGTATACAGTTGTTATTATCTGGCTGAAGGTAGAGTATATATTATTATCTGGCTGAATAACAGGTAGAGTACAGTATATTATTATCTGGCTGAATAACAGGTAGAGTACAGTATATTATTATCTGGCTGAATAACAGGTAGAGTACAGTATGTTATTATCTGGCTGAATAACAGGTAGAGTACAGTATGTTATTATCTGGCTGAATAACAGGTAGAGTACAGTATATTATTATCTGGCTGAATAACAGAGTTAGGTAGGCTGAATAACAGTACAGTATGTTATTATCTGGCTGAATAACAGGTAAGTACAGTATGTTTATTATCTGGCTGAATAACAGGTAGAGTACAGTATATTTATTATCTGGCTGAATAACAGGTAGAGTACAGTATGTTATTATCTGGCTGAATAACAGGTAGAGTACAGTATGTTATTATCTGGCTGAATAACAGGTAGAGTACAGTATGTTATTATCTGGCTGAATAACAGGTAGAGTACAGTATGTTATTATCTGGCTGAATAACAGGTAGAGTACAGTATGTTATTATCTGGCTGAATAACAGGTAGAGTACAGTATATTATTATCTGGCTGAATAACAGGTAGAGTACAGTATGTTATTATCTGGCTGCTGAATAACAGGTAGAGTACAGTATGTTTATTATCTGGCTGAATAACAGGTAGAGTACATATATTATTATCTGGCCTGAAATGGGTATAGAGTACAGTATGTTATTATCTGGCTGAATAACAGGTAGAGTACAGTATGTTATTATCTGGCTGAATAACAGGTAGAGTACAGTAGTACAGTATGTTATTATCTGGCTGAATAACAGCAGGTAGAGTACAGTATGTTATTTATCTGGCTGAATAACAGGTAGAGTACAGTATATTATTATCTGGCTGAATAACAGGTAGAGTACAGTATGTTATTATCTGGCTGAATAACAGGTAGAGTACAGTATGTTATTATCTGGCTGAATAACAGGTAGAGTACAGTATATTATTATATTATTATCTGGCTGAATAACAGGTAGAGTACAGTATATTATTATCTGGCTGAATAACAGGTAGAGTACAGTATGTTATTATCTGGCTGAATAACAGGTAGAGTACAGTATGTTATTATCTGGCTGAATAACAGGTAGAGTACAGTATGTTATTATCTGGCTGAAGTAACAGGTAGAGTACAGTATACAGTATTATTATCTGGCTGAATAACAGGTAGAGTACAGTATGTTATTATCTGGCTGAATAACAGGTAGAGTACAGTATGTTATTTATCTGGCTGAATAACAGGTAGAGTACAGTATGTTATTATCTGGCTGAATAACAGGTAGAGTACAGTATGTTATTATCTGGCTGAATAACAGGTAGTAGAGTACAGTATATTATTATCTGGCTGAATAACAGGTAGAGTAGAGTACATTATTATTATCTGGCTGAATAACAGGTAGAGTATAGTTATGTTATTATCTGGCTGAATAACAGGTAGAGTACAGTATTATCTGGCTGATTATTATCTGGGCTGAATAACAGGTAGAGTACAGTATGTTATTATCTGGCTGAATAACAGGTAGAGTACAGTATGTTATTATCTGGCTGAATAACAGGTAGGGTACAGTATATTATTATCTGGCTGAATAACAGGTAGAGTACAGTATGTTATTATTAGAGTATCTGGCTGAATAACAGGTAGAGTACAGTATGTTATTATCTGGCTGAATAACAGGTAGAGTACAGTATGTTATTATCTGGCTGAATAACAGGTACGGTACAGTATATTATTATCTGGCTGAATAACAGGTAGAGTACAGTATATTATTATCTGGCTGAATAACAGGTAGAGTACAGTATGTTATTATCTGGCTGAATAACAGGTAGAGTACAGTATATTATTATCTGGCTGAATAACAGGTAGAGTACAGTATATTATTATCTGGCTGAATAACAGGTAGAGTACAGTATATTATTATCTGGCTGAATAACAGGTAGAGTACAGTATGTTATTATCTGGCTGAATAACAGTAGAGTACAGGTATAGTGAATAACAGGTAGAGTACAGTATGTTATTATGATGGCTGAATAACAGGTGAATAGTACAGTACAGTATGTTATTATCTGGCTGAATAACAGGTAGAGTACAGTATATTATTATCTGGCTGAATAACAGGTAGAGTACAGTATGTTATTATCTGGCTGAATAACAGGTAGAGTACAGTATGTTATTATATGGCTGAATAACAGGTAGAGTACAGTATATTATTATCTGGCTGAATAACAGGTAGAGTACAGTATGTTATTATCTGGCTGATAACTGGTAGAGTATATTATTATCTGGCTGAATAACAGGTAGAGTACAGTATATTATTATCTGGCTGAATAACAGGTAGAGTACAGTATATTATTATCTGGCTGAATAACAGGTAGTATATTATTATCTGGCTGACAGTAGAGTACAGTATTATTATCTGGCTGAATAACAGGTAGAGTACAGTATCTGGCTGAATAACAGGTAGAGTACAGTATATTATTATCTGGCTGAATAACAGGTAGAGTACAGTATATTTATTATCTGGCTGAATAACAGGTAGAAGTACAGTATATTATTATCTGGCTGAATAACAGGTAGAGTACAGTATGTTTATTATCTGGCTGAATAACAGGTAGAGTACAGTATATTATTATCTGGCTGAATAACAGGTAGAGTACAGTATGTTATTATCTGGCTGAATAACAGGTAGAGTACAGTATGTTATTATATGGCTCAATAACAGGTAGAGTACAGTATATTATTATCTGGCTGAATAACAGGTAGAGTACAGTATGTTATTATCTGGCTGAATAACAGGTAGAGTACAGTATATTATTATCTGGCTGAATAACAGGTAGAGTACAGTATATTTATTATCTGGCTGAATAACAGGTGAGTACAGTATATTATTATCTGGCTGAATGGCAGGTAGAGTACAGTATGTTATTATCTGGCTGAATAACAGGTAGAGTACAGTATATTATTATCTGGCTGAATAACAGGTAGAGTACAGTATGTTATTATCTGGCTGAATAACAGGTAGAGTACAGTATGTTATTATATGGCTGAATAACAGGTAGAGTACAGTATATTATTATCTGGCTGAATAACAGGTAGAGTACAGTATGTTATTATCTGGCTGAATAACAGGTAGAGTACAGTATGTTATTATCTGGCTGAATAACAGGTAGAGTACAGTATATTATTATCTGGCTGAATAACAGGTAGAGTACAGTATGTTATTATCTGGCTGAATAACAGTAGAGTACAGTATGTTATTATCTGGCTGAATAACAGGTAGAGTACAGTATATTATTATCTGGCTGAATAACAGGTAGAGTACAGTATGTTATTATCTGGCTGAATAACAGGTAGAGTACAGTATGTTATTATCTGGCTGAATAACATGTAGGGTACAGTATGTTTATTTTATGGCTGAGGGAGGCAGAGAGGGAGACTGGGGGAGGCAGAGGGGGAGACTGGAGGAAGCTTCTGAAGTTGATAATTTTCACTTTGAAATGTCAGACTTTTGTATCAACCCCTACAAAAACGTCTATTAAAAATGCAAAATTTCCTGTTGCTGCAGGATTATTTTCCCTGCGGTAGGAAACTGACTCAAATTAAGATCCTATATCTGTAGCTGGATATGGGAGAGCAACGTGGTCTCAGAATGATTCTGTATGTAAATCCGAGGCAATTTAGTATATTATGGTTACATTTCGTATGGTATGTATTAATTTGTGGATGTCCATCATCCATTTCGTATGATATGTTTACGAATTACAATTCGAATTGCATATCAACCACCCTCCTTTCATTTTGCCTGAAGTAACCTTCTATCTTATGTAACCAAACGTGTAACAGATCATACTAATTAACATATCATACCTAATTAACATATCATACTAATTAATTAGCTTTACTACGTTACGTCTATGAGACCAGTCTGGGGAGAGAGGAGGCAGAGAGCAGCTTTCTGACTGGATGGCAACACATGGAGTCAGGGTTTTGTGGGAGGGCCGTAAGGGGGAGTTGGTGGGCGTGAGGGGGGCCAATAACGGGGTGCCCGACAGCAGGGCACTTCAAAGCTTTGATCTAATGAGGACCCCTTCCCCCCAGTCCCCCCTCAACCCCCTGCCTGCCGCTCCTAAACTAAGGTACTGGCTAATAGAGGACCCCTCCTCCCCCTGCTTCTAAACTAAGGTACTGGCTAATAGAGGCCCCCCTCCTCCCCCTGCTTCTAAACTAAGGTACTGGCTAATAGAGGACCCCTCCTCCCCCTGCTTCTAAACTAAGGTATTGGCTAATAGAGGTCCCCCTCCTCCCCCTGCTTCTAAACTAAGGTACTGGCTAATAGAGGACCCCTCCTCCCCCTGCTTCTAAACTAAGGTATGGGCTAATAGAGGACCCCTCCTCCCCCTGCTTCTAAACTAAGGTACTGGCTAATAGAGGACCCCCTCCCCCTGCTTCTAAACTAAGGTACTGGCTAATAGAGGCCCCCCTCCTCCCCCCTGCTTCTAAACTAAGGTACTGGCTAATAGAGGCCCCCTCCTCCCCCTGCTTCTAAACTAAGGTATTGGCTAATAGAGGACCCCTCCTCCCCCTGCTTCTAAACTAAGGTACTGGCTAATAGAGGACCCCCCCTTCCCCCGCTTCTAAACTAAGGTACTGGCTAATAGAGGCCCCCCTCCTCCCCCTGCTTCTAAACTAAGGTACTGGCTAATAGAGGACCCCTCCTCCCCCTGCTTCTAAACTAAGGTACTGGCTAATATAGGACCCCCCTCCTCCCCCTGCTTCTAAACTAAGGTACTGGCTAATAGAGGACCCCTCCTCCCCCTGCTTCTAAACTAAGGTACTGGCTATAGAGGCCCCCCTCCTCCCCCTGCTTCT
>CM072234.1:2125741-2145741 GCA_036851935.1 Coregonus suidteri
CCTATATCCCTCCATCCACCCCTCCATCCTCCATCCTCCATCCATCCCTCTATCCCTCCATCCACCCCTCCATCCTCCATCCTCCATCCTCCATCCATTCATCCCTCTATCCCTCCATCCATTCACCCTCCACCTTGGCAGCTGAGTTCTCCTCATCCCTCGCTCCTTTCATCACCTCCTAATTAGCCTCCCTCCCTCCACCTGGCCCACTGAGGTGCCCTCTTCCTGGGCTGGGGTACAAGGGGAACAGAGGGGTAGTGTGGCTGGGCTCCAGACTGGGATGAGACATGGTGGTGGAGGAGGAGGAGGAGGAAGAGGAGGAGAGATATACGGTTCTCCTCTCTCTCTTTTCTTTTTGTTGAGGCTAAACCGATTCTAAAACTCAACCCAGATTGACTTCAAAACACGAAAACCTGTGTCAGGTTATAGTTAACCTTTCTCATGTACAGAACAGAACAGAACAGAGAAAAGCAGATTGTAGAAAGTAGCATGAGGCCTATTCCTCTAGCTTCTCCATGCATGGCTCTCCTTCAATAACAGTTAGCTTAAGGCTCGATTGTGTGTCCAAGAAAGCGGATTGGCTTTTTATCCATCTCTTATAGTCCTTCTTCCTTTGTTTTCATTTCAGCTCTTTCTTCTCCAGGGAGTTAAAGGAGTCTGGAAAGAGAAGAGGAGAGGAGCAGATGCTCTCTGATCTATAGCTCTCTGTCTCCCTCCTCTCTCTGTGATCTATAGCTCTCTGTCTAACTCCTCTCTCTGTGTGAACTATAGCTCTCTGTCTCCCTCCTCTCTCTGTGATCTATAGCTCTCTGTCTCCCTCCTCTCTCTGTGAACTATAGCCTCTCTGTCTCCCTGTGAACTATAGCTCTCTGTCTCCCTGTGAACTATAGCTCTCTGTCTCCCTCCTCTCTCTGTGATCTATAGCTCTCTGTCTCCCTCCTCTCTCTGTGAACTATAGCTCTCTGTCTCCCTCCTCTCTCTGTGATCTATAGCTCTCTGTCTCCCTCCTCTCTCTGTGAACTATAGCTCTCTGTCTCCCTGTGAACTATAGCTCTCTGTCTCTCTGTGAACTATAGCTCTCTGTCTCCCTCCTCTCTGTGATCTATAGCTCTCTGTCTCCCTCCTCTCTCCGTGAACTATAGCTCTCTGTCTCCCTCCTCTCTCTGTGATCTATAGCTCTCTGTCTCCCTCCTCTCTATGTGAACTATAGCTCTCTGTCTCCCTCCTCTCTCTGTGAACTATAGCTCTCTGTCTCCCCTCCTCTCTATGTGAACTATAGCTCTCTGTCTCCCCTCCTCTCTCTGTGAACTATAGCTCTCTGTCTCCCTCCTCTCTGTGATCTATAGCTCTCTGTCTCCCTCCTCTCTCTGTGATCTATAGCTCTCTGTCTCCCTCCTCTCTCTGTGATCTATAGCTCTCTGTCTCCCTCCTCTCTCTGTGAACTATAGCTCTCTGTCTCCCCTCCTCTCTGTGATCTATAGCTCTCTGTCTCCCTCCTCTCTCTGTGATCTATAGCTCTCTGTCTCCCTCCTCTCTCTGTGATCTATAGCTCTCTGTCTCCCTCCTCTCTCTGTGAACTATAGCTCTCTGTCTCCCTCCTCTCTCTGTGAACTATAGCTCTCTGTCTCCCTCTCTCTCTGTCTCCCTCCTCTCTCTGTGAACTATAGCTCTCTGTCTCCCTCCTCTCTCTGTGAACTATAGCTCTCTGTCTCCCTCTCTCTCTGTCTCCCTCCTCTCTCTGTGAACTATAGCTCTCTGTCTCCCTCCTCTCTCTGTGATCTATAGCTCTCTGTCTCCCTCCTCTCTCTGTGAACTATAGCTCTCTGTCTCCCTCCTCTCTCTGTGATCTATAGCTCTCTGTCTCCCTCCTCTCTCTGTGAACTATAGCTCTCAGTCTCCCTCCTCTCTCTGTGAACTATAGCTCTCTGTCTCCCTGTGAACTATAGCTCTCTGTCTCTCTGTGAACTATAGCTCTCTGTCTCCCTCCTCTCTCTGTGAACTATAGCTCTCTGTCTCCCTCCTCTCTCTGTGATCTATAGCTCTCTGTCTCCCTCCTCTCTCTGTGATCTATAGCTCTCTGTCTCCCTCCTCTCTCTGTGAACTATAGCTCTCTGTCTCCCCTCCTCTCTCTGTGAACTATAGCTCTCTGTCTCCCTCCTCTCTCTCTGATCTATAGCTCTCTGTCTCCCTCCTCTCTCTGTGAAACTATAGCTCTCTGTCTCCCTCCTCTCTCTGTGAACTATAGCTCTCTGTCTCCCTCCTCTCTATCTGATCTATAGCTCTCTGTCTCCCTCCTCTCTCTGTGAACTATAGCTCTCTGTCTCCTTCCTCTCTCTGTGAACTATAGCTCTCTGTCTCCCTCCTCTCTATCTGATCTATAGCTCTCTGTCTCCCTCCTCTCTCTGTGAACTATAGCTCTCTGTCTCCCTCCTCTCTCTGTGAACTATAGCTCTCTGTCTCCCTCCTCTCTCTGTGATCTATAGCTCTCTGTCTCCCTCCTCTCTCTGTGATCTATAGCTCTCTGTCTCCCTCCTCTCTCTGTGAACTATAGCTCTCTGTCTACCTCCTCTCTCTCTGCAATCCATAGGTTGCAATAAAACAATCATGTTTCACACAGTGTCACACCATGTGATATAGATCATCATACAATCAGAAATCAAAATACCAAAAGACAATCCTAATACTTCTTCTTGTAACTTTAGGACGCAACTTAACGACCAATGTGTCTCAGGTCATTAGATAAAGTTGTCCTTCTCTCTTCACCGTTCTTTAAAGACTGATAACAGCCTGTAATAACAAAACATCAAATGCCGTAGCAGACGACCTGAACTGAAGGTGGTAAGACTGTTGACACTAAATTAATGTCTAAAAAATGGCACGAGAACAAGATGTCTACAGGGTGATAAAACTAAAGCTGATCATAACAAAGACAGAGGTTCTAAAACTGAACTAAAACTGTCCACGATACTCTACGCCACTGTTTTTCACATAATGCAGGCAGGCAGAGCAAGCCGAGCACTGTCTGACAAGCTAGAATCAACATTCTAAAACTCATTATCTAACTTCCATCATAACCAAAAACAAATCTAGATTAATTTTCTTTTAATCTTTTTTTGGGATAGGCATTAGATTGATATGTTTTGATATCGTTCAGCACCCACTGAATGGTCCACTGGCAGCAGAACAGCTCTGCGAGAAAGGTCTTAGATGGGTTAGGGTCCAAGCCCAGATTGACAGTAGGAGTTCAGATCCAAGCCCAGACTGACGGTAGGTGTTCAGGTCCAAGCCCAGACTGACGGTAGGTGTTCAGGTCCAAGCCCAGACTGACGGTAGGTGTTCAGGTCCAAAACCCAGACCTCTGCGGTCCAGTGGCCAGTACATGGAGCATCATGGCAGGTAAGAGTGGTTCATTCAAAAGCTTTGATTGATCAGGGCCTCTCCTGCAGGCAGAGAAGAGACCCCCGAGGGGGGAAAGGGTCTAGCGGGGGTTTTCTGTCTGTATGTCCGTGTCATCAAGTATTAAGCACAGGTCCTTGGGTTGGAACAGCCCTAGGGCTTGAAGCACAAGACCTTCCGGTGGAGGAAGGTGCCCTAGGTCTCGGAGCAGCAGCGCTGCTGGTTGATCTTGACCTTGTGTTTGATCCCGTCGTACAGCTCGAAGTTGTAGTTCTCCAGCGTGGTGGAGCTCCGTGACGGCAGGCCGCTGTAGTAGCAGGTGCAGTAGAGCAGCAGGCCGCCACACACCGCCCCCAGCAGTACCCCCAGGGAGGACATGACGATGATGGTGACCAGGATAGGGTCCAGGGTGTACAGCCAGGAGTTGTCCTTTTCCGAGACACGCGTCACAGGGGGGTCCATGGACGGGCCGGGGGTACTCCACTCTGGGAAGGGAAAACCTGGAGATAGGAGACAACATCACAAGACCCTTTGACACCCAGGCAGTTCATATGAAAAGTACTATACTTTACATGTAACCCAAGGACAGTTCATATGTGTCATGGATACTTTACAGGTGAGTACAATGTAGTTTTTGCCCACAATGACTTTATTTGTATTGTATTTAGTTTATTTTAACCTATATAATTCAATGAAGAACAGACTGTCATTTGAAAAGACTTGCTTTCGTAACTTGCTATTCCCACTTAATTCTGTCAGGAATAGTGTTACGTTAAAGGTCCTGAACAGCCATTCTGTCAGGAGTAGTGTTACGTTAAAGGTCCTGAACAGCCATTCTGAAAAGTATTTTTCCTCTCATGGCTAGCTACCAGGAAGTTTGAAAAGACAGGCTGAGTGGGCGGGCTCGCCTTGACTGACAGCTCTTTGAAACGTCTATGTCAAGCAACTTGGATGCAAAGAGTGCAGTGCTGCAGTAAAATCATCTCAAGCTAATTTGATTATACACAAAGCAACTGAAACAACATTGAACTTGCATCAATGCTATAATTTTTTTTTTTATACAACTCCCGTTTTGGCATGTCTCTTGCGATGCGGTTCACAGCAGCACTGATGGATGCGTCAGAGTTTTGAACGACTCTTCCTCCCCTTTTGTTTCCATGCTGGCTGAAGACCTACAGTAGCTAGCCAGTAACTAGCTAACACCAGATACAGATGAAGACCTACAGTAGATAGCCAGTAACTAGCTAACACCATATACAGATGAAGACCTACAGTAGATAGCCAGTAACTAGCTAACACCAGATACAGACCTACAGTAGATAGCCAGTTACTAGCTAACACCAGATACAGATGAAGACCTACAGTAGATAGCCAGTAACTAGCTAACACCAGATGCAGACCTACAGTAGATAGCCAGTAACTAGCTAACACCAGATACAGATGAAGACCTACAGTAGATAGCCAGTAACTAGCTAACACCAGATACAGACCTACAGTAGATAGCCAGTAACTAGCTAACACCAGATACAGATGAAGACCTACAGTAGATAGCCAGTAACTAGCTAACACCATATACAGATGAAGACCTACAGTAGATAGCCAGTAACTAGCTAACACCAGATACAGACCTACAGTAGATAGCCAGTAACTAGCTAACACCAGATACAGATGAAGACCTACAGTAGATAGCCAGTTACTAGCTAACACCAGATGCAGACCTACAGTAGATAGCCAGTAACTAGCTAACACCAGATACAGATGAAGACCTACAGTAGATAGCCAGTTACTAGCTAACACCAGATACAGATGAAGACCTACAGTAGATAGCCAGTAACTAGCTAACACCAGATACAGATGAAGACCTACAGTAGATAGCCAGTAACTAGCTAACACCAGATGCAGACCTACAGTAGATAGCCAGTAACTAGCTAACACCAGATACAGATGAAGACCTACAGTAGATAGCCAGTTACTAGCTAACACCAGATGCAGACCTACAGTAGATAGCCAGTAACTAGCTAACACCAGATACAGATGAAGACCTACAGTAGATAGCCAGTAACTAGCTAACACCAGATGCAGACCTACAGTAGATAGCCAGTAACTAGCTAACACCAGATGCAGACCTACAGTAGATAGCCAGTAACTAGCTAACACCAGATACAGATGAAGACCTAGAGTAGATAGCCAGTAACTAGCTAACACCAGATACAGACCTACAGTAGATAGCCAGTAACTAGCTAACACCAGATACAGATGAAGACCTACAGTAGCTAGCCAGTAACTAGCTAACACCAGATACAGATGAAGACCTACAGTAGATAGCCAGTAACTAGCTAACACCAGATACAGACCTACAGTAGATAGCCAGTAACTAGCTAACACCAGATACAGATGCAGACCTACAGTAGATAGCCAGTTACTAGCTAACACCAGATACAGATGAAGACCTACAGTAGATAGCCAGTTACTAGCTAACACCAGATACAGACCTACAGTAGATAGCCAGTAACTAGCTAACACTAGATACAGATGAAGACCTACAGTAGATAGCCAGTAACTAGCTAACACCAGATACAGATGAAGACCTACAGTAGATAGCCAGTTACTAGCTAACACCAGATACAGATGAAGACCTACAGTAGATAGCCAGTTACTAGCTAACACCAGATGCAGACCTACAGTAGCTAGCCAGTAACTAGCTAACACCATATACAGACCTACAGTAGCTAGCCAGTAACTAGCTAACACCAGATACAGACCTACAGTAGATAGCCAGTTACTAGCTAACACCAGATACAGACCTACAGTAGATAGCCAGTAACTAGCTAACACCAGATACAGATGAAGACCTACAGTAGATAGCCAGTAACTAGCTAACACCAGATGCAGACCTACAGTAGATAGCCAGTAACTAGCTAACACCAGATACAGATGAAGACCTACAGTAGCTAGCCAGTTACTAGCTAACACCAGATGCAGACTTACAGTAGATAGCCAGTAACTAGCTAACACCAGATACAGATGAAGACCTACAGTAGATAGCCAGTAACTAGCTAATACCAGATGCAGAGCTACAGTAGCTAGCCAGTAACTAGCTAACACCAGATACAGATGAAGACCTACAGTAGATAGCCAGTTACTAGCTAACACCAGATACAGATGAAGACCTACAGTAGATAGCCAGTAACTAGCTAACACCAGATACAGATGCAGACCTACAGTAGATAGCCAGTAACTAGCTAACACCAGATACAGATGAAGACCTACAGTAGATAGCCAGTTACTAGCTAACACCAGATACAGATGCAGACCTACAGTAGATAGCCAGTAACTAGCTAACACCAGATACAGATGAAGACCTACAGTAGATAGCCAGTAACTAGCTAACACTAGATACAGATGAAGACCTACAGTAGATAGTCAGTAACTAGCTAACACCAGATGCAGACCTACAGTAGATAGCCAGTAACTAGCTAACACCAGATACAGATGAAGACCTACAGTAGATAGCCAGTAACTAGCTAACACCAGATACAGACCTACAGTAGATAGCCAGTAACTAGCTAACACCAGATGCAGAGCTACAGTAGATAGCCAGTAACTAGCTAACACCAGATACAGATGAAGACCTACAGTAGATAGCCAGTAACTAGCTAACACCAGATACAGATGAAGACCTACAGTAGATAGCCAGTAACTAGCTAACACCAGATACAGATGAAGACCTACAGTAGATAGCCAGTAACTAGCTAACACCAGATACAGATGAAGACCTACAGTAGATAGCCAGTTACTAGCTAACACCAGATACAGACCTACAGTAGCTAGCCAGTAACTAGCTAACACCAGATGCAGACCTACAGTAGATAGCCAGTAACTAGCTAACACCAGATACAGATGAAGACCTACAGTAGATAGCCAGTAACTAGCTAACACCAGATACAGACCTACAGTAGATAGCCAGTAACTAGCTAACACCAGATACAGATGAAGACCTACAGTAGATAGCCAGTAACTAGCTAACACCAGATGCAGACCTACAGTAGATAGCCAGTAACTAGCTAACACCATATACAGATGAAGACCTACAGTAGATAGCCAGTAACTAGGTAACACTAGATACAGATGAAGACCTACAGTAGATAGCCAGTAACTAGCTAACACCAGATACAGACCTACAGTAGATAGCCAGTAACTAGCTAACACCAGATACAGATGAAGACCTACAGTAGATAGCCAGTTACTAGCTAACACCAGATACAGATGAAGACCTACAGTAGATAGCCAGTTACTAGCTAACACCAGATACAGATGAAGACCTACAGTAGATAGCCAGTTACTAGCTAACACCAGATGCAGACCTACAGTAGCTAGCCAGTAACTAGCTAACACCAGATACAGACCTACAGTAGATAGCCAGTAACTAGCTAACACTAGATACAGATGAAGACCTACAGTAGATAGCCAGTAACTAGCTAACACCAGATACAGATGAAGACCTACAGTAGATAGCCAGTAACTAGCTAACACCAGATACAGATGCAGACCTACAGTAGAAAGCCAGTTACTAGCTAACACCAGATACAGATGAAGACCTACAGTAGATAGCCAGTAACTAGCTAACACCAGATACAGACTTACAGTAGATAGCCAGTAACTAGCTAACACCAGATACAGATGAAGACCTACAGTAGATAGCCAGTAACTAGCTAATGCCAGAATCAGATTAAAGGGGAAACATAGAAGTACCTTTGCCATAGATTAATAGGTTCAACTGTTAATTATATTTGCTGACACCCTACAATCAAACTTTGGCACCAGAGTAGAGTATGTTTTACTGCTAACCTACAAAGCATTACATGGGCTTGCTCCTACCTATCTCTCCGATTTGGTCCTGCCGTACATACATACACGTACGCTTCGGTCACAAGACGCAGGCCTCCTTATTGTTCCTAGAAACAGCTGCAGGCAGGGCTTTCCCTATAGAGCTCAATTTTTAAGGAATGGTCTGCCTATCCATGTGAGAGACGCAGACTCTGTCTCGACTTTTAAGTCCTCACTGAAGATCTCTTCAGTAGGTCCTATGATTGAGTGTAGTCTGGCCCAGGGGTGGCGAAGGTGAACGGAAAGGCACTGGAGCGATGAACCGCCCTTGCTGTCTCTGCCTGGCCGGCTCCCCTCTCTCCACTGGGATTCTCTGCCTCTGACCCTATTACGGGGGCTGAGTCACTGGCTTACTGGTGCTCTTCCATGCCGTCCCTAGGAGGGGCGCATCACGTCGTGACAGGCTTTTTTCCGCCATAATCTATTTGAGTGGGTTGAGTAAATGATGTGATCTTTCTGTCTGGTTTTTGCGGCCCCTTCAGGCTTGTGAGGTGGGGGAGATCTGCGTGGGCTGTACTCAGCCTTGTCTCAGAGTATTAAGTCAGTGGTCTGTTGATATCCTTCTGGTGGTGTGGGGGCCTGTGCTTTGGTACAGTAAATGGGTGGGGTTACATCCTGCCTGGTTGGCCCTATGTGGGGTATATTCAGACGGGACCACAGTGTGGTTACCAGCCTATTAAACTCCAACGTGTGGTTTATATATACACACACACACACACAACAGAAACGGTCTGCAACATCACATAATCAGATCGTCATTGCCATAGCACAGATGTCTTACCTCCATTCATACGTTCCCTGCTGTTGAAAAGTGGTTCATTTCCAAAGTCAATAGGTCTCCAATCTGAAGGAAAGACAATGAACCAGGTTAACATGAGAACGGACCAGACTTTATACAGTAGTTAGTTAAACCAGTTAGTTCACCAGTTAGTTCACCAGTTAGTTAACCAGTTAGTTCACCAGTTAGTTTACCAGTTAGTTCACCAGTTAGTTCACCAATAGTGAATGGATGTCATGATCAAATGACAGAGTTATTTAAAGTGACCTTGTAGAGATGTTTCTCATTTAGTGTAACGTGACTATTCATTCACATGGGGGCAAGAACATAACTCAACATGGTTTGACATCAAGAACATACATGTGATGACCGTCTGAAACCTGACGTGATGTTTATACTAACCAAACCAGGGAAGATCATGCTTTAGGAGGCCATTTTGTTTTTAGAAACATATCCCTTTTATTAGCACATTCCAATAGCGCAATATCATATTTCCAAGACCATGAAATTCAACAGGCTAAAATATTCCTTATATCTTTGAAACAGGCTGTGGTGCAGCATGGGTAATGTAGATAACAGTTAAAAGGACACACACAGTCAAGTCAAGGCCCTACATTCACAAAGAAGACTTAGCAATGTGCACACAGTAAATAACAAAGGTTGCATCCGAAATGACACCTTATTCTCTATAGTAGTGTTACTATTTAAATGACTCTATTCTCTATAGTAGTGTTACTATTTAAATGACTCTATTCTCTATAGTAGTGTTACTATTTAAATGACTCTATTCTCTATAGTAGTGTTACTATTTAAATGACTCTATTCTCTATAGTAGTGTTACTATTTAAATGACTCTATTCTCTATAGTAGTGTTACTATTTAAATGACTCTATTCTCTATAGTAGTGTTACTATTTAAATGACTCTATTCTCTATAGTAGCGTTACTATTTAAATGACTCTATTCTCTATAGTAGTGTTACTATTTAAATGACTCTATTCTCTATAGTAGTGTTACTATTTAAATGACTCTATTCTCTATAGTAGTGTTACTATTTAAATGACTCTATTTCTCTATAGTAGTGTTACTATTTAAATGACTCTATTCTCTATAGTAGTGTTACTATTTAAATGACTCTATTCTCTATAGTAGTGTTACTATTTAAATGACTCTATTCTCTATAGTAGTGTTACTATTTAAATGACACCTTATTCTCTATAGTAGTGTTACTATTTAAATGACTCTATTCTCTATAGTAGTGTTACTATTTAAATGACTCTATTCTCTATAGTAGTGTTACTATTTAAATGACACTATTCTCTATAGTAGTGTTACTATATAAATGACTCTATTCTCTATAGTAGTGTTACTATTTAAATGAGACCTTATTCTCTATAGTAGTGTTACTATTTAAATGACTCTATTCTCTATAGTAGTGTTACTATTTAAATGACTCTATTCTCTATAGTAGTGTTACTATTTAAATGACTCTATTCTCTATAGTAGTGTTACTATTTAAATGACTCTATTCTCTATAGTAGTGTTGCTATTTAAATGACACTATTCTCTATAGTAGTGTTACTATTTAAATGACTCTATTCTCTATAGTAGTGTTACTATTTTAAATGACTCTATTCTCTATAGTAGTGTTACTATTTATTATTAGTGTAGGGTAACACAGTAAGAACCATTAGAGGCTCTGAGGCCAGCCTGAAGGTAAGACAACCCTGACAGAACGTTTACTAGTTTGGTTTTGATTAATCTTTGAATCTATGACATCCTTGAATCTTTTATTCATTTTTTTTTTTTTTAAAACATTAGTTAAGAACAGTGAGAATGAAACAGAAACAGAGAAAAAACATTAAATGGACACATTGTGTAGAATCTTCATCACTAGACGTGTAGATCCTCTCCATGCTCAGCAGTGGAGCATATTATAGGGGCCCTAACATCGTAAAACTATTTTCTGTCAACACTGAGTTGTAGAAGAATGAGAGAGTTTTAGTCAGGCAGAGCCATGGACGGCTGCTAGGCACCATATGGCCTGTTACGTTCAAGACCCCTCTGAGTGCTCATTAATATTACTTGGAGGTGTATCATCCCAAATGGTACCCTATTACCTATAGTGACCCAGGAACGGAGGGGTCTGGTCAAACGTAATGAGGGAATAGGGTGCAATTTGGGATGCAGCCCCGAAGTGACAAGGAAAAAAAGTGCTTACTGCAGACCTAATAAATGTGATCAGATCCATTAACTAATTAGAATTATTAAAAGACTTTAAACAAATCTCATCTCAGAGAAGGGAAGGGATGCAAGAAGCCATGGCTGATTTAAAAGCACCGTGACAACATGCCATTTCTTTCTCTACATATCGAAAGTTAGCAAAAAGAAAATGAAAAACAATAAATAAACATGGAGATACATTAAAGTCATTGATTAGAAGTTGAAGGCAGCAAAGCTTCGAGCTGTATATGGATTGATAAATCATAGCTGTATGCTGCAATGGTGAGCTAAGATGGTTGGGACAAATCAAACGCTGTACAACATGAGCACAAAATCTATAATATCGAGAATTTCATGGTAAAGATTACACCTGTTGTATCCGGAGCATGTGACTAATAAAATAACATTTGATTTGAATCAAGAAAAATATATTCTCAAAGGAAAGTCTGGAGTGAAAACGTGTAATAGTAGACTATATAGATCAACTGTATTCCAGATGAGATGGGACCAAGCACCATAGTGGTGCTATAGAATTGATAGCAAAGAACGATTATTGTGAAATCTGAAGTAGCCCTCCAAGATTCTAGAGCATCTAGCTAGTTATCCATTCTGTGAATACCATGTGTATGGTTACAATCATTTCCCAATTAGTTTAGCTGTGTTGTTGTATGGGGTTAGAGAGATGGGGAGCATTTCTTCTGTTACACTATGTCTTCTGAGCTGGGTCAGGTGGTCTCTCCCTCTCTCTCTGTGCCTCTCTGTGCTTCTCTCTGTCCGTCCGTCCGTACAGAACTTTCATGCAATTCAGGAAATATAAAACCTGTAATGTAATTGAATCTTCTGAAGTTTGTAATTACCACTTTCAAATTTCAGACATGAAATTTATGAAAAATGTATCAATCCTTACGAAAATGTCCATTAATCCACATAATAATTCACATCTCCTGTTGCTGCAGGATTATTTTTCTGCTGTAGCAAACTCGTTCAAATTAAGATCCTACATCTGTAAGTGGTATTGAGATGAACATCTCCAAAATGGACAACTGTGATGCGGTCCTCTAGACTTCAAAATGGATTTATAGGACAAGAAACAACCACAGCACATTTCTTTAAGTAATGAAACAACGAGAAAACAACTGTAATGCGGTTAAGTCCTGTACGCTTGTGAATATATTGAGCAATTAAATATCTCGCTTTTCCAATAGTATCAGTGTGTCTGTGATTGGTGGTTTCACCCCACTCCCTCTAACACAACCTGTGTCCCAAATGGCACCCTATTCCATATAGTGCACTACTACTGTATAGGGTGCCATTTGGGACGAATCCACTATCACAGCTCTATCTTAATGTTCTATTAAACTGTGGATATATCATAGGAAATAGAGGCATGTTCAATAACTCAAAAACAAGGTTTTGGTAGAGTAGACAAAAACATGGTAGAGAGTAAACAACAACATGGTAGAGAGTAGACAACAACATGGTAGAGAGTAGACAACAACATGGTAGAGAGTAGACAACAACATGGTAGAGAGTAGACAACAACATGGTAGAGAGTAGACAACAACATGGTAGAGAGTAGACAACAACATGGTAGAGAGTAGACAACAACATGGTAGAGAGTAGACAACAACATGGTAGAGAGTAGACAACAACATGATAGAGAGTAGACAACAACATGGTAGAGTAGACAACAACATGGTAGAGTAGACAACAACATGGTAGAGAGTAGACAACAACATGGTAGAGAGTAGACAACAACATGGTAGAGAGTAGACAACAACATGGTAGAGAGTAGACAACAACATGGTAGAGAGTAGACAACAACATGGTAGAGAGTAGACAACAACATGGTAGAGTAGACAACAACATGGTAGAGAGTAGACAACAACATGGTAGAGAGTAGACAACAACATGGTAGAGAGTAGACAACAACATGGTAGAGAGTAGACAACAACATGGTAGAGTAGACAACAACATGGTAGAGTAGACAACAACATGGTAGAGTAGACAACAACATGGTAGAGAGTAGACAACAACATGGTAGAGAGTAGACAACAACATGGTAGAGTAGACAACAACATGGTAGAGTAGACAACAACATGGTAGAGTAGACAACAACATGGTAGAGAGTAGACAACAACATGGTAGAGTAGACAACAACATGGTAGAGAGTAGACAACAACATGATAGAGAGTAGACAACAACATGGTAGAGAGTTGACAACAACATGGTAGAGAGTAGACAACAACATGGTAGAGAGTAGACAACAACATGGTAGAGAGTAGACAACAACATGGTAGAGAGTAGACAACAACATGGTAGAGAGTAGACAACAACATGGTAGAGAGTAGACAACAACATGGTAGAGAGTAGACAACAACATGGTAGAGAGTAGACAACAACATGGTAGAGAGTAGACAACAACATGGTAGAGAGTAGACAACAACATGGTAGAGAGTAGACAACAACATGGTAGAGTAGACAACAACATGGTAGAGTAGACAACAACATGGTAGAGAGTAGACAACAACATGGTAGAGAGTAGACAACAACATGATAGAGAGTAGACAACAACATGGTAGAGAGTAGACAACAACATGGTAGAGAGTAGACAACAACATGGTAGAGAGTTGACAACAACATGGTAGAGAGTAGACAACAACATGGTAGAGAGTAGACAACAACATGGTAGAGAGTAGACAACAACATGGTAGAGAGTAGACAACAACATGGTAGAGAGTAGACAACAACATGGTAGAGAGTAGACAACAACATGGTAGAGAGTAGACAACAACATGGTAGAGAGTAGACAACAACATGGTAGAGAGTAGACAACAACATGGTAGAGAGTAGACAACAACATGGTAGAGAGTAGACAACAACATGGTAGAGAGTAGACAACAACATGGTAGAGAGTAGACAACAACATGGTAGAGAGTAGACAACAACATGGTAGAGAGTAGACAACAACATGGTAGAGAGTAGACAACAACATGGTAGAGTAGACAACAACATGGTAGAGTAGACAACAACATGGTAGAGAGTAGACAACAACAACATGGTAGAGTAGACAACAACATGGTAGAGAGTAAACAACAACATGGTAGAGAGTAGACAACAACATGGTAGAGAGTAGACAACAACATGGTAGAGTAGACAACAACATGGTAGAGTAGACAACAACATGGTAGAGAGTAGACAACAACATGGTAGAGTAGACAACAACATGGTAGAGAGTAAACAACAACATGGTAGAGTAGACAACAACATGGTAGAGTAGACAACAACATGGTAGAGAGTAGACAACAACATGGTAGAGAGTAGACAACAACATGGTAGAGAGTAGACAACAACATGGTAGAGTAGACAACAACATGGTAGAGAGTAGACAACAACATGGTAGAGAGTAGACAACAACATGGTAGAGAGTAGACAACAACATGGTAGAGTAGACAACAACATGGTAGAGTAGACAACAACATGGTAGAGAGTACACAACAACATGGTAGAGAGTAGACAACAACATGGTAGAGAGTTGACAACAACATGGTAGAGTAGACAACAACATGGTAGAGTAGACAACAACATGGTAGAGAGTAGACAACAACATGGTAGAGAGTAGACAACAACATGGTAGAGTAGACAACAACATGGTAGAGAGTAGACAACAACATGGTAGAGTAGACAACAACATGGTAGAGAGTAGACAACAACATGGTAGAGTAGACAACAACATGGTAGAGAGTAGACAACAACATGGTAGAGTAGACAACAACATGGTAGAGTAGACAACAACATGGTAGAGAGTAGACAACAACATGGTAGAGTAGACAACAACATGGTAGAGTAGACAACAACATGGTAGAGAGTAGACAACAACATGGTAGAGAGTAGACAACAACATGGTAGAGAGTAGACAACAACATGGTAGAGTAGACAACAACATGGTAGAGAGTAGACAACAACATGGTAGAGAGTAGACAACAACATGGTAGAGAGTAGACAACAACATGGTAGAGAGTAGACAACAACATGGTAGAGTAGACAACAACATGGTAGAGAGTAGACAACAACATGGTAGAGAGTAGACAACAACATGGTAGAGTAGACAACAACATGGTAGAGAGTAGACAACAACATGGTAGAGAGTAGACAACAACATGGTAGAGAGTAGACAACAACATGGTAGAGTAGACAACAACATGGTAGAGAGTAGACAACAACATGGTAGAGAGTAGACAACAACATGGTAGAGAGTAGACAACAACATGGTAGAGTAGACAACAACATGGTAGAGAGTAGACAACAACATGGTAGAGTAGACAACAACATGGTAGAGAGTAGACAACAACATGGTAGAGAGTAGACAACAACATGGTAGAGTAGACAAACAACATGGTAGAGTAGACAACAACATGGTAGAGAGTAGACAACAACATGGTAGAGAGTAGACAACAACATGGTAGAGAGTAGACAACAACATGGTAGAGTAGACAACAACATGGTAGAGTAGACAACAACATGGTAGAGAGTAGACAACAACATGGTAGAGAGTAGACAACAACATGGTAGAGTAGACAACAACATGGTAGAGTAGACAACACATGTAGAGAGTTAGACATGGTAGAGAGTAGACAACAACATGGTAGAGTAGACAACAACATGGTAGAGTAGACAACAACATGGTAGAGTAGACAACAACATGGTAGAGTAGACAACAACATGGTAGAGAGTAGACAACAACATGGTAGAGTAGACAACAACATGGTAGAGAGTAGACAACAACATGGTAGAGTAGACAACAACATGGTAGAGTAGACAACAACATGGTAGAGTAGACAACAACATGGTAGAGTAGACAACAACATGGTAGAGAGTAGACAACAACATGGTAGAGAGTAGACAACAACATGGTAGAGTAGACAACAACATGGTAGAGAGTAGACAACAACATGGTAGAGTAGACAACAACATGGTAGAGAGTAGACAACAACATGGTAGAGTAGACAACAACATGGTAGAGTAGACAACAACATGGTAGAGAGTAGACAACAACATGGTAGAGTAGACAACAACATGGTAGAGAGTAGACAACAACATGGTAGAGAGTAGACAACAACATGGTAGAGAGTAGACAACAACATGGTAGAGAGTAGACAACAACATGGTAGAGAGTAGACAACAACATGGTAGAGAGTAGACAACAACATGGTAGAGAGTAGACAACAACATGGTAGAGAGTAGACAACAACATGGTAGAGTAGACAACAACATGGTAGAGAGTAGACAACAACATGGTAGAGTAGACAACAACATGGTAGAGAGTAGACAACAACATGGTAGAGTAGACAACAAACATGGTAGAGAGTAGACAACAACATGGTAGAGAGTAGACAGCAACATGGTAGAGTAGACAACAACATGGTAGAGAGTAGACAACAACATGGTAGAGAGTAGACAACAACATGGTAGAGAGTAGACAACAACATGGTAGAGAGTAGACAACAACATGGTAGAGAGTAGACAACAACATGGTAGAGTAGACAACAACATGGTAGAGTAGACAACAACATGGTAGAGAGTAGACAACAACATGGTAGAGAGTAGACAACAACATGGTAGAGTAGACAACAACATGGTAGAGTAGACAACAACATGGTAGAGAGTAGACAACAACATGGTAGAGTAGACAACAACATGGTAGAGAGTAGACAACAACATGGTAGAGTAGACAACAACATGGTAGAGTAGACAACAACATGGTAGAGAGTAGACAACAACATGGTAGAGTAGACAACAACATGGTAGAGTAGACAACAACATGATAGAGTAGACAACAACATGGTAGAGAGTAGACAACAACATGGTAGAGAGTAGACAACAACATGGTAGAGTAGACAACAACATGGTAGAGAGTAGACAACAACATGGTAGAGAGTAGACAACAACATGGTAGAGAGTAGACAACAACATGGTAGAGTAGACAACAACATGGTAGAGTAGACAACAACATGGTAGAGAGTAGACAACAACATGGTAGAGTAGACAACAACATGGTAGAGTAGACAACAACATGGTAGAGAGTAGACAACAACATGGTAGAGTAGACAACAACATGGTAGAGAGTAGACAACAACATGGTAGAGAGTAGACAACAACATGGTAGAGTAGACAACAACATGGTAGAGAGTAGACAACAACATGGTAGAGAGTAGACAACAACATGGTAGAGAGTAGACAACAACATGGTAGAGAGTAGACAACAACATGGTAGAGAGTAGACAACAACATGGTAGAGTAGACAACAACATGGTAGAGAGTAGACAACAACATGGTAGAGAGTAGACAACAACATGGTAGAGTAGACAACAACATGGTAGAGAGTAGACAACAACATGGTAGAGAGGACACAGTGAACTGAACAACAACAGTTACAACAACATCGTATCGAGACGGTGCCATGGGTATACTTTGACTCAACTCATATTAAAAAAAATATACACCTTCTTATCAAACAGCGCCCGGTTTCCCAAAAGCATCTTAAGGCTACGTTCATCGTTAGAACCTTCGTATAAGCTTAGTTAGATCTCCGAACTGTTTACCAAAATCATTGTTACTAAAGTTGCTCTTGAAAGCATTCGTTATTTATCGACTGCGTCAGACAACTCGTAGAACAGCTAAGTATGTCATTAGATGATTTCTTTGCCCTCCCGCATCAATTTATACACAGAAGACTTCTTATAAACACAAAATCAAGATGTTTATCTGTCTTTCTGTGACCCCAATAACTTCAGAATGAAATTCACAGTGACTACAAATACAAAGCGCCCATTTCTTTGCATAACAAGCGAAGAATATAAAGATGCTTCAAATGAAAATCCAGATGACTGTATTAAAATATACAGTGCATTCAGAAAGTATTCAGACCCATTGACTTTTTTCACATTTTGTTACGACAAAGCAAAAACAGTTTTTTAGACATTTTAGCAAATGTATTAAAAATAAAAAACAGAAATACCTTATTTACATAAGTATTCAGACCCTTTGCTATGAGACTCGAAATTGAGCTCAGGTGCATCCTGTTTCCATTGATCATCCTTGAGATGTTTCTACAATTTCATTGGAGTCCACCTGTGGTAAATTCAATTGATAGGACATGATTTGGAAAGGCACACACCTGTCTATATAAGGTCCCACAGTTGACAGTGCAAGTCAGAGCAAAAACCAAGCCATGAGGTTGAAGGAATTGTCAGTTGAGCGCCGAGACAGGATTGTATCTAGTCACAGATCTGGGGAAGGGTTCCAAAAAATGTCTGCAGCATTGAAGGTCCCCAAGAACACAGTGGCCTCCATCATTCTTAAATGGAAGAAGATTGGAACCACCAAGACTTGGCAGCCCAGCCAAACTGAGCAATTGGACAACCATCAGGCCTTTATGGTAGAGTGGCCAGACGGAATCCACTCCTCAGTAAAAGGCACATGACAGCCCACTTAGAGTTTGCAAAAAGGCACCTAAAGGACTCTGACCATGAGAAACAAGATTCTCTGGTCTGATAAAACCAAGATTCAACTCTTTGGCCTGACTGCCAAGCGTCACGTCTGGAGGAAACCTGGCACCATCTCTACCGTGAAGCATGGTGGTGTGAGCATCATGCTGTGGGGATGTTTTTCAGCGGCAGGGACTGGGAGACTAGTCAGGATCGAGGGAAAGATGAACGGAGCAAAGTACAGCGAGATCCTTGATGAAAACCTGCTCCAGGACCTCAGACTGGGGCGAAGGTTCACCTTCCAACAGGACAACAACCCTAAGCACACAGCCAAGACAATGCAGGAGTGGCTTCAGGACAAGTCTCTGAATGTCCTTGAGTGGCCCAGCCAGAGCCCGGACTTGAACCCGATCGAACATCTCTGGAGAGACCTGAAAATAGCTGTGCAGCGACGCTCCCCATCCAACCTGACAAAGCTTGAGAGGATCTGCAGAGAAGAATGGGAGAAACTCTCCAAATACAGGTGTGCCAAGCTTGTAGCGTCATACCCAAGAAGAGTTGAGGCTGTAATCGCTGCCAAAGGTGCTTCAACAAATTACTGAGTAAAGGGTCTGAATACTTTAGTAAATGTGTTTTATTTATTTTTAATACATTTGCAAACATTTCTAAAAACCTGTTTTTGCTTTGTCATTATGGGATATTGTGTGTAGATTGATGAGGGAAAAAAACAATTTAATCAATTTTAGAATAAGGCCTGAACGTTACAAAATGTGGAAAAGGTGAAGGGGTCTGAATACTTTCCTAATACACTGTATGGACAGTAGACTACATAGACCTATATATTGGAATGATATTGAAATCAATTTCATGTTAATTCAGTTGAGTTATATTTAGCTATTTGTTTGCTACTGTCTAATTTTTGCCTCAATATATTTAATGAAAAAATATATATATATTTTAGCAGACGCTCTTATCCAGAGCGACTTACAGGAGCAGTTAGGGTTAAGTGCCTTGCTCAAGGCCACAGACAGATTTTTCACCTAGTCGGCTCGGGGATTAGAACCAGCGACCTTTCGGTTACTGGCCCAACGCTCTTAACCACTAAGCTACCTGCCGCCGTGATGTGTAACATGCACGATGATGTGCCAAATCTTGATTCAGTGCATTATTACAGGGGTAAGCATTATAATAAGACACTTCAATATTTGTAGCCATAGGTGATAATATCTC
>CM072234.1:2150741-2183241 GCA_036851935.1 Coregonus suidteri
CACTCTGCTCCTCTACCTGCTCTATCTGTTAATAGTCACTCTGCTCCTCTACCTGCTCTATCTGTTAGTAGTCACTCTGCTCCTCTACCCTGCTCTATCTGTTAGTAGTCACTCTGCTCCTCTACCCTGCTCTATCTGTTAGTAGTCACTCTGCTCCTCTACCCTGCTCTATCTGTTAATAGTCACTCTGCTCCTCTACCCTGCTCTATCTGTTAATAGTTACTCTGCTCCTCTACCCTGCTCTATCTGTTAGTAGTCACTCTGCTCCTCTACCCTTCTCTATCTGTTAGTAGTCACTCTGCTCCTCTACCCCTGCTCTATATGTTAGTAGTCACTCTGCTCCTCTACCCTGCTCTATCTGTTAATAGTCACTCTGCTCCTCTACTCTGCTCTATCTGTTAGTAGTCACTCTGCTCCTCTACCCTGCTCTATCTGTTAGTAGTCACTCTGCTCCTCTACCCTGCTCTATCTGTTAGTAGTCAATCTGCTCCTCTACTGTTAGTAGTCACTCTGCTCCTCTACCCTGCTCTATCTGTTAGTAGTCACTCTGCTCCTCTACTCTGCTCTATCTGTTAGTAGTCACTCTGCTCCTCTACTCTGCTCTATCTGTTAGTAGTCACTCTGCTCCTCTACCCTGCTCTATCTGTTAGTAGTCACTCTGCTCCTCTACCCTGCTCTATCTGTTAGTAGTCACTCTGCTCCTCTACCTGCTCTATCTGTTGGTAGTCAATCTGCTCCTCTACCTGCTCTATCTGTTAGTAGTCACTCTGCTCCTCTACCCTGCTCTATCTGTTAGTAGTCACTCTGCTCCTCTACCCTGCTCTATCTGTTAGTAGTCACTCTGCTCCTCTACCTGCTCTATCTGTTAGTAGTCACTCTGCTCCTCTACCTGCTCTATCTGTTAATAGTCACTCTGCTCCTCTACCCTGCTCTATCTGTTAGTAGTCACTCTGCTCCTCTACCTGCTCTATCTGTTAATAGTCACTCTGCTCCTCTACTCTGCTCTATCTGTTAGTAGTCACTCTGCTCCTCTACCTGCTCTATCTGTTAATAGTCACTCTGCTCCTCTACCTGCTCTATACGTTAATAGTCACTCTGCTCCTCTACCTGCTCTATCTGTTAATAGTCACTCTGCTCCTCTACCCTGCTCTATCTGTTAGTAGTCACTCTGCTCCTCTACCCTGCTCTATACGTTAATAGTCACTCTGCTCCTCTACCCTGCTCTATCTGTTAATAGTCACTCTGCTCCTCTACCTGCTCTATCTGTTAGTAGTCACTCTGCTCCTCTACCCTGCTCTATCTGTTAGTAGTCACTCTGCTCCTCTACCCTGCTCTATACGTTAATAGTCACTCTGCTCCTCTACCTGCTCTATCTGTTAATAGTCACTCTGCTCCTCTACCTGCTCTATATGTTAGTAGTCACTCTGCTCCTCTACCCTGCTCTATCTGTTAGTAGTCACTCTGCTCCTCTACCCTGCTCTATACGTTAATAGTCACTCTGCTCCTCTACCCTGCTCTATCTGTTAATAGTCACTCTGCTCCTCTACCTGCTCTATCTGTTAGTAGTCACTCTGCTCCTCTACCCTGCTCTATACGTTAATAGTCACTCTGCTCCTCTACCTGCTCTATCTGTTAATAGTCACTCTGCTCCTCTACCCTGCTCTATCTGTTAGTAGTCACTCTGCTCCTCTACCCTGCTCTATACGTTAATAGTCACTCTGCTCCTCTACCCTGCTCTATCTGTTAATAGTCACTCTGCTCCTCTACCTGCTCTATCTGTTAGTAGTCACTCTGCTCCTCTACCCTGCTCTATCTGTTAGTAGTCACTCTGCTCCTCTACCCTGCTCTATACGTTAATAGTCACTCTGCTCCTCTACCTGCTCTATCTGTTAATAGTCACTCTGCTCCTCTACCTGCTCTATATGTTAGTAGTCACTCTGCTCCTCTACCCTGCTCTATCTGTTAGTAGTCACTCTGCTCCTCTACCCTGCTCTATACGTTAATAGTCACTCTGCTCCTCTACCCTGCTCTATCTGTTAGTAGTCACTCTGCTCCTCTACCTGCTCTATCTGTTAGTACTCTCTCCTCTGCTCTCCTCTACCCTGCTCTATCTGTTAGTAGTCACTCTGCTCCTCTACCCTGCTCTATACGTTAATAGTCACTCTGCTCCTCTACCTGCTCTATCTGTTAATAGTCACTCTGCTCCTCTACTCTGCTCTATATGTTAGTAGTCACTCTGCTCCTCTACCCTGCTCTATCTGTTAGTAGTCACTCTGCTCCTCTACCCTGCTCTATCTGTTAGTAGTCACTCTGCTCCTCTACCCTGCTCTATCTGTTAGTAGTCACTCTGCTCCTCTACCCTGCTCTATCTGTTAGTAGTCACTCTGCTCCTCTACCCTGCTCTATCTGATAGGAGTCACTCTGCTCCTCTACCCTGCTCTATCTGTTAGTAGTCACTCTGCTCCTCTACCCTGCTCTATCTGTTAATAGTCACGCTGCTCCTCTACCCTGCTCTATCTGTTAGTAGTCACTCTGCTCCTCTACCCTGCTCTATCTGTTAATAGTCACTCTGCTCCTCTACCTGCTCTATACGTTAATAGTCACTCTGCTCCTCTACCCTGCTCTATCTGTTAGTAGTCACTCTGCTCCTCTACCCTCCTCTATCTGTTAGTAGTCACTCTGCTCCTCTACCCTGCTCTATACGTTAATAGTCACTCTGCTCCTCTACCTGCTCTATCTGTTAATAGTCACTCTGCTCCTCTACCCTGCTCTATCTGTTAGTAGTCACTCTGCTCCTCTACCCTGCTCTATCTGTTAGTAGTCACTCTGCTCCTCTACCCTGCTATATCTGTTAGTAGTCACTCTGCTCCTCTACCCTGCTCTATCTGTTAGTAGTCACTCTGCTCCTCTACCCTGCTCTATCTGTTAATAGTCACTCTGCTCCTCTACCCTGCTCTATCTGTTAGTAGTCACTCTGCTCCTCTACCCTGCTCTATCTGTTAGTAGTCACTCTGCTCCTCTACCCTGCTCTATCTGTTAGTAGTCACTCTGCTCCTCTACCCTGCTCTATCTGTTAGTAGTCACTCTAGACCTGTCTTCCCTGTCCTCACTGTCTGCCCTGTCTGACCTGTCTGCCCTGTCTGCCCTGTCTGCCCTGTCTGACCTGTCTACCCTGTCTGCCCTGTCTACCCTGTCTGACCTGTCTGACCTGTCTGCCCTGTCTTTCCTGTCTGCCCTGTCTGCCCTGTCTGACCTGTCTACCCTGTCTGCCCTGTCTACCCTGTCTGCCCTGTCTGACCTGTCTGACCTGTCTGCCTCTTCTCTGGATCAGTTGTTTGAGCTGCACAGTAGAGAAAAACATACTACGGCTGAGTCTGAAATGGCACCCTATTCCCTATATAGTGCTCCACTTTAGACCAGAGAATGGCACCCTATTCCCTATATAGTGCTCCACTTTAGACCAGAGAATGGCACCCTATTCCCTATATAGTGCTCCACTTTAGACCAGAGAATGGCACCCTATTCCCTATATAGTGCACTACTTTAGACCAGAGAATGGCACCCTATTCCCTATATAGTGCTCCACTTTAGACCAGAGAATGGCACCCTATTCCCTATATAGTGCTCCACTTTAGACCAGAGAATGGCACCCTATTCCCTATATAGTGCTCCACTTTAGACCAGAGAATGGCACCCTATTCGCTATATAGTGCACTACTTTAGACCAGAGAATGGCACCCTATTCCCTATATAGTGCTCCACTTTAGACCAGAGAATGGCACCCTATTCCCTATATAGTGCTCCACTTTAGACCAGAGAATGGCAACACGTATTCCCCTATATAGTGCTCCACTTTAGACCACGGGCCATAGGGTATGGAAATGGGTGCCATTTAGGAGGATTAAGGCTTGGACTGAGATCAACTCCACATTTCATTCACGTAGAGTAAGCACTGAAAGAGAGGAGAGTGAGTCCCATGTATGGCGCTGAATTCAGACTCAGCCACGGCAGTGAGGGGGGTGATGACGCATCGGGAATGGCCTGTTGTTATTCTCCTCATTTAATTAAACAGATGGAGAGAGAGATTAGGGCCTATATGGCTTTGACTGATCACATTTCTTTCCACAACTATGGGGGACTGATCTCTGAAGGGTTTACATAGACATACACTAACGGTCAAAGGTTTTAGAACACCCCCCTCATTCCAGGGTTTTTCTTTATTTTTACTATTTTCTATATTGTAGAATAATAGTGAAGACATCAAAACTATGAACGCACACATAAGGAGTCATGTAGTAAACAAAATCAAAATGTGTTAAAACAAATCAAAATATATTTTATATTTGAGATTCTTCAAATAGCCAAATTGCCTTGATGACAGCTTTGCACACGCTTGGCATTCTCTCTCAACCCAGCTTCATGAGGTAGTCACCTGGAATGTATTTCAATTGACAGGTGTGTCTTCTAAAAGTCAATTTGTGGAATTTATTTCCTTCTTAATGCGTTTGAGCCAATCAGTTTGGTTGTGTGACAAGGTAGGGGGTGGTATACAGAAGATAGCCCTATTTGTAAAAAGACCAAGTCCAAAACTTTGGACCTGTAGTGTATATACACAAAGATACCTCAATCCCTCTTATGCGCCAGTGGTTTGAAAAAGTGAAAGTATGAACCTCATAAATAGTTTTCACATACAAACTGTATAAATCCGAACTCAGAATATAATAGGCTTCCCAGAAATAACATGGTTGCTGTGGTAGAACATTTATTTTGATTGCCTGATTTCAGATGTGTCCATATAAACCAGGATTATTAGGGAAATCGTTCTTCTTGCAAAGCATGTAAACGTTTAAATCAAACTATTATATTAATCTGAATATTCGCAAAAATAATCGTATTATTGTGTGCGTGTAACTCAGTGACACCACCCTCTCTG
Organism: Coregonus suidteri; assembly: GCA_036851935.1. Classification (NCBI taxonomy): domain Eukaryota; kingdom Metazoa; phylum Chordata; class Actinopteri; order Salmoniformes; family Salmonidae; genus Coregonus; species Coregonus suidteri. Next base: position 2,155,675 of record CM072234.1, read on the forward strand.
AGTTTAAAGAACACAATTGAATAACACATCCTTCTGTGCGGTGCTGAAGGGATGGAAATATGACTCAATCATAACAGCGTCGTGAGGTGTTACTGCATGATTCTGTTCACCTTTTACATGTAGAGAACACGGAATGGTACAGAATGGATGCATGACCTCAGACATACATGCAGGGACACATGCTGGGATCATAATGCTGGGATCATAATGCTGGGATCATAATGCTGGGATGCAGCTTCATCATGTTGGTACAGTAGCTTCCTAATACCAATACCAGTGGAACACAAACGATTCCAACACATCTAAACCAGAAGAAGCGTTTGTTGTCTGTTTCATTAAACTGACAAATTTGTATGGGGATTTTTATTATTATTATGCTAATTAGGGGGCACAGACGTCGACCTTAGGGGCTTAAACCTACACCAGATTGAAATTCTGTTTTGGACCTGAATAGTACAGTGTATTAATATACACTTAGTGGACTAAACATTAGGAACACCTGCTCTTTCCATGACATAGACTGACTAGGTGAATCCAGGTGAAAGCTGTGATCCCTTATTGATGTCACCTGTTAAATCCACTTCAATCAGTGTAGATGAAGGGGATTTAACAGGATAAAGTGTCACGACTTCCGCCTCTCCTTGTTCGGGCTTCGGCGTTCGTCGTCACCGGCCTTCTGGCCACTGCCGCTCCTCATCTCATCATTCCATTTGTTTTGTCTTGTTTATTACACACACCTGGTTCATCTCCCTCATCAGTACCTGTATAAGTGTTCCCTCTGCCCCCTTGTCCTGGTTCATCTCCCCTCATCAGTACCTGTAGAAGTGTTCCCTCTGCCCCCTTGTCCTGGTTCATCTCCCCTCATCAGTACCTGTATAAGTGTTCCCCTCTGCCCCCTGTCCTGGTTCATCTCCCCTCATCAGTACCTGTAGAAGTGTTCCCTCTGCCCCCCTTGTCCTGGTTCATATCCCCTCATCAGTACCTGTATAAGTGTTCCCTCTGCCCCCTTGTCTTTGTGTGTGATTGTTTATTGTGGAGGTTAGATTAGCTCGGTGGAGCTCTTTGTATTTTGTATCGCCGGGATATTTCACACGTGTGTCTTGTTGTTTTCCAGTGAGCCGTAGTTCCACACTGGAGTGTTTGACTCATTGCTGCGTACCGCTGTGTTTTCGGAATAAACCTTTTATTCTGTGATTTACCCTCCTGCGCCTGACTCCTTCAAAATCACCTCACCACAGAATCACCCATCCGGACATGGAGTCAGCAGGAGAAGAGAACATGCCTGTCACGTCTCCTCCCGTTGCTCCCCTCCGGCGCTCTTATTCGCCGGTCTGCTGAGCCACCGGTCTGAGCGCACCACCTCGGCAAACGCAGGAATGGAAACCCAACGCACCCTAATCACCTCCTGCACCTCATCATCTCATGACCAAGCCAGGATAGCGCTGATGATTTCACTACTTAAAGGGAAGGCGCTGGATTGGGCCACGGCAGTCTGAGAAGGAGAGGAGGCAGTGGCGCTTCCCTACTCCACCTTCCTCGCTCGGTTCAGGGCAGTGTTTGATCATCCCACGGAGGGAAAGGACCGGGTGTGAGCGTCTCCACCATCTACAACAGAGAGAGGGCCCCGCGTCTGACCAAGCTGTCCTGCTCTCCCTCCAGGAACACAGCCTGTTGGTGAAGGGGGAGAAATGCGAATTCCACCAACAGACCATCTCCTTCCTGGGATACCGGATCAGTCCTCAGGCGGTGTTCATGGAAGGAGTGAAGACGGACGCCGTCAGGTCATGGCCAGTTCCCACCACCATCAAGGGCCTACAGAGCTTCCTGGGCTTCGCTAATTTCTACCGGCGTTTCATCATGTCCTTCAGCTCCATAGCCGCCCTGTTCACCTCTCTCCTTAAGGGTGGGCCTCAGAAGCTGGCCTGGAACCCTGAGGTTGACGCTGCCTTCAAGAGGCTGAAGGAGAGGTTCACCACAGCGCCCATCCGAAAACACCCAGATCCATCTCGTCCTTTCATCCTGGAGGTGGATGCATCGGCACAGGTACTCTGGTATTACACGCACCCTGCATTCTCTAGCACAAAAATACTGGTGGCCCTAGCACAAAAATACTGGTGGCCACCTTGGCTTCTGATGTCTCCTGCTACGTCAACTCCTGTTCCGTATGTGCCCAAACGAAGACACCTCGGGAACGCCCCGGCAGGCAAACTAGTTCCTCTCCCAGTGCCTCAGCGACCTTGGTCACACCTGTCCATATACTTTGTCACCGACCTTCCACGTTCTGACGGCATCACCACAGTCCTGGTGGTCGTTGATCGGTTCTCCAAATCATGCCGTTTTTTGCCACTAACTGGTCTTCCTTCTGCTCTCCAGGTCGCTGAGGTCCTGTTCCAACAGGTATTCTGGCATTATGGACTTCCGGAGGACATCGTCTCGGACCGTGGCCCCCAATTCACCGGCAGGCAAGGTTTCTTCTTCTTCCCTGGGCAGAATATGCCAGAACTCCCTCGTTCACTCCTCCACGGGGCTCACTCCCTTCCAGTGCGTCCTGGGGTACCAGCCGGCCCTGGCCCCTTGGACATCCAGCCAGACCGATGCGCCCGCTGTCGACGAGCAGTTCCACAGGTCTGGACAGGTCTGGGACGCCGCCCATGTCCATCTCCAGAGCGCCATTCGTCGGCAGAAGGACCAAGCCGACCGCAACCGCAGTGAGGCCCCTGTATTCCAGCCTGGGGATCGTGTCTGACTGTACACAAAGAACCTCACTCTCCGCCTGCCCTGCAAGAAACTGAGCCCCCGGTTTGTGGAGCCGTTTAAGGTCCTCCGGCGGATAAATTAGGTACCATACCGGCTGCTCCTTCCCCCTCACTACCGTGTCTCACCCACTTTTCATGTGTCTCTCCTCAGGCCGGTGGTTCCTGGTCCTCTGGCGGATGCGGTCCTCCTGGGTACGCCTCCTCTGCCCCTGGACATTGACGGGAGTCCGGCGTATGCGTTGAGGGACCTGCTGGACTCCAGGTTCTGTGGGGGACGGCTCCATTACCTGGTGGACTGGGAGGGGTATGGTCCTGAGGAGAGGAGCTGGGTTCCGGCTGGGGACGTTCTGGACCCCAACCTAATTCGGGACTTCCACCGTCGCCGCCCTGACCGGCCCGCTCCTCGTCCTCAGGGTCGTCTTCCTGGCCGGCGACGTCCAGCGGCTGGAGCCGAGAGTCCGGGGGGGTACTGTCACGTCTCCTCCCGTTGCTCTCCTCCAGTCTACTGAGCCACCGGTCTGAGCGCACCTCCTCGGCAACACCGGAATGGAAACCCAACAAACCCTAATCACCTCCAGCGCACCTGCACCTCATCATCTCATCACCACTCCTATTTAGCCCTGGACTGTTCTGGATGATGTTGTGTGTAATTGTTTAGTGTCTATCTTTGTTATTTCTCTTTGTCATTGTTTAAGTAAACCTTGACCTTGTTAATTCCTGCCTCTTCATATACTCAGTACTTGTCACAATGCCTGGAGTCATGGCACGGGTCCAGGAGCATTCTACAATGCTACCAGCTTGGGAGAAGTGATGGATAGGGTTCTCCAGGTCGTGCAACAACTGGAGAGGAGAGGACCCGACCCTTCGGGACCAGCTGAGCGACCAGATCCAGCCACCCACACCCCAGCACCCAGAGAGATTCATCTATCCCGACTGAGGGATTATGACGGGACAGCTGCCCGCTGCCAGGGTTTCCTCCTGCAGCTGGACCTCTACTTCTCAACCATCAGCCCGGCTCCATCGGAGCAGGAGAAGGTGTCCACCCTCGTCTCCTGCCTCTCAGGGAAAGCCCTGGAATGGGCCATCGTGGTCTGGAGTGAAGGAGGAGCCGCGTTGGACAACTACGGGGAGTTCGCTCGCCTCTTCCGGGCATTCTTCGATCACCTACCCGAAGGAAGAGAGGAGGGCGATTGGCTGGTCCAACTGAGGCAGGGGACGAGGACCACGCAGGACTTTGCCCTGGAGTTGTGTACTCTAGCGGCTGGGTCCGGGTGGAACGAGTGGGCCCTCATCGACCGTTTCCGGTGCAGCCTGTGAGAGGGCGTCCGAAGGGAGATAGCATGCCGGGATACCATGTTGACTTTCGACCAGCTGGTGGACATGGCCATCCTGTTGGACAACCTGCTAGCTTCAAGAAGACATCCTGGAGGGGGCCTGCCCGTTTCACCTCCCGTCAACCCGGATTCAGTTCCGATGGAGCTGGGTGGAGCAGTAATCCGGGAGAATGGAAGACGACAGCTCCAGTGTCACTCTTGTGGCAGGAGAGGACATTCTGCTGCACGCTGTCGTCAGGGTTCTTCTGGGTCTGGAGGCGGCAGGCAGGGCACTCTCACGTCACTTCAGGTAGCGCAAACCCACACTCGTTCAGAGCCCTCTGCTGCGAACTGCACCATACACGTCACCTTCTCTGATGACACAGTAGTTTCCCAGTGTACGGCGCTGGTCGATTCAGGCGCAGCTGGGAATTTTATGGACAGGTTGTTAGCTCATAGTCTAGGTATTCCATTGGTTCCCCTATCCATTCCACTGCCCATCAAAGCACTTGACAGTCGACCATAAGGGTCAGGGTTCGTTAGGGAAGTTATAGCACCAGTCGCGATGGATATGCAAAAGACCCATAGAGAGCAAGTCACCTTTTTATTATTGAGTCTCCCGATTTCCCTGTTGTGTTAGCAGTACACAACCCCACCTTTTCATGGCCGCAGAGGGTTCTCACGGGGTGGTCGCGAGAGTGTCAGGGTAGGTGTCTAGCTGTTTCCGTTGGTGCAACCACAGTGGAAAGTCCAGACACTACCTCCACCGTGCGCATTCCCCCTGAATACCTCGATTTGGCGCACGCATTTTCCAAAACGCAGGCGACCAAATGACCACCTCATCTGGCGGGGGATTGCGCGATAAACCTCCGGGTAGACGCTGTGCCTCCCAGGAGTCATGTATATCCCCTGTTGCAGGCTGAAATGGAGTCGATGGAGACATACGTCTAAAAGTCCCTGCGCCAGGGGTTCATACGTCCCTCCACTTTGCCCGCCTCCTCGAGTTTCTTTTCTGTGAAGAAGAAAGACGGAGGTCTGCGCCCTTGCATTGATTACCGAGCACTGAACAAGGGGACAATACGTTATAGTTATCCTCTACCCCTCATTCCATCTGTGATTCGAGTCAATGCATGGGGGCGCGCTTCTTTACAAAATTAGATCTCCGGAGTGCGTACAACCTGGTGCGTGTCCGAGAGGGGGACGAGTGGAAGACATCATTCAGCACAACCACGGGGCATTACGAATACCTGGTGATGCCGTACGGTTTGATGAATGCTCCATCCGTCTTCCAGTCCTTTGTGAACGAGGTGTTTTGGGACATGCTTGGTCGCGGTGTAGTGGTCTACATCGATGACATTCTGGTGTATTCCTCTATGCGCACCGAGCATGTCTCCCTGGCCGACTGTTGGAACCTAAATGCCAAGACAGAAAACTGTCTGTTTTCCCAACAGTCCGTCTCCTTCCTCGGATACCGCATTACCACCTCAGGTGTGGCGATGGAGGGAGATCGCATTTCAGCTGTGTGCAATTGGCCGACTCCAACCACGGTAAAGGAGGTGCAGCGCTTTATTGGCTTTGCCAACTACTATTGGAGGTTTATCCAGGGCTTTGGCAAGGTCGCAGCCCCCATCTCCTCTCTGTTGAAGGGTGGGCCGTCCCGGCTCCGCTGGTCTGCTGAGGCTGACAGGGCCTTCAGTAACCTGAGGGTTCTGTTCACCTCAGCCCCGGTACTGGCATATCCCGATCCATCATTACCATTCGTGGTGGAGGTGGATGCGTCCGAGGTAGGGATAGGCGCTGTCCTATCTCAACGCTCGGGCACGCCACCCAAGCTCCGCCCCTGTGCCTTCTCTCCAAGAAGCTCAGCCCGGCGGAGCAGAACTACGACGTTGGTGATCGGGAACTGTTGGCTGTTGTCAGAGCCCTGACCGAGTGGAGGCACTGGCTCGAGGGGACGAAACACCCTTTCCTAGTCTGGACTGACCACCGTAACCTGGAGTACATCCGGGCAGCAAGGAGGCTGAACCCTCACCAGGCCAGGTGGGCCCTTTTCTTCACCCGGTTTGATTTTACACTGTCCTACATACCGGGTATGAAGAACGTGAAGGCAGACGCACTGTCAAGGCTGCACAACACAGAGGAGAGGCCCATAGACCACACCCCCATACTCCTGGCATCGGTAGTGTGAGCGGTGGACGCAGACATAGAGCGGGCGTTACGCACAGAGCCATCTCCACCTCAGTGTCCAGCTGATCTATTGGGCACACACGTCCCCCTCCTCTGGTCACCGAGGTATTGGCCGTACAGTGCGCTGCCTGACCGGAAAGTACTGGTGGCCTACCTTGGCTAAGGACGTGAGGGTGTATGTCTCCTCCTGCTTGGTGTGTGCCCAGAGTAAGACACCTAGGCACCTCCCAGTGGGTAAGTTACAGCCCTTACCAGTTCCACAACGCCCATGGTCCCACCTGTGTATTGACTTTCTCACTGATGTTCCCTTCTCTCAGGGTAACACCACCATCCTGGTCGTTGTGGACCGCTTTTCAAAAGCCTGCTGCCTCCTTCCTCTACCCGGTCTACCCACAGCCCTGCAGACTCTGGAGGCCCTGTTTTACTCATGTCTTCTGGCACTACGGAGTGCCAGAGGACATAGTGTCTGACCGGGGTCCCCAGTTTACATCCAGGGTATGGAAGGCGTTCATGGAACGTCTGGAGGTCTCGGTCAGCCTGACCGAACGGATGAATCAGGATGTGGGTAAGTTCCTGCGGTCCTACTGCCAGGACCGGCTGGGGGAGTGGTCGGTGTTCTTGCCATGGGCAGAATATGCCCAGAACTCTCTCCGCCACTCCTCCACTAACCTATCGCCATTTCAATGTGTTTTAGGTTATCAGCCGGTTCTGGCACCGTGGCATCAGAGCCAGACCGAAGCTCCTGCGGTGGATGACTGGTTTCGGCTCCGTGCGTCGCCAGAAGGCCAACGCTGACCACCACCACAGTGAGGCCCCGGTCTGTGTACTGGGTGATCGGGTCTGGCTCTCGACCCGGAGTCTTCCCCTTGCCCTGCCCTGCCAGAAGCTGAGCCCGCGGTTTGTGGGGCCGTTCAAAGTCCTGAGGAGAATCAACGAGGTTACCTACAGGTTACTACTCCCTCCAGATTATTGTATTAACCCCTCGTTCCATGTGTCTCTCCTCAGGACGGTGGTTGCTGGTCCGCTCCAGGAGTCTGAGGTGCGGGAGGTCCCTCTGCCCCCTCTGGACATTGAGGGGGCCCGGCGTACTCCGTCCGTTCCATCCTGGATTTGAGGCGTCGGGTGGGGGGGCCTTCAGTACCACGTGGAGTGGGAGGGGTACGGTCCGGAGGAGCGGTGCTGTATCCCGTTGAGGGATATCCTCGATCCCTCCCTGTTGCGGGATTTCCACCGTCGCCATCCGACTCGCCCTGCTCCGTGTCCTCCTGGCCATCCCCGAGGCCGGTGTCGGCGCACTGCTGGAGCTGCGCGTCAAGGGGGGGTACTGTCGAAACTTCCTCCGAAGCTGCCTACTCTCCTGGTTCATATCCCCTCATCAGTACCTGTATAAGTGTTCCCTCTGCCCCCTTGTCTTTGTGTGTGATTGTTTATTGTGGAGGTTAGTTTAGCTCGGTGGAGCTCTGTGTATTTTGTATCGTCCGGATATTTCACCCGTATGCCTTGTTGTTTTCCAGTGCGCCGTAATTCCGCACCGGAGTGTTTGACGCATTGCTGCGTACCGCTGTGTTTTCGGAATAAACCTTTGATTTACCCTCCTGCGCCTGACTACTTCAAAATCACTCACCACATAAAGAAGGATTTTTAAGCCTTGAGTAAATTGAGACATGGATTTTGTATGTGTGCCATTCAGAGGGTGAATGGGCAAGACAAAATATTTAAGTGCCTTTGAATGGGGTATGGTAGTAGGTGCCAGGCTCACTGGTTTGTGTCAAGAACTGCACTGCTGCTGGGTTTTACAAGGTCAACAGTTTCCCATGTGTCAAGAATGGTCCACCACCCAAAGGACATCCAGCCAACTTGACACAACTGTGGGAAGCATTGGAGTCAACATAGGCCCCGTGGAACGCTTTTGACACATCGTAGTCCATCCCCCAACGAATTGAGGCTATTCTGAGGGCAAAAGCAGGTGCAACTCAATATTTGGAAGGTGTTCCTAATGTTTTGTACACTAAGTGTAGTTTGGCACCAAATAGAAGCACGTAAAGAAATCAGGTAATATAATCAGTTAAATGTCTATGGACCAGAGTCTAGCAAGCTGGGCGGAGAAACAAGCAGGGAGCAACAAAACATTCAGACAGGAAGTAGACAAACGTTCGCACAGGAAACAGGAAGTTGTCAAAGACGAAGCCAACTCACCAATCATGTCTGGAGGGAATGCAGCAAAGGGTTCTGGGAGAGAGAAAAGAAGGAATACATTTAATTCATTATTAATTAATCTAGCAATTAAAGAAAGAAAATGGACAGATTATAGTATGTATGCAAAGAATGATTGTCATCAACATCCCATTCTGTACATTACATGGGACAGATCTGAACAACATAATCAACCCAAAATGGACCCCAATTTATGAATGCATTCCTTTCTCTGGTTGGCAATTACTGGCCCCAGTGGGAATCAGGTGAGGAGAGGACGGACAGGCATTCTTCCTCAGTGTGTCAGCCATGTTTTAGTGAGTGTTATAAGGGTTGAACTAATGGCCCCCAGACTCATTAAAAGGGGAGGTGACTGCCCGAGTAGTTTGGCTGTGAGACTGAGAGGAGAGAGGAAGGTGGGACTGAGAGGAGAGAGGAAGGTGAGACTGAGAGGAAAGAGGAAGGTGAGACTGAGAGGAAAGAGGAAGGTGAGACTGAGAGGAGAGAGGAAGGTGAGACTGAGAGGAGAGAGGAAGGTGAGACTGAGAGGAGAGAGGAAGGTGGGACTGAGAGGAAAGAGGAAGGTGGGACTGAGAGGAGAGAGGAAGGTGAGACTGAGAGGAGAGAGGAAGGTGGGACTGAGAGGAAAGAGGAAGGTGGGACTGAGAGGAAAGAGGAAGGTGAGACTGAGAGGAGAGAGGAAGGTGAGACTGAGAGGAGAGAGGAGAGAGGAAGGTGAGACTGAGAAGGTGGAGAGGATGAGAGGAAGGTGAGACTGAGAGGAAGGTGAGGCTGAGAGGAGATAGGAAGGTGGGACTGAGAGGAGAGAGGAAGGTGAGACTGAGAGGAGAGAGGAGAGAGGAAGGTGAGACAGAGGAGAGAGGAAGGTGAGACTGAGAGGAAAGAGGAAGGTGAGACTGAGAGGAAAGAGGAAGGTGAGACTGAGAGGAGAGAGGAAGGTAGGACTGAGAGGAGAGAGGAAGGTGAGACTGAGAGGAGAGAGGAGAGAGGAAGGTGAAGGTGAGACTGAGAGGAGAGAGAGAGAGGAAGGTGAGGCTGAGAGGAGAGAGGAAGGTGAGGCTGAGAGGAGGAGAGGAGAGGAGAGAGGAGAGAGGAAGGTGAGACTGAGAGGAGAGAGGAAGGTGAGACTGAGAGGAGAGAGGAAGGTGAGACTGAGAGGAGAGAGGAAGGTGAGGCTGAGAGGAGAGAGGAAGGTGAGACTGAGAGGAGAGAGGAGAGAGGTGAGACTGAGAGAGAGACTGAGAGGAGAGAGGAAGGTGGACTGAGAGAGAAGGTGACACTGAGAGGAGAGGAAGGTGAGGCTGAGAGGAGAGAGGAAGGTGAGGCTGAGAGGAGAGAGGAGAGAGGAAGGTGAGACTGAGAGGAAGAGAGGGGAGAGAGGAGAGAGACTGAGAGAGAGAGAGAGAAGGTGTGAGAGGAGAGAGGAGAGAGAGAAGGTGAGAGGAGAGAGAGAGGAGAGAGGAGAGAGGAAGGTGAGACTGAGAGGAGAGAGGAAGGAGAGAGGAAGTGACTGAGAGGGAGAGAGGAAGGAGAGAGGGACTGAGAGGAGAGAGAGGAAGGTCAGACTGAGAGGAAAGAGAGAAGGAGAGAGACTGAGAGGAGAGAGAGGAGGAGGTGAGGACTGAGAGGAAAGAGGAGGAGGTGAGACTGAGAGGAGAGAGGAGAGGTGTGACTGAGAGGAAAGAGAGGAAGGTGGAGACTGAGAGGAGAGAGGAGAGAGTGAGACTGAGAGGAGAGAGGAAGGTGGGACTGAGAGGAAAGAGAGAAGGTGGGAGGACTGAGAGGAAAGAGGAAGGTGAGACTGAGAGGAAGAGAGAGGAGAGAGGAAGAGAGACTGAGAGGAGAGAGGAGAGAGGGAGGTGAGACTGAGAGGAGAGAGGAAGGTGAGACTGAGAGGAAGGTGAGGCTGAGAGGAGATAGGAAGGTGGGACTGAGAGGAGAGAGGAAGGTGAGACTGAGAGGAGAGAGGAGAGAGGAAGGTGAGACTGAGAGGAGAGAGGAAGGTGAGACTGAGAGGAAAGAGGAAGGTGAGACTGAGAGGAAAGAGGAAGGTGAGACTGAGAGGAGAGAGGAAGGTGAGACTGAGAGGAGAGAGGAAGGTGAGACTGAGAGGAGAGAGGAGAGAGGAAGGTGAGACTGAGAGGAGAGAGGAAGGTGAGGCTGAGAGGAGAGAGGAAGGTGAGGCTGAGAGGAGAGAGGAGAGAGGAAGGTGAGACTGAGAGGAGAGAGGAAGGTGAGACTGAGAGGAGAGAGGAAGGGAAGGCTGAGAGAGAGAGAGGAAGGTGAGACTGAGAGGAGGAAGGTGAGAGGAAGGTGAGGCTGAGAGGAGAGAGGAAGGTGAGACTGAGGAGAGAGGAAGGTGAGACTGAGAGGAGAGAGAGAGGAAGGTGAGACTGAGAGGAGAGAGGAAGGTGAGAGGAAGAGAGAGGAGAGAGGAAGGTGAGGCTGAGAGGAGAGAGGAAGGTGAGACTGAGAGGAGAGAGGAGAGAGGAAGGTGAGACTGAGAGGAGAGAGGAAGGTAAGACTGAGAGGAGAGAGAGGAGAGAGGAAGGTGAGGCTGAGAGGAGAGAGGAAGGTGAGACTGAGAGGAGAGAGGAAGGTGAGACTGAGAGGAGAGAGGAAGGTGAGGCTGAGAGGAGAGAGGAGAGAGGAAGGTGAGACTGAGAGGAGAGAGGAAGGTGAGACTGAGAGGAGAGAGGAAGGTGAGGCTGAGAGGAGAGAGGAAGGTGAGGCTGAGAGGAGATAGGAGAGAGGTGGGACTGAGAGGAGAGAGGAAGGTGGGACTGAGAGGAGAGAGGAAGGTGGGACTGAGAGGAAAGAGGAAGGTGAGACTGAGAGGAGAGAGGAGAGAGGAAGGTGAGACTGAGAGGAGAGAGGAGAGAGGAAGAGAGACTGAAGGTGAGACTGAGAGGAGAGAGGAGGTGAGACTGAGAGGAGAGAGGAAGGTGAGACTGAGAGAGAGGAAGGTGAGAGGAGAGAGAGAGGAAGGTGAGACTGAGAGGAGAGAGGAAGGTGAGAGAGGGAGAGAGGAGAGAGGAGAGAGAGAAGGTGAGACTGAGAGGAGAGAGGAAGGTGAGACTGAGAGGAGAGAGGAAGGTGAGACTGAGAGGAGAGAGGAGAGAGGAAGGTGAGACTGAGAGGAGAGAGAGAGGAAGGTGAGACTGAGAGGAGAGAGGAGAGAGGAAGGTGAGACTGAGAGGAGAGAGGAAGGTGAGACTGAGAGGAGAGAGGAAGACTGAGAGAGAGGAAGGTGGAGAGAGGAGAGAGGAAGGTGAGGCTGAGAGGAGAGAGGAGAGAGGAAGGTGAGACTGAGAGGAGAGAGGAAGGTGAGGCTGAGAGGAGAGAGGAAGGTGAGGCTGAGAGGAGAGAGGAGAGAGGAAGGTGAGACTGAGAGGAGAGAGGAGAGGAGAGGAAGGTGGGAGTGAGAGGAGAGAGGAAGGTGAGACTGAGAGGAGAGAGGAGAGAGGAAGGTGAGACTGAGAGGAGAGAGGAAGGTGAGACTGAGAGGAGAGAGGAGAGAGGAAGGTGGGACTGAGAGGAGAGAGGAAGGTGAGACTGAGAGGAGAGAGGAAGGTGAGACTGAGAGGAGAGAGGAAGGTGAGGCTGAGAGGAGAGAGGAAGGTGGGACTGAGAGGAGAGAGGAAGGTGAGACTGAGAGGAGAGAGGAGAGAGGAAGGTGAGACTGAGAGGAGAGAGGAAGGTGAGACTGAGAGGAGAGAGGAAGGTGAGACTGAGAGGAAGGTGAGGCTGAGAGGAGATAGGAAGGTGGGACTGAGAGGAGAGAGGAAGGTGAGACTGAGAGGAGAGAGGAAGGTGGGACTGAGAGGAAAGAGGAAGGTGAGACTGAGAGGAGAGAGGAAGGTGGGACTGAGAGGAAAGAGGAAGGTGAGACTGAGAGGAGAGAGGAAGGTGACTGCCCCAGGAGTTTTGGCTGTGAGACGTTGAGGAGCTGAGAGAGAGAGAGGAGAGCTGTGATTTACAGCTGTTTATCGGCTACTGAGGGGGGTGGGGAGAAGGACAAGGAGGGAGGAGGGGAGATGAGGGGGGCTGAGGGAACATAGAAGGCTTATTTAGAACGGTTGGAACTGTTGAAGGAATGGGTGGAATGTTGAGACAATTAACCAGCAGAGCAGCAGAAACAGAGACAGGGGGGTTCTCTTGGCAGGCTGACCTACACCAAGAGGACCTACACCCAGACCACAGCATCACCAGCCACATCCCCACCCCAAACAGTCAACCCCATCCCCAAACAAACCCTAGCCACACCCTATATAGGCCCCCTCAGATCAGACCTATGCCCCTTCTGCCACCCATGTCCCCCGCCCCTGCAGCAAAGACCTCAACAGCCGCAGATATGCCGTGAGCAGAGCAACAGGCCCAACCCCCACTAATACACCCGCCCAAGCCCCATCCTGTGACCTAAGAGGTACAATATGTAAAATTTACATTTTAGTCATTTAGCAGACGCTCTTATCCAGAGCTACTTACAGTTAGTGAGTTCATACATTTTCATACTGGCCCCCCCGTGGGAAACGAACCCACAACCCTGGCGTTGCAAGCGCCATGCTCTACCAACTGAGCTACAGGGGAGTATCAGATGCTCAACATGCTCTGCTCACAGCTACTGTAATGGTCCGGGCCTAAACCACACGAAAACAACACTAGAAACTATGGAACACAAAGCCTTTACTATCTCATGCTGGAATATCCAAGGCCTGAGGTCATCTGCCTTTGGCCTAAAGAGCAGGAACCCGGACTTCATCAAAGAAAACCAGAAATACAGACATTGTCATCCTACAAGAAACATGGTAGAGGAACGGACATGGTATAGAGAGACGGTACCCACTGGTTGCCCTCTAGGTTACAGAGAGCTGGTAGTCCCATCCACCAAACTACCAGGTGTGAAACAGGGAAGAGATTCAGGGGGTATGCTAATTTGGTATATATCAGACATAACCCAATCTATTAAATTAATCAAAACAGGAGCATTTTACACTTGGTTAGAAATAAATAAGGAAATGATCTCAACAGAGAAATGTCCTCCTGTGTGCTCCCTACAGTATATCCCTCCCAATAGAATCCTCATACTTTAATGAAGACAGCTTCTCCATCCTAGAGGGGAGATCAACCATTTCCAGGCCCAGGGACATGTACTAGTCTGTTGCGACCTAAATGCCAGAACTGGACAAGAACCGGACACCCTCAGCACACAGGGGGACAAACACCTACCTGGAGGTGACAGCATTCCCTCCCCCATATGCCCCCTTAGACACAATTACGACAACATAACCAAAAAAAACGGGTCACAACTCCTGCAGCTCTGTCGCACACTGGGTCTGTACATAGTCAATGGTAGGCTTCGTGGAGACTTCTTGGGTAGGTACACCTATACAGTGAGGGAAAAAAGTATTTGATCCCCTGCTGATTTTTAACGTTTGCCCACTGACAAATAAATGATCAGTCTATCATTTTAATGGTGGGTTTATTTGAACAGTGAGAGACAGAATAACAACAAAAAAATCCAGAAAAACGCATGTCAAACATTTTATAAATTAATTTGCATTTTAATGAGGGAAATAAGTATTTGACCCCCTCTCAATCAGAAAGATTTCTGGCTCCCAGGTGTCTTTTATACAGGTAACGAGCTGAGATTAGGAGCACACTCTTAAAGGGAGTGCTCCTAATTCCAGTTTGTTACCTGTATAAAAGACACCTGTCCACAGAAGCAATCAATCAATCAGATTCCAAACTCTCCACCATGGCCAAGACCAAAGAGCTCTCCAAGGATGTCAGGGACAAGATTGTAGACCTACACAAGGCTGGAATGGGCTACAAGACCATCGCCAAGCAGCTTGGTGAGAAGGTGACAACAGTTGGTGAGATTATTCGCAAATGGAAGAAACACAAAATAACTGTCAATCTCCCTCTGCCTGGGGCTCCATGCAAGATCTCACCTCGTGGAGTTGCAATGATCATGAGAACAGTGAGGAATCAGCCCAGAACTACACGGGAGGATCTTGTTAATGATCTCATGGCAGCTGGGACCATAGTCACCAAGAAAACAATTGGTAACACACTACGCCGTGAAGGACTGAAATCCTGCAGCGCCCGCAAGGTCCCCCTGCTCAAGAAAGCACATATACATGCCCGTCTGAAGTATGCCAATGAACATCTGAATGATTCAGAGGAGAACTGGGTGAAAGTGTTGTGTCAGATGAGACCAAAATGGAGCTCTTTGGCATCAACTCAACTCGCCGTGTTTGGAGGAGGAGGAATGCTGCCTATGACCCCAAGAACACCATCCCCACCATCAAACATGGAGGTGGAAACATTATGCTTTGGGGGTGTTTTTCTGCTAAGGGGACAGGACAACTTCTCCGCATCAAAGGGACGATGGACGGGGCCATGCACCGTCAAATCTTGGGTGAGAACCTCCTTCCCTCAGCCAGGGCATTGAAAATGGGTCGTGGATGGGTATTCCAGCATGACAATGACCCAAAACACACGGCCAAGGCAACAAAGGAGTGGCTCAAGAAGAAGCACATTAAGGTCCTGGAGTGGCCTAGCCAGTCTCCAGACCTTAATCCCATAGAAAATCTGTGGAGGGAGCTGAAGGTTCGAGTTGCCAAACGTCAACCTCGAAACCTTAATGACTTGGAGAAGATCTGCAAAGAGGAGTGGGACAAAATCCCTCCTGAGATGTGTGCAAACCTGGTGGCCAACTACAAGAAACATCTGACCTCTGTGATTGCCAACAAGGGTTTTGCCACCAAGTACTAAGTCATGTTTTGCAGAGGGGTCAAATACTTATTTCCCTCATTAAAATGCAAATCCATTTATTTTCTGGATTTTTTTGTTGTTATTCTGTCTCTCACTGTTGAAATAAACCTACCATTAAAATTATAGACTGATCATGTCTTTGTCAGTGGGCAAACGTACAAAATCAGCAGGGGATCAAATACTTTTTTCCCTCACTGTAACTCATCGATTGGCAGCAGTACTGTAATCATAGACCTCAACCCAGAGTCTCTCAGAGCGTTCAGTCAGCCCACTGATCCCTTATCAGACCACAGCAAAATCACAGCCTACTTGAACAGAACAAGACTCAACCACGAGGCATCAAAGCATCAAAACAAACTTCATGTTATTAAACAACGCTATAGATGGAATATAGTATATAAACGTACCAATTGGTCAAAAACAAATCCAATCCCTCCTAGACAACTTCCTGGACAAAATGTTTCCCTGCAATACTGAAGGTGCAAACTTAACAGTAGAAAAGCCTGAACAGTATATTTGACATATCAGCTAACATATCAAGTTTTAAAAAATCAAGCAGAAAACCTAAGAAAATTAACAGCAATGAAAAATGGTTTGATGAGTGCAAAAAGTGAAGAAGAAAAAACGAATAATTTTTTTAACCTATGAAACCAAAAACACAGATAACCAGAAGACCTGAGCCTTCATGTCACCTCCTTGCTCGGGCAGGCTTCGGCGTTCGTCGTCCCCGGAGTACTAGCTACTGCCGATCGATGTTTCTGTGTTTGTCTTGTTCTGTCTTGAGTGGTTACACCTGTTCGCTATTATGTTTGATTGTAGTCCCTATATTTACCCATGTCTCACGTTTGGTATTGTGTGTTATTGTTTTGTGTCTAGGCTGTATCGGCATTGCTGTTTTTGTCGTATACGTGTATTTGTTTTCCTCCCTGTTAGGAGGTTTTGTTTTGAATGTTCTTTACTACATTCAGTAAAGTATGTCTGCTAGTATCTCTGTGTCCTGCGCTTGACTTCACTCACCGCATACACGTCGCCCCTTGACACTTCACTATGGTGAAACACTGAAACAATACAGAAATACACTGAGAAAACATAAGAAACAGAATGTCACTTCTGGGAAAATTGGAAAAGAATGAACAAACAACAACATGAAGAGCTACCAATTCTTTTTCCAATTTGATGGAAAGCGGTGTTGGGGGAACACCTACGATATTATAAATATATCATAAATATACAATATTATAAAATGAATGTACACAAACAATAAGTGTGTGGTCAAAATTGTCAATACACAGATTTGTCACGTACGTTGAATACAGGATTGGACCAAGGTGCAGCGTGCTATGCGTACATGTTCGTTTATTGAATAAACACCGAACAAAAACAACAAAAGCAACGTAACGTGAAGTTCTAAAGGCTATACATCAAAACAAGCCAAACACACAGAAACAAGAACCCACAACTAAAGTTAGGCAACATGGCTGCCTAAGTATGATCCCCAATCAGAGACAACGATCGACAGCTGCCTCTGATTGGGAACCACACCCGGCCAACATAGAAATACAAAACATAGATATTCACATACATAGATATTCACACCCTGACCAAACCAACTAGCGAACTCTATGTCAGGGCGTGACAAGATTACTTTCCTCAGAGCCGGGGGGTGAGACAGGGATGCAGCTTCAGCCCCACCCTCTTTAACATTTATATCAATGAATTGACGAGGGCACTAGAACAGTCTGCAGCAGCCAGTCTCACCCTGCTAGACTCTGAAATCAAATGTCTCCTGTTTGCTGATGATCTGGTGCTTCTGTGCCCAAGAAGGGCCTACAGCAGCACCTAGATCTTCTGCACAGATTCTGTCAGACCTGGGCCCTGACAATGAATCTCAGTAAGAAAAAAAACATGGTGTTCCAAAAAAGGTCCAGTTGCCAGGACAACAAATACAAATTATATCTAGACACCGTTGCCCTAGAGCACACAAATAATTACACCTACCTCAGCCTAAACATCAGCGCCACAGGTAACTTCCACAAGAGTGTGAACGATCTGAGAGACAAGGCAAGAAGGGCCTTCTATGCCATCAAAAGGGCCTCCACATCCCAATTAGGATCTGGCTAAAAATACAAATCAGTTAAGGACCCATTGCCCTCTATGGTTGTGAGGTCTGGGGTCCACTCACACAATAATTCACCAAACTGCGACAAGCATCCTGGTATCTAAAAGTACTTCCTGAGTCACAGTGGTCTAAGGCACCCATTGCCCTGCTAACTGTTGTAGAGATCCTGGGAATCCAGGCTCACGCAGCCCCACGACCGGGAACTCACAAACTGCGCACAATTGCATCCTCCAGGGTAGGGGAGGGAATGGCCGGCAGGGATGTAGCTCAGTTGATATCCAAGTATTTGCAACAAGTATCCAAGTAAGTCGCTCTGGATAAGAGCGTCCGTGATAAATGACGAAAATATCCAATGTATCTGTGTACAACGCAAAACCCCAAATAATGCACACAGAGCCGAATTAGGACGATACCCGCTAATTATCAAAATCCAGAAAATAACTGTTAAATTCTACAACCACCTAAAGGAAAGCGATGCCCAACCCTTCCATCACAAAGCCCTAACCTGCAAGGAGATTAACCTAGAGAAGAGTCTCCTCAGCCAGCTGGTTCACAAACACAAACAGACCCCACAGAGCCCCAGGACAGCAAACACAATTAGACCCAACCACATTATGAGAAAGCAGAAATATAATTATTTGACACACTGGAAAGAATCAAGCGAAAACAGATCCAACTGGAACGCTATCTAGCCCTAAACAGAGAGTACACAGTGGCAGAATACCTGACTACCGTGACTGACCCAAAATCACGAAAAACCTTGACTATGTACAGACTCAGTGAGCATTGCCTTGCTTTTGAGAGAGGCAAACCTGGCTCTCAAGAGAAGACAGGATATGTGGCCACTTCCCACAAAATGAGGTGGAAACTGAGCTGCACTTTCTAACCATATATCTACCTGTATATAGCCTCCCTACTGTTATTTTATTTTACTGCTGCTCTTAATATATATATATTTTTTTAACTTATCCATTTTTTTTGGTTACTACATGATTCCATATGTGTTATTTCATAGTTTTTATGTTTTTCTACAATGTAGAACATAGTAAAAATAAAGAAAAACCCTTGAATGAGTAGGTGTTTTAAAACTTTTAACCAGTAGTGTATCTCTAGCTTAAACTGGTAGATTTTTATTTTGTATGGGGACACCGACTTTATAATGTCTGTATGGACACCGACTATGTGGACTAATGGGGGTAGATGGGGGTTGTCTGGTGGTTTTGAGGCCACGGAATGTCTGGTTGGTTTTGAGGCGTGGACACCGACCCTGGGGGTGTAATGTCTGGTTGGTTTTGAGGCGTGGACACCGACCCTGGGGGTGTAATGTCTGGTTGGTTTTGTCTTTGTTGTTTTGTTTATTGCTTATTTTACTTGCATGTTTCCAATGCAAATAAAGCCCCTTGGAATTACAGCGAGAGCGAGAGAGAGTGACCTGTTGCCACAAGAAAAGGGCAACCAGTGAAGAACAAACACTATTGTAAATACAACCCATATTTATGTTTATTTATTTTCCCATTTGTACTTTAACTATTTGCACATGATTACAACACTGTATATAGACATAATATGACATTTGAAATGTCTTTATTCTTTTGGAACTTCTGAGTGTAATGTTTACTGTTAATATTTATTGTTTATTTCACTTTTGTTTATTATCTACTTCACTTGCTTTGGCAATGTTAACCTACGTTTCCCATGTCAATAAAGCCCTTAAATTGAATTGAATTGAGAGAGAGAGAGAGAGAGAGCGGTAGACACCAGTAAGGGTGTGGTGTTGTGTATCACCACTGAGGACAGAAGACAGAGGGAGTGGTTCTCTGGTTTTCTGGCTGTGTTTTGCTGTGTGTCAGCCAGCCTGTCCCTCCCAGACAGACAGACAGAGCAGTAAGGGTTAGGGTTAGGTTTAGGTTTAGGGTTAGGTTTAGGGTTAGGTTTAGGGGTTTAGGTTTAGGGTTAGGGGGTTAGGTTTAGGGTTAGGTTTAGGTTTAGGTTTAGGGTTAGGGGTTTAGGTTTAGGGTTAGGGTTAGGTTTAGGGTTAGGGTTAGGTTTAGGGTTAGGTTTAGGGTTAGGGTTAGGTTTAGGGTTAGGGTTAGGGTTAGGGTTAGGTTTAGGGTTAGGTTTAGGGTTAGGTGTGGAGGACTTACGTGTGCACTGTTCCAGCTCAGTACTGGAGCTCATGTGGATGTTGTCTATCCAGATGTGTCCTCTGTTTCCGTGCTCAAAGAAACCCTCAATCACCACCTGACAGAGAGGAGAGGAGAGGAGAGGAGAGGAGAGGAGAGGAGAGGAGAGGAGAGGAGAGGAGAGGAGAGGAGAGGAGAGGAGAGGAGAGGAGAGGAGAGGAGAGGAGAGAAGAGGAGAGGAGCGTGAGAAAGAAAGACTCACTGAGAGTTATGCAGAGATAAATTCATTCTTACTAATCAAGAACATTAGTGCTAGATTTGGGTAGTACCTTGTCAGTGGGGAAAGCTGGTTGAAATGTCTTTACAACCAGTTTACAACCAGAATTGGTTCTCTGATAGTAATGGCGTCATTCCAACCAGTTTTGCCCACTGGGTTGGGAAGTCACTGTTGGTCAATGCCTGTGTACCTGGTACTCTTTGGGTGACTGGGGCAGGATGGTGCGGCCCTCCTTCCACACGGGCCCTTGGTCTCCTCTGAGGGCCCAGAGCAGAGTCTCCTCCTGGTCTTTGTCTATGAGGAGGATCCTGAGGGACCCCTGGCCCTGGTTCTCGGGCCCCTGGAGCTGGTAGTTGAAGAGCAGGCACAGCGGCCCCCTCTCAGGCCCCACCGCGGGGCTCAGCAGACGGGCTCGCTGCCTCTCTGTCCTGGGGCTGGCCTCGATGTGGAGGAAGTTACCCACGTCTGAAGGAGAGGGACATAGAGAAACCAGAGTTAGATAGGACACAGTAAAACACATGATTGATTGATTGAGTGAGATAGGTCATATAAAGGGACTTCATTCATGAAGCAATCATTTGATACGTATGTGGTGCAATAACATGTATCCACAAAGTTTGTATTCATTTGAATGTGATGTTGTCTTAGAACACACGGTGGATTTAGTGTGAATAAATGATATGCAGGTCTGCAGGACAGTGAAGGAATGTGGCTGACTAAATACTTTTTTTCCCCACTGTAAAACACTAGTCAGGGATAACTGGGCTCATTGGGCTCATTGTGAACCACCAATCACCAAGCGGCCACCGTGTGTGTGGGCATGAGTGTGTGTGTGTGTGTCTGAGAGAAAATTACTGATGGAGTGTGTAGGTGTGTGTGTGTGTGTGCATATCAGTGGAGGCTGTTGAGGGGAGGACGGCTCATAATAATGGCTGGAATGGAGTCATTGGAACAAATCAAACACATTTGATACCATTCCATTCACTCCATTCCAGCCATTATTATGAGTCTTCCTCCCCTCAACAGCCTCCACTGGTGCATATGGCCATGATTCTGTGTGTGTGTATCGGTGCATGACGGTGTGTGTGTTACTGTGTGTGTATCGGTGCATGACGGTGTGTGTACTCTGTGTGTATCGGTGCATGACGGTGTGTGTTACTGTGTGTGTATCGGTGCATGACGGTGTGTGTTACTGTGTGTTTTGGTGCATGACGGTGTGTGTTACTGTGTGTTTCGGTGCATGACGGTGTGTGTTACTGTGTGTTTCGGTGCATGACGGTGTGTGTTACTGTGTGTGTATCGGTGCATGACGGTGTGTGTTACTCTGTGTGTATCGGTGCATGACGGTGTGTGTTACTGTGTGTGTATCGGGTGCATGACGGTGTGTGTTACTGTGTGTGTAACGGTGCATGACGGTGTGTGTTACTGTGTGTATCGGTGCATGACGGTGTGTGTTACTGTGTGTGTATCGGTGCATGACGGTGTGTGTTACTGTGTGTGTATCGGTGCATGATGGTGTGTGTTACTGTGTGTGTATCGGTGCATGACGGTGTGTGTTACTGTGTGTTTTGGTGGTGCATGACGGTGTGTGTTTACTGTGTGTTTCGGTGCATGACGGTGTGTGTTACTGTGTGTTTCGGTGCATGACGGTGTGTGTTACTGTGTGTGTATCGGTGCATGACGGTGTGTGTTACTGTGTGTATCGGTGCATGACGGCGTGTGTTACTGTGTGTGTATCGGTGCATGACGGTGTGTGTTACTGTGTGTTTCGGTGCATGACGGTGTGTGTTACTGTGTGTGTATCGGTGCATGACGGTGTGTGTTACTGTGTGTTTGGTGCATGACGGTGTGTGTTACTGTGTGTATCGGTGCATGACGGTGTGTGTTACTGTGTGTGTATCGGTGCATGACGGTGTGTGTTACTGTGTGTGTATCGGTGCATGACGGTGTGTGTTACTGTGTGTGTATCGGTGCATGACGGTGTGTGTGTTACTGTGTGTGTATCGGTGCATGACGGTGTGTGTTACTGTGTGTGTATCGGTGCATGACGGTGTGTGTTACTGTGTGTGTATCGGTGCATGACGGTGTGTGTTACTGTGTGTGTATCGGTGCATGACGGTGTGTGTTACTGTGTGTGTATCGGTGCATGACGGTGTGTGTTACTGTGTGTATCGGTGCATGACGGTGTGTGTTACTGTGTGTGTATCGGTGCATGACGGTGTGTGTTACTGTGTGTTTCGGTGCATGACGGTGTGTGTTACTGTGTGTGTATCGGTGCATGACGGTGTGTGTTACTGTGTGTGTATCGGTGCATGGCGGTGTGTGTTACTCTGTGTGTATCGGTGCATGACGGTGTGTCCTTTGAGTGGACCGCTGAGTGTCAATCTGCCTTTTGACTCTGTAAAAGCACTATTGTGTATTTCTCCTGTTCTGTCGGCTCCTGATTTCAGGAAACCCTTTGAGTTGGAGGTGGATGCCAGTTCAGTGGGTGCAGGTGCTGTACTATTACAGGAATACGATGGTCTAGATCACCCCGGTTTGGTACTTCTCTCGCAAATTCAACAGCTGTCAGTCAACGTTATTCCACTATCGAACAGGAGACTCTGGCGCTGTTGTTTGCCTTACCATTTATTGAGGTTTATGTTGGCTCCAGTGTGTTGCCTGTTGTGATGTACACAGACCACAACCCTTTCATTTTTTTTGAGCCACATGTACAACCACAACCAACGTCTCACGCGTTGGGGCGTTGGTGACACAGGGTTGTAATTTAGAAATTCATCATATAAAGGGTGCAGAAAACATGGTTGCGGATCCTCTGTCACGTGCCACGTGTCACGAAAAATAAAATAATAGAATGAGGGGTTGACAACTATGGGGGGGGATGTGTTGGAAGTAAGTACTTGGTATTATAAAATATATATATATAAATGTAATGTTCTGATCATAAACTCAGGGGTTTACTCTTTTTTTGGGGGGGGGCGTGTTACGTGTGACATGTTTTTCTTTCTCCCAATCTTCCTTTGTAGTGTGTGTTTGGTTCAGAGTGGTTGTTCTGTTTTGTGTGTTCTGGTTATTACAGGTGTGCTGAGTTGCGGCTGACGATGGTGGAGCGTGGCTTCGGTCCGGAGTCCTGGCAGCTGTGGTTGAGTGACCGATTGGACTAGAGTTTATAAACTGTTTGTCGTGTGAGCTCGAGAGAAAGAGAGAGAGGGGGCACTTTTTGTTTGGCTGTTTGTCTGAGGACTTGGTTATTGGGTGTTTTGATGTGTCTTTGTTTGTGTTCCAGCCTACCTGGGTCCTGGAGAAGGGAAAGGTAGTTCTGCCCATGGGTGTACATTCCCACGTAGATAACCCACTGTTTTACACACTAGGTTAGCCGGGCGGGTGTCACCCCTGTTTGTGGTAACAGGTAGGAAAGCTGGTTAAGGCTTAGAGTGTGTGTTAGGAAGGATTAGGTGTGTAGAAGCGGAGGGACCTTTTGTTTATTTTCATTACTTGGACCCCGTTCCCAAACATTCCCTTCTCTTACCTTCCCTGGTTTGTTTGATTGGTCTTTGCTTTATTACTGTTTCTTTATGGGTGTTATTATTTTGTTTAGTACTTTACTAAACGTCCCCAGAGGAGATAACATTGAGTTCTGGTTGTTGTGTCTGGTTATTTTAGTTAGTTACACCCCACATTTCTTCCCCATCCGTCTAGTTTACCTTGTGTGCGTCGGCACGGGCATTTACATCTCCTCCTCAGACGAACTACACCCGAGGGGAGAACGTAACCGTTACTGTGTGTGTATCGGTGCATGACGGTGTGTGTTACTGTGTGTATCGGTGCATGACGGTGTGTGTTACTGTGTGTGTTTCGGTGCATGACGGTGTGTGTTACTGTGTGTATCGGTGCATGACGGTGTGTGTTACTGTGTGTGTATCGGTGCATGACGGTGTGTGTTACTGTGTGTGTATCGGTGCATGACGGTGTGTGTTACTGTGTGTATCGGTGCATGACGGTGTGTGTTACTGTGTGTGTATCGGTGCATGACGGTGTGTGTTACTGTGTGTGTATCGGTGCATGACGGTGTGTTACTGTGTGTGTATCGGTGCATGACGGTGTGTGTTACTGTGTGTATCGGTGCATGACGGTGTGTGTTACTGTGTATGACGGTGTGTGTTACTGTGTGTATCGGTGCATGACGGTGTGTGTTACTGTGTGTGTATCGGTGCATGACGGTGTGTGTTACTGTGTGTATCGGTGCATGACGGTGTGTGTTACTGTGTGTGTATCGGTGCATGACGGTGTGTGTTACTGTGTGTGTATCGGTGCATGACGGTGTGTGTTACTGTGTGTGTATCGGTGCATGACGGTGTGTGTTACTGTGTGTATCGGTGCATGACGGTGTGTGTTACTGTGTGTGTATCGGTGCATGACGGTGTGTGTTACTGTGTGTGTATCGGTGCATGGTGACGGTGTGTGTTACTGTGTGTATCGGTGCATGACGGTGTGTGTTACTGTGTGTGTATCGGTGCATGACGGTGTGTGTTACTGTGTGTGTGTATCGGTGCATGACGGTGTGTGTTACTGTGTGTGTATCGGTGCATGACGGTGTGTGTTACTGTGTGTATCGGTGCATGACGGTGTGTGTTACTGTGTGTGTATCGGTGCATGACGGTGTGTGTTACTGTGTGTATCGGTGCATGACGGTGTGTGTTACTCTGTGTGTATCGGTGCATGACGGTGTGTGTTACTCTGTGTGTGTGTGCTGGTGATAATAGGGCTGTGAGAGAGCAGAGCAGAGTGTCCTGTCAGACTATGTGTCCTATCAGTCACATATGGAACCATCCTTACTCTGTGGTCTGTGGCTCACCGCAGCAAAAGACAACTACTTAATCATCTCTATCTTTATGCCTGTATAAACAGCACACACACTCGCACACACACACCCAGCCTGTCTCCTCTTTCTGGTCTAAATACGTCATGTCATTCTAGACGTTGACGTCTCCTTATACTGTTCCCACAGCATGTGATCCAGTTTCTGCTGTTCTGCCTGCAGCTATGGCGCTCTCGCTGTCTCTGTCTCTCTCTCTCTGTCTCTGTCTCTGTCTCTGTCTCTGTGTCTATCTCGCTGTCTCTGTCTCTCTGTCTCTGTCTCTGTCTCTGTCTCTGTCTCTGTGTCTATCTCGCTGTCTCTGTCTCTCTGTCTCTCTGTCTCTGTCTCTGTCTCTGTCTCTCTGTCTCTCTCTCTCTGTCTCTATCTCTGTCTCTGTGTCTCTCTCTCTCTCTCTCTCGCTGTCGCTCTCTCTCTCGCTGTCTCAACCTCTGAATGCTCAGCTATGAAAAGCCAGTGACATTTACTCCTAAGGTGCTTACCTGTTGTACCCTCAACAACCACTGTTATTATTTGACCCTGCTGGTCATCTATGAAGGTTTGAACATCTTGGAGAAAAATCTGGCCTTAATGGCCATGTACTGTTATAATATCCACCCAGCACAGCCAGAAGAGGACTGGCCACCCCTCAGAGCCTGGTTCCTCTCTAGGTTTCTTCCTAGGTTCCTGCCTTTCTAGGGAGTTTTTCCTAGCCACCGTGCTTCTACATCTGCATTGCTGCTGTTTGGGGTTTTAGACTGTGTTTCTGTATAAGCACTTTGTGACAACTGCTGATGTAAAATAATTTGGATTGATGTGTGTGTGTGTGTGTGTGTGTGTGTGTGTGTGTGTGTGTGTGTCCCACGTATAGCCATTCGCTGATTCAGCAGAGTGGTTACTATTGAGTCAAATCTTTTGTGTTTTGCTAAGCGCTCGCTAGCTAAACAATTATTATTGACTTTCACTTCCTCCTCTGTTCAGCTTTTGGGGATGGGATAAGGGGGGGTAGAAGGATTACTTTATCCTATCCCAGGTATTCCTTAAAGAGGTGGGGTTTCAAGTGTTTCCGGAAGGTGGTGAGTGACTCCGCTGTCCTGGCGTCGTGAGGGAGCTTGTTCCACCATTGGGGTGCCAGAGCAGCAAACAGTTTTGACTGGGCTGAGCGGGAACTGTGCTTCCGCAGATGTAGGGGGGCCAGCAGGCCAGAGGTGGATGAACGTAGTGCCCTCGTTTGGGTGTAGGGACTGATCAGAGCCTGAAGGTACGAAGGTGCCGTTCCCCTCACAGCTCCATAGGCAAGCACCATGGTCTTGTAGCAGAAGTGAGCTTCAACTGGAAGCCAGTGGAGTGTGCGGAGGAGCGGGGTGACGTGAGAGAACTTGGGAAGGTTGAACACCAGACGGGCTGCAGCGTTCTGGATAAGTTGTAGGGGTTTAATGGCACAGGCAGGGAGCCCAGCCAACAACGAGTTGCAGGAATCCAGACGGGAGATGACAAGTGCCTGGATTAGGACCTGTGCCGCTTCCTGTGTAAGGTTACAGACATTGACCCTTTCTCTCTCAGCTCATTCACCGTCAAGCCACCTCTGTCTGATCACAGCCAAATTACGCTGTTCCTCAAAAGAACAGACGTGGAAACAACCACAGATTCACAGCCCAGTGAGCTGTACAACATCAGAACTTCATCCAGATGGGCCCAAAACAGCACAGAAGAAAACCCAGAAAGCAACCAGTAACCAAAACATCCAAACACTCTTAGATAACTTTCTGGATACCACATTCACTCACAGTAAAGAAGGCATCAATCTAGCAGTAAAAAACATCAACTATATATTCAGGCAAACGAAGCACAACTGAATTTGCTAAAAAACAAAACAAAGAAGATGAAGATGACATCATCAACTGGTTTGATGCAGATTGTAAAAAAAAAAAAAAAAAAAAAAAAACTTAGAACACTATCAAACCAAAAGCACAGAGACCCAGATAATGGTGAATTACGCCATCATTACTGTGAGACTTTAAAACTCTATAAACATAACATAACTCAGAACCAAAACAGCAGTACAACAACAAGCAGCTGACACTAACTGAGGAGTCCATAAACACAAACAACTTCTGGCAAAATTTGACCCTAACAAGTACAGAGGCATTTGTGTGAACAGTAACCAGGGGAAGGTTTTCTGTAGTATTATACATGTCAGAGTTTTAAACTTCCTTGACAAGCACAATGTCTTGATTAAAAGCCAAATTGGATTTATACCAAAACATTGCATGACCGATCACATTGGTCCTCTGTAGCTCAGCTGGTAGAGCATGGCGCTTGTAACGCCAGGGTAGTGGGTTCGATCCCCGGGACCACCCATACGTAAAAATGTATGCCCACATGACTGTAAGTCGCTTTGGATAAAAGTGTCTGCTAAGTGGCATATTATTATTTACACCCTACACACCCTGATAGATAAACATGTCCACCAAAATAATACCAAAATGTACGCTTGCTTTATCGACTTCCAAAAAGCATTTGATTCTATTTGGCATACAGGACTGTTCTACGAAGTTATTGAAAGTGGTGTAGGGGTAAAACGTATGACATAATTAAATCAATGTATACTGGCAATATGTGCACATCAAAATTGGCAAGAAAATAACATAATTCTTTAACCAGGGGCGGGGCCTTCGCCAGAGTTGCAATCTGAGCCCTGCACTCTTCAATATTTACATCAACGAATTGGCCACTATTCTAGAAAAATCCCCAGCCCCTGGTGTCTCCACAATTCAGAGGTTAAATGCCTGCTCTTGGCAGATGACCTATGCCTGCTGTCACCCACAGCACATGGCCTACAGCAGAGCCTGGACCTGCTAGAGCAGTACTGACAGACCTGGGACCTGGCAGTAAACCCCAAAAAGACTCAAATAATGATTTTCCAGAGAAGATCTCAGGGAA
>CM072234.1:2188241-2198241 GCA_036851935.1 Coregonus suidteri
CCCTTTCTCTCTCTCTCCCTCTCTCCCTCTCTTTCTCTCTCCCTCTCTCTCTCTCTCCCTCTCTCCCTCTCTCCCCCTCTCTCTCCTCTCTGTCTTCTCTCTCAGCCATACAGTGCATGTGTTGAGCAGAAGGCCCAAGCAGACCTTAGTGAACGTCAAGGGTCACTCAGTGTCTCCGTCCCAAATGGCACCCTATTCCTTTTATAGTGCACTACTTTTGATGGGCGCTGGTCAATCGTAGTGCGCTATAAAAGGGAACAGGGTGCCATTTGAAGGCCGTCAAGGTCACCCTGTGTGTTGGGAGGCTGTACATGAAGTCAGACCTGTCAAAGCCATCAACAGACTGGAATGTAGGCACTGGGCGGGGGGTGGTGTGGTGTGTGGAAGGTGGTAGGGATGGAGAAAACAGACACATTCTTTCCTTTCTCTCTTTAAAGCTTCCATATGGAAAACAGAGCTGAGTGGTTTACAGGCTGTGTGGTGTGTGGTGTGTGGTGTGTGTGTGTGGTGTGTGTGTGTGTGTGTGTGTGTGTGTGTGTGGTGTGTGGTTTGTGGTGTGTGGTGTGTGTGTGTGTGTGTGTGTGTGTGTGTGTGTGTGTGTGTGTGTGTGTGTGTGTGCATGTGACGAGGCAGGGGAGTTCAGACGGGAAAGTCAGGCCACAGGAGAAAAGAAGACTGGGCTGGAGCTCAGGAGAGAGAGATAGAGACAGAGAGTGATAAAGAGATCATCTTTGTGGTGTTGCTGCAGGATTGTGGGTGCAGGGCCCATGGGACAGGAGATGTGGAGTTATGGACAAGATAGAGGGAGAGTGACAGCATTTTGTGTCATCTCCCTATAAATGTCAGTAATGTCAGTGTGTCTCCTTTCCAGTGACGACCAGATGACCCTAATAAAAACACAGTAAATGTGAGTGGTACTGACCGTCTTTGGGCAGAGAGAGGGAGAGGTCCAGGCTGGGAGTAAGACCAGAAGAGAGGCTGCCGCTGTGGAGAGACCAGCTCAGCTCTGACACGCTGTCTGGGATCCAGCCACATAGACTGGACTCAAAGTCACATAGACCACCGAGAGACCACGCTGTACTGCCTAGAGGAGAGAGGGGACAGAGAAAGAGAGGGAGGGAGGGATCAATTATGCAGATCAGACCGATCGTGATCAATACCTGTCTGAGCCTTACAATGCAAGGACGCCCTGAAGCCCCTGTGCGTGTGTGTGTTTGTGAGTGTTGTGCTCTTGTGTGTTGAACTAACACCACCATAATACCTGGTGCTCCATCACAAAAAAAAATGAACTGTCTCTTTCAACATTAAATTGCAGGTATCTGGATGAGCAGCAAGCCCCATCGTAAATATTAACATTATGCTAAGTGTGTGTTTGTCTCTGCTCCTAGTGCTCCTGTGCTTCAGTGATGGGTGATCCCTTGGAGAGAACGCTAGCTTTAGTGTAGGGCTCCATGCTGATGAGGCTAGCTGTAGCTAGCGTTAGCCTAGCGCTCCTATTGTCTAATCTATTATTGAGAGGTGTTAGTGATCCTCAGCGCTAACGCTGCATGCTAATCGCTAACAGGCTCCTCACCCCAGAGGAGTGCAGGGGACTTCGGGTGATGGGGTGGGAGCTAGGCTAAACGTGGGGTGGAGGGCCCAGCCCAGTCCTCTCAGCGGAGGGTTCCTATAGACAGTGGCAAGTCAAATTCAAGGACTTTCAAGTACTTTTTCAAGCGCTAATATTTACAGTGGGGGAAAAAAGGATTTAGTCAGCCACCAATTGTGCAAGTTCTCCCACTTAAAAAGATGAGAGAGGCCTGTAATTTTCATCATAGGTACACATCAACTATGACAGACAAATTGAGAATTTTTTTTCCAGAAAATTACATTGTAGGATTTTTAATGAATTCATTTGCAAATTATGGTGGAAAATAAGTATTTGGTCACCTACAAACAAGCTTTCTCACAGACCTGTAACTTCTTCTTTAAGAGGCTCCTCTGTCCTCCGCTCGTTACCTGTATTAATGGCACCTGTTTGAACTTGTTATCAGTATAAAAGACACCTGTCCACAACCTCAAACAGTCACACTCCAAACTCCACTATGGCCAAGACCAAAGAGCTGTCAAAGGACACCAGAAACAAAATTGTAGACCTGCACCAGGCTGGGAAGACTGGATCTGCAATAGGTAAGCAGCTTGGGACCAAAGTAACAAAGCCTACCATCAGTAACACACTACGCCGCCAGGGACTCAAATCCTGCAGTGCCAGACGTGTCCCCCTGCTTAAGCCAGTACATGTCCAGGCCCGTCTGAAGTTTGCTAGAGTGCATTTCGATGATCCAGAAGAGGATTGGGAGAATGTCATATGGTCAGATGAAACCAAAATATAACTTTTTGGTAAAAACTCAACTCGTCGTGTTTGGAGGACAAAGAATGCTGAGTTGCATCCAAAGAACACCATACCTACTGTGAAGCATGGGGGTGGAAAACATCATGCTTTGGGCTGTTTTTCCGCAAAGGGACCAGGACGACTGATCCGTGTAAAGGAAAGAATGAATGGGGCCATGTATCGTGAGATTTTGAGTGAAAACCTCCTTCCATCAGCAAGGGCATTGAAGATGAAACGTGGCTGGGTCTTTCAGCATGACAATGATCCCAAACACACCGCCTGGGCAACGAAGGACTGGCTTCGTAAGAAGCATTTCAAGGTCCTGGAGTGGCCTAGCTAGTCTCCAGATCTCAACCCCATAGAAAATCTTTGGAGGGAGTTGAAAAGTCTGTGTTGCCCAGCAACATCCCCAAAACATCACTGCTCTAGAGGAGATCTGCATGGAGGAATGGGCCAAAATACCAGCAACAGTGTGTGAAAACCTTGTGAAGACTTACAGAAAACGCTTGACCTGTGTCATTGCCAACAAAGGGTATATAACAAAGTATTGAGAAACTTTTGTTATTGACCAAATACTTATTTTCCACCATAATTTGCAAATAAATTCATTAAAAATGTGTTTTTCTGGAGAAAAAAAATCTCATTTTGTCTGTCATAGTTGACGTGTACCTATGATGAAAATTACAGGCCTCTCTCATCTTTTTAAGTGGGAGAACTTGCACAATTGGTGGCTGACTAAATACTTTTTTTCCCCACTGTATTTTCAAGGACCATCAATTTGTAATAGTTCCTATTATGCAATTGTTTCTAGTCGCCACCAGATGGCAGTATATTGCCACAACCTCATTGACTTAACTTACTATTCATCACTACCTTACAAGTTCTACTCAATAATACATGTTTCACTACTTATTGACTACATACATGAGTGGTAAGTCAGGACTGATGATGTTGACTGATATCCATATACGAACTGTAACTCAGTAAAATCTTTGAATTTGTTGTGTTTATATTTTTGTTCAGTGTACATGATAATAATATTAAATTCTCTTTGTATTTAAATTGTCTTTATATTTCACAAACCTTTATGTCCCACAGGCTGTCCCAACCCATAATGACAAGTTAATTCGGACAGTGTAAAAGGCCCTTAGTTGACTCTAAAATGTTGTATTCTGTACCCATTTGAAGAGAAACAAGTTATTAATGTCTTTGGTAAGATTAAAGATTCTCTCAGGGGACACTATTTACATTTTAGGGGACCCCACATGGGTCCCGGACCCCAG
The DNA here is from genome assembly GCA_036851935.1 of Coregonus suidteri. NCBI lineage: Eukaryota > Metazoa > Chordata > Actinopteri > Salmoniformes > Salmonidae > Coregonus > Coregonus suidteri. The sequence continues at coordinate 2,191,896 of CM072234.1, forward strand.
GTTTGGGAACCACTGTACTACTAACCTCTCTCCCTGCTTGCTTCAATGCTTCCTCTCTCTGTGTATCTCCTTTGCCTGAAGGCCAAATCAAATGAAACATGAACGAGCGAACGAGACGCTGGAGTTAGAATGGCAGTGGTAGTGAATGACAGAAAACAGACGGGCCGTGATGCGTCAACGCCGTCAAAAGCGCCACGCGCTTCAAATTAGAAAGTTAAGGGTCCATTTTTCTCGCGTCTACGCCTAGCAATAGACCCCTTTCTGTGTTTGCAAACATTGCCGCTTGAGGGCGATGCGCTCAGTTGGTGGCAGAACAAGGGGGAGTTCTTAAAGAACACCAGCAAAGAAAAGCCTCTATTTACATGTTGCTTATGAGTGCATTTCACAAAACGTTTGGATTATAATAGGATGTTAAGGCTCATAGGAATGTCCTGCTTAATATAATGTTTGTGTCATCATCCATTAACCGCATTATATTAAAAAACACTTCAACTTCAACCAGTAAAATGGATCTTTGGCTAGCTTTTGCTACAGCCTATTTCAATGAGCATTAGCATTTTACATTTTAGTCATTTAGCAGACGCTCTTATCCAGAGCGACTTACAGTTAGTGAGTGCATACATTTTTCATACTGGCCCCCCCGTGGGAAACGAACCCACAACCCTGGCGTTGCAAGCGCCATGCTCTACCAACTGAGCTACAGGGGACCGCATTATGGCTAACAACTGCTGCATCCAAATATGATCTTAGCGACTGTTCAAGCAAGAATCAACACATAATTGTAAGCCTATGAGAACCCCAAAAATGTATTTGTTTAGAAGTAATGAAAATGTAAATCTAGGCTATGTTGAATGGGCGCAGATGGAGATGGCTTTCATACTGCCGCCAAGAGTCGTGCACATCTGTGCCTGACGTCAGTGTCTCTGGAAAGGGGTCTGTGCTCGTTCGCTTTACGTTTGATTTGTCCTTCACTCACCACTGTCTGTCTCCCTACTCACTGTAAAGAAAATTTATTTTGTTATGAGAAATTATAGTAGACCATCTTTTGATTATAGCTAGCTTAATTTCAGCCAACTGCTTCTGCTGAGGTCAGGCTCCGTTCAACGTTAGCTTCTATATTCATCCTTCTAGCCAGCTAGTTATAGCTACCTACCTGGTTAACAGCCCAGAGCCCTTGAGCTACCTAGCTGGACATCTGACTGAAATATCAGCGACTATTTACCAGTTGTACACTAATTCTCAGAGTCAGGTTTTTTTTTGTTTGTTTGGGTGATGTCTGTTGACACGGCAGGAGTCGAGGGATGCCACTTGCCACTGTAGGTCTGGGCTGAGGTAATTAGTTTCACCTCTCGGCCTGGGCGGAATTTCCCGTTGGACAGAGTGGTGAGTGCATGCGCTGCTAACAAGGCAAATCCGAGGGAGCAGGCGAACATAACGAGCATTCATTAATCATTCATGATTTATTCCACTCGTTCACAGAGGTAGGCACGATTAGAACTCAGATCAAAGAAGTCTTCCGAGCGTTGATCAACGCTGGGAACGCAATAAAAAGGCAATAAAAAGGCAAGTAAACACTATTTCACAAATAAAACGGTGTGTAAACGGCGTTTACCCTCTACGACCCTGGATGGGTCTGGCAAAACCATTCATAAACATCAATATCCTTCCAGGCAGGCTTGAATCTACATTTGCCCTGCATTTTAGCTATCGATGTTACATTTGGCGCCGCCTAATCAGTCAGTTATGTACCTGCCTGGCTGAGTGGCAGTGTGGGTGGAATGAGGGAGCTTGCCTGGCGAAACACGTGAGGAAATAAAACTCGCTAGTCTGCCTGGAAATTATTTCAATACATTTTTCTAATATTTTTCATATTAACATATTTGATCATTTTCTGTTCTCCTCTCATTTGAATTCAAGTACTTTTCAAGTACCAACTTGAGAAAATTTCTGATTTTCAAGGTATTCCAGTACTTTAATATTTTACATGGTCGTGCTCCTCTTTGGGCAGCGGTGGTACCCTCTAAATCGTGGCAGAGTGGGTGTATATATTTACCTGCTCCTCTTTGGGCAGCGGTGGTACCCTCTAAACGTGGCAGAGTGGGTGTATATATTTACCTGCTCCTCTTTGGGCAGCGGTGGTACCCTCTAAACGTGGCAGAGTGGGTGTATATATTTACCTGCTCCTCTTTGGGCAGCGGTGGTATCCTCTAAACGTGGCAGGGTGGGTGTGGCAGTGTCAGGTAGAGTAGTGGTTTCTTTAGAGAAGAAGAAGAAGAAGAAAAAGAAGAAGAAGAAGAAGAAGATTACTTCATTGTACAATTTTCCCAAAGACTCTAATATTATACTAATAGAATCTAATATTATACTAATAGACTAATATTATACCACCACCCAATAGACTCTAATATTATACCACCACCCAAAATAATCTAATATTATACTAATAGACTCTAATATTATACCAATAGACTCTAATATTATACCAATAGACTCTAATATTATACTAATAGACTCTAATATTATACTAATAGACTCTAATATTATACTAATAGACTCTAATATTGCAGTGCCTTGCAAAAGTATTCATCCCCCTTTGCGTTTTTCCTATTTTGTTGCATTACAACCTGTAATTTAAATGTATTTTTATTTGTATTTCATGTAATGGACATACAGAAAATAGTCCAAATTGGTGAAGTGAAATGAAAAAAATTCTAAAAAATAAATAACAGAAAAGTGGTGCGTGCATATGTATTCACCCCCTTTGCTATGAAGCCCCTAAATAAGATCTGGTGCAACCAATTACCTTCAGAAGTCACATAATTAGTTAAATAAATTCCACCTGTGTGCAATCTAAGTGTGTCACATGATCTGTCACATGATCTCAGTATATATAGACACCTGTTCGAAAGGCCCCAGAGTCTGCAACACCACTAAGCAAGGGGCACCACCAAGCAAGCGGCACCATGAAGACCAAGGAGCTCTCCAAACAGGTCAGGGACAAAGTTGTGGAGAAGTACAGATCAGGGTTGGGTTATAAAAAAATATCAGACACTTTGAACATCCCACGGAGCACCATTTAAATCCATTATTAAAAAAATTGAAAGAATATGGCACCACAACAAACCTGCCAAGAGAGGGCCTCCCACCAAAACTCACGAACCAGGCAAGGAGGGCATTAATCAGAGAGGCAACAAAGAGACCAAAGATAACCCTGAAGGAGCTGCAAAGCTCCACAGCGGAGATTGGAGTATCTGTCCATAGGACCACTTTAAGACGTACACTCCACAGAGCTGGGCTTTACGGAAGAGAGTGGCCAGAAAAAAGCCATTGCTTAAATAAAAAAATAAGCAAACACGTTTGGTGTTCGCCAAAAGCCATGTGGGAGACTCCCCAAACATATGGAAGAAGGTACTGGTCAGATGAGACCAAAATTGAGCTTTTTGGCCATCAAGGAAAACGCTGAATGGTTATGCAATAGACTAGAATATTATACTAATAGGCTCTAATATTATACTAATAGACTCTAATATTATAACAATATACTCTAATATTATACTAATAGACTCTAATATTATACTAATAGACTCTAATATTATAACAATGTACTCTAATATTATAACAATATACTCTAATATTATACTAATAGACTCTAATATTATACTAATAGACTAATATTATACTAATAGACTCTAATATTATAACAATAGACTCTAATATTATACTAATAGACTCTAATATTATAACAATAGACTCTAATATTATAACAATAGACTCTAATATTATACCAAAGCCCTATCTGTGCACGTGCCTGTTTTGTAAATACATCTCTACTGTTGTGAGGTCGTAGTGTAAACAACAATACATCTCTACTGTTGTGAGGTCGTAGTGTAAACAACAACACATCTCTACTGTTGTGAGGTCGTAGTGTAAACAACAACACATCTCTACTGTTGTGAGGTCGTAGTGTAAACAAACAACACATCTCTACTGTTGTGAGGTCGTAGTGTAAACAACAACACATCTCTACTGTTGTGAGGTCGTAGTGTAAACAACAACACATCTCTAATGTTGTGAGGTCATAGTGTAAACAACAATACATCTCTACTGTTGTGAGGTCATAGTGTAAACAACAACACATCTCTACTGTTGTGAGGTCATAGTGTAAACAACAACACATCTCTACTGTTGTGAGGTCATAGTGTAAACAACAACACATCTCTACTGTTGTGAGGTCATAGTGTAAACAACACTAGTGAGGCTTGGCTTATGCAACTGTACGTTCCAAATGGCACCCTAGTCCCTATATAGTGCACTATTTTTAACCATTGCCCTATGAAAAGCAGTGCACTATATAGGGAATAGGGTGCCATTTGGGAAGTGCTGCATATCTATCCCTCCTGCTGGCATGAATGCTGTGCTGACGGTGGAGCGGAGAGGGAGCTGATGTGTCTGATGGATGCTATACTCTCAGTGACCTTGGCAGCCTGCATCATCACACAGTGTGGAGCGACAAATCAAACACAGAGAGGAAGAGGGAGAGAGAGGGAGGGAGGGAGGGAGAGAGAGAGAGAGAGAGGAGAGAGAGAGAGAGAGAGAGAGAGAGAGGAGAGAGAGAGAGAGAGAGAGAGAGAGAGAGGAGAGAAGAGAGAGAGACGAGAGAGAGAGAGAGTGAGAGAGAGAGTGAGAGAGGAGGAGAGTGAAAAAAAGAGGGGGGGAGGAGAGAGAGAGTGAAAGGGGGGCGGGGGGGGGAGAGAGGGGAGAGAGAGAGGAGAGAGAACAGGCACAGGGCAGACCTACAACCATCTCTTTCCCTCACTCACTCCCTCCCTCTCTCAATTCAATTTCAATTTAAGTGCTTTATTGACATGGGAAACGTATGTTAACATTGCCAAAGCAAGTGAAGTAGTTAATAAACAAAAGTGAAATAAACAATAAGTATTGACAGTAAACGTTACACTCAGAAGTTTCAAAAGAATAAAGACATTTCAAATGTCATATTATGTCTATATATTATGTATATTTACAGTGTTGTAACAATGTGCAAATAGTTAAAGTACAAAAGGGAAGATAAAATGGGATCCAAATTGGGCTTGTTTTCGAATTTTTTGTGGATCTCTGTAATCTGAGGGAAATATGTGTCTCTAAATATGGTCATACATTTGGCAGGAGGTTAGGAAGTGCAGCTCAGTTTCCACCTCATTTTGTGGGCAGTGTGCACATAGCCTGTCTTCTCTTGAGAGCCCAGGTCTGCCTTATGGCGGCCTTTCTCAATAGCAAGGCTATGCTCACTGGAGTCTGTACATAGTCAAAGCTTTCCTTAAGTTTGGGTCAGTCACAGTGGTCAGGTATTCTGCCACTGTGTATTCTCTGTTTAGGACCAAATAGCATTCTAGTTTGCTCAGTTTTAATGTTAATTCTTTCCAATGTGTCAAGTAATTATCTTTTTGTTTTCTCATGATTTGGTTGGGTCTAATTGTGTTGCTGTCCTGGGGCTCTGTGGGGTCTGTTTGTGTTTACAATATACATTGTAATAAAATAATAAAGAATAACAATATCAAATGGTAGTAAATAATAATAACAACAATAAAATAAACATAATAATAATAATAACAACAATAAAATGTTAACGGTCAAAAGTAGAAATATAATAAATAGAAAAGGCTAAACATGGAAAATGAAACTATAACTAACTTATAACTGTTATCCTCACCATTACATCAGTACTACTACTACTACTACCACCATCATTAAACTGCTATCATTACCATCACCCCTACTACCATCATCATTACTACTACTACTACTACCACCATCATTAAACTGCTATCATTACCATCACCCTTTACTACCATCATCATTACTACTACTACTATCACCATCATTAAACTGGTATCATTACCATCACCCCTACTACCATCATCATTACTACTACTACTACTACCACCATCGTTAAACTGCTATCATTACCATCACCCCTACTACCATCATCATTACTACTACTACTACTACCACCATCGTTTTTGTGCCTAAACTGCTATCATTTACCCATCACCCCTACTACCATCATCATTCTACTACTACTACTACCACCACCATCATTAAAACTGCTATCATTACCATCACCCCTACTACCATCATCATTACTACTACTACTACCACCACCATCATTAAACTGCTATCATTACCATCACCCCTACTACCATCATCACTACTACTACTACTACCACCCATCATTAAACTGCCATCATTACCATCACCCCTACTACCATCATCATTACCACGACTACTACCCACCACCATCATTAAACTGCTATCATTACCATCCACCCATACTACCATCATCATT
>CM072234.1:2203241-2208241 GCA_036851935.1 Coregonus suidteri
AAATATAGGCCTACACATCACACACACAGTAGCCTACAGTATACACGGACTCATATGGATATGTTGTGGGTCAAAACGGTCTCAATCTATCTATACTCCTCATCCTGCCTATGGTAGTTTCAAGCTTATGCCAAAGGGAGCCTCCTGAGTTGGTATGTAAAGCAGAGTGTAGGATATATATTGAGCTATGACTGTCAGCCTCTTTGCCACAGTCATTACCCTTCCTTTCCCATAGAGTCATTACCCTTCCTTTACCATAGAGTCATTACCCTTCCTTTACCATAGAGACATTACCTTTCCTTTACCATAGATACATTACCGCTCCTTTACCATAGATACATTACCCTTCCTTTACCATACAGACATTTCCCTTCCTTTACCATAGAGTCATTACCCTTCCTTTACCATAGAGACATTACCTTTCCTTTACCATAGAGACATTACCTTTCCTTTACCATAGAAACATTACCCTTCCTTTACCATAGAGACATCACCTTTCCTTTACCATAGATACATTACCCTTCCTTTACCATAGCGTAATTGCCTTTCCTTTACAATAGATACATTACCCTTCCTTTACCATAGTCATTACCCTTCCTTTACCATAGATACTTTACCCTTCCTTTACCATAGAGACATTACCTTTCCTTTACCATAGATACATTACCGCTCCTTTACCATAGTCATTACCCTTCCTTTACCATAGAGTCATTACCCTTCCTTTACCGTAGATACATTACCCTTCCTTTACCATAGAGTCATTACCCATCCTTTACCATAGATACATTACCCTTCCTTTAACATAGAGACATTACCTTTCCTTTACCGTTGATACATTACCCTTCCTTTACCATAGAGTCATTACCCTTCCTTTACCGTAGATACATTACCCTTCCTTTACCATAGATACATTACCTTCCCTTTACCATAGATACATTACCGCTCCTCTACCATAGAGCCATTATCCTTCCTTTACCATAGAGTCATTACCCTTCCTTTACCATAGAGTCATTACTCTTCCTTTACCATAGAGTCATTACCCTTCCTTTACCATATAGTCATTACCTTTCCTTTGCCATAGATACATTACCCTTCCTTTACCCTAGAGCCATTACCCTTCCTTTACCATAGAGACATTACCTTTCCTTTACCATAGATACATTACCCTTCCTTTACCATAGAGTCATTACCTTTCCTTTGCCATAGATACATTGCCCTTCCTTTGCCATAGAGTCATTACCTTTCCTTTGCCATAGATACATTACTGCTCCTCTACCATAGAGTCATTACCCTTCCTTTACCATAGAGTCATTACCCTTCCTTTACCATAGAGTCATCACTCTTCCTTTACCATAGAGTCATTACCCTTCCTTTACCATAGAGTCATTACCCTTCCTTTACCATAGAGTCATTACCTTTCCTTTGCCATAGATACATTACCCTTCCTTTACCCTAGAGCCATTACCCTTCCTTTACCATAGAGTCATTACCCTTCCTTTACCATAGAGACATTACCTTTCCTTTACCGTAGAGACATTACCTTTCCTTTACCATAGATACATTACCCTTCCTTTACCATAGAGACATTACCTTTCCTTTACCATAGAGTCATTACCCTTCCTTTACCATAGAGTCATTACCTTTCCTTTGCCATAGATACATTACCCTTCCTTTACCCTAGAGCCATTACCCTTCCTTTACCATAGAGACATTACCTTTCCTTTACCATAGATACATTACCCTTCCTTTACCATAGAGTCATTACCCTTCCTTTACCATAGAGTCATTACCTTTCCTTTGCCATAGATACATTACCGCTCATCTACCATAGAGTCATTACCCTTCCTTTACCATAGAGTCATTACCCTTCCTTTACCATAGAGTCATTACTCTTCCTTTGCCATAGAGTCATTACCCTTCCTTTACCATAGAGTCATTACCCTTCCTTTACCATAGAGTCATTACCTTTCCTTTGCCATAGATACATTACCCTTCCTTTACCCTAGAGCCATTACCCTTCCTTTACCATAGAGTCATTACCCTTCCTTTACCATAGAGTCATTACTCTTCCTTTGCCATAGAGTCATTACCCTTCCTTTGCCATAGAGTCGTTACCCTTCCTTTACCATAGAGTCATTACCTTTCCTTTGCCATAGATACATTACCCTTCCTTTACCCTAGAGCCATTACCCTTCCTTTACCATAGAGTCATTACCCTCCCTTTACCATAGAGACATTACCCTTCCTTTACCTTAGAGTCATTACCCTTCCTTTGCCATAGATACATTACCCTTCCTTTACCATAGAGACATTACCTTTCCTTTACCATAGATACATTACCGCTCCTTTACCATAGAGTCATTACCCTTCCTTTACCATAGAGTCATTACCCTTCCTTTACCATAGATACATTACCCTTCCTTTACCATTGAGTCATTACCCTTCCTTTACCATAGATACATTACCCTTCCTTTACCATAGAGACATTACCTTTCCTTTACCATAGTTACATTACCGCTCCTTTACCATAGAGTCATTGCCCTTCCTTTACCATAGAGTCATTACCCTTCCTTTACCATAGATACATTACCCTTCCTTTGCCATAGATACATTACCCTTCCTTTACCATAGAGTCATTACCCTTCCTTTACCATAGAGTCATTACCCTTTCTTTACCATAGATACATTACCCTTCCTTTACCATAGATACATTACCCTTCCTTTACCATAGAGTCATTACCCTTCCTTTACCATAGATACATGACCCTTCCTTTACCATACAGACATTACCCTTCCTTTCCCACAGAGTCATTACTCTTTACAGTTCAACACTTAATTAATTTGCCAATACGTGAAGAGACATGCTAATCACACAGCCACTTCAGATCCCCTTCCTTAAAGGTCCAGAACACTCCATGTATATTTTGGGGGATAGAAATGCGCAACATTTGAGAAAAGTTTGAAAAGAGGCTGAGTGGGGCGGGGCTTATATTCATGAGAAACTTGGACGCAGTGAGCGGTGTTGCAGTAAAATCATCTCAAGCTAATTTAGTGATTCACAAAGCAACTCAAACAACACTGAAATTGTATCAATGCTGTACTATATTTTATACCTCTCCCATTTAGCATGTCTCTTTGTTCCATGCTGGCTGAAGACCTACAGTAGATAGCCAGTAACTAGCTAACACCAGATACAGACCTACAGTAGATAGCCAGTAACTAGCTAACACCAGATACAGATGCAGACCTACAGTAGATAGCCAGTAACTAGCTAACACCAGATACAGACCTACAGTAGATAGCCAGTAACTAGCTAACACCAGATACAGATGAAGACCTACAGTAGATAGCCAGTAACTAGCTAACACCAGATACAGATGAAGACCTACAGTAGCTAGCCAGTAACTAGCTAACACCAGATACTGATGAAGACCTACAGTAGATAGCCAGTAACTAGCTAACACCAGATACAGACCTACAGTAGATAGCCAGTAACTAGCTAACACCAGATACAGATGAAGACCTACAGTAGATAGCCAGTTACTAGCTAACACCAGATACAGACCTACAGTAGATAGCCAGTAACTAGCTAACACCAGATACATACCTACAGTAGATAGCCAGTAACTAGCTAACACCAGATACAGATGAAGACCTACAGTAGCTAGCCAGTTACTAGCTAACACCAGATACAGATGAAGACCTACAGTAGATAGCCAGTAACTAGCTAACTCCAGATACAGATGAAGACCTACAGTAGATAGCCAGTAACTAGCTAATACCAGATACAGACCTACAGTAGATAGCCAGTAACTAGCTAACACCAGATACAGATGAAGACCTACAGTAGATAGCCAGTTACTAGCTAATGCCAGAATCAGATTAAAGGGGAAACATAGAAGTACCTTTGCCATAGATTAATAGGGTAAACTGTTAATTATATTTGCTGACACCCTACAGTCAAATATTGGCACCAGTAGAGTAGCTATCTAGCTATATAAACCACACCCCTCCACATGACACACATGACTGTACGTCGCTTTTGATAAAAGCGTCTGCTAAATGGCATATCTTATTAATAATAGATCAATATTAATCCCACACATGAAAGAGAAGGCCCAGCGACTACTGATTGGTTCTGACATTAAACTGTATTAATTTGATAACCTTTGAAAACCTAATTGACGCCCCAGACAGACCTGTGAGGGCAGAGATTAATACAGCCAGACTGTTATGGACGAATCCTAACTTCAGACCAGTGCGTGTAACAACGTTTTGCAATCTTTTGTTGCTTTACGAGACCTTCGAGTTAGGATTGTTCACTTAGACAGTCCTCTACCTGATCCCAACCCTCATCTTCGTCCTCTCTCCCTCCTGTCTCTCTCCATCCCTCTCTCTCTCGTCTCTCTCCCTCCCGTCTCTCTCCCTCCCGTCTCTCTCCCTCCCATCTCCCTCCCTCCTCTCTCCTCTCTCCCTCCTCTCTCCCTCTTCTCTCTCCTCTCTCCCTCCTCTTTCCCTACTGTCTGCCCAGACTAAATAATAAGTGAGGACAGACAGCCCAGCCATCATCTCTCTGTCAGGACCCATTTAGTTAAAGGTCAGGTCCTGTCACTGTGTTATTGCTGTGAAGTTGAGACCTTTAGGTGACATTGGGGCTTGTCAGCAATGAGAGGGTCGAGACAGGACAGGACAGCAGAGGAAAGGACAGGACAGCAGAGGAAAGGACAGGACAGGACATCAGAGGAAAGGAAAGACAACCATGTGACACAACCTTCAACTTCACAGACCTTTCTCTCTCTCTCACTTTCTATCTCTCTCCCGCTCTCTTTCCGACCATGTGACCCAGACCTGTCTGTGTGTCTGTCTGCAGAGTGAATCCAACCCTTCAGACCAGACCATCAGCAGACCAGGTCCTCTTATATATATATATATATATATACAGTGGGGAGAACAAGTATTTGATACACTGCCGATATTGCAGGTTTTCCTACTTACAAAGC
>CM072234.1:2213241-2228241 GCA_036851935.1 Coregonus suidteri
CATGGCCTGATTGATAACCTACCATACTATATGTCATGGCCTGATTGATAACCTACCATACTATATGTCATGGCCTGATTGATAACCTACCATACTATATATGTCATGGCCTGATTGATAACCTACCATACTATATGTCATGGCCTGATTGATAACCTACCATACTATATGTCATGGCTGATTGATAACCTACCATACTATATGTCATGGCCTCCTACCATACTATATGTCATGGCCTGATTGATAACCTACCATACTATATGTCATGGCCTGATTGATAACCTACCATACTATGTGTCATGGCCTGATTGATAACCTACCATACTATATGTCATGGCCTGATTGATAAACATACTATATGTCATGGCCTGATTGATAACCTACCATACTATATGTCATGGCCTGATTGATACTATATGTCATGGCCTGATGGATAACCTACCATACTATATGATAACCTACCATACTATGGTCATGGCCTGATTGATAACCTACCATACTATATGTCATGGCCTGATTGATAACCTACCATACTATATGTCATGGCCTGATTGATAACCTACCATACTATACCATGTCATGGCCTGATTGAACCTAACCATACTATATGTCATGGCCTGATATAACCTACCATACTATATGTCATGGCCTGATTGATAACCTACCATACTATATGTCATGGCCTGATTGATAACCTACCATACTATATGTCATGGCCTGATTGATAACCTACCATACTATATGTCATGGCCTGATTGATAACCTACCATACTATGTGTCATGGCCTGATTGATAACCTACCATACTATATGTCATGGCTGATTGATAACCTACCATACTATGTCATGGCCTGATTGATAACCTACCATACTATATGTCATGGCCTGATTGATAACCTACCATACTATATGTCATGGCCTGATTGATAACCTACCATACTATATGTCATGGCCTGATTGATACCTACCATACTATGTATTGGCCATAACCTACCATACTATATGTCATGGCCTGATGGATAACCTACCATACTATATGTCATGGCTGATTGATAACCTACCATACTATATGTCATGGCCTGATTGATAACCTACCATACTATATGTCATGGCCTGATTGATAACCTACCATACTATGTGTCATGGCCTGATTGATAACCTACCATACTATGTGTCATGGCCTGATTGATAACCTACCATACTATGTGTCATGGCCTGATGGATAACCTACCATACTATGTGTCATGGCCTGATTGATAACCTACCATACTATGTGTCATGGCCTGTTTGATAACCTACCATACTATGATGGCCTGATTGATAACCTACCATACTATATGTCATGGCCTGATTGATAACCTACCATACTATGTGTCATGGCCTGATGGATAACCTACCATACTATATGTCATGGCCTGATTGATAACCTACCATACTATATGTCATGGCCTGATTGATAACCTACCATACTATATGTCATGGCCTGATTGATAACCTACCATACTATGGCTCTGAATGTCCCTGATTGATAACCTACCATACTATATGTGTCATGGCCTGATTGATAACCTACCATACTATGTGTCATGGCCTGATGGATAACCTACCATACTACCATATGTCCTGGCCTGATTGATAACCTACCATACTATATGTCATGGCCTGATTGATAACCTACCATACTATATGTCATGGCCTGATTGATAACCTACCATACTATAGTGTCATGGCCTGATTGATAACCTACCATACTATATGTCATGGTCCATGGCCTGATTGATAACCTACCATACTATGTGTCATGGCCTGATTGATAACCTACCATACTATGTGTCATGGCCTGATTGATAACCTATATGTGTCTATATGTCATGGCCCTACATACTATATGATGATAACCTACCATACTATATGTCATGGCCTGATTGATAACCTACCATACTATATGTCATGGCCTGATTGATAACCTACCATACTATATGTCATGATTGATAACCTGATTGATAACCTACCATACTATATGTCATGGCCTGATTGATAACCTACCATACTATATGTCATGGCCTGATTGATAACCTACCATACTATATGTCATGGCCTGATTGATAACCTACCATACTATATGTGTCATGGCTGATTGATAACCTACCATACTATATGTCATGGCCTGATTGATAACCTACCATACTATATGTCATGGATTGATAAACCTACCATACTATAATGCCTGATTGATAACCTACCATACTATGGTGTCATGGCCTGATTGATAACCTCCATACTATATGTCATGGCCTGATTGATAACCTGATGGCCTAACCTACCATACTATGTGTCATGGCCTGATTGATAACCTACCATACTATATGTCATGGCCTGATTGATAACCTACCATACTATATGTCATGGCCTGATTGATAACCTACCATACTATATGTCATGGCCTGATTGATAACCTACCATACTATGTGTCATGGCCTGATTGATAACCTACCATACTATATGTCATGGCCTGATTGATAACCTACCATACTATGTGTCATGGCCTGATTGGATAACCTACCATACTATGATTGTGTCATGGCCTGATGATAACCTACCCATATACTATGTGTCATGGCCTGATTGATAACCTACCATACTATATGTCATGGCCTGATTGATAACCTACCATACTATATGTCATGGCCTGATTGATAACCTACCATACTATATGTCATGGCCTGATTGGATAACCTACCATACTATATGTCATGGCCTGATTGATAACCTACCATACTATGTGTCATGGCCTGATGGATAACCTACCATACTATATGTCATGGCCTGATGGATAACCTACCATACTATGTGTCATGGCCTGATGGATAACCTACCATATATGGGCCTGATGGATAACCTACCATACTATGTGTGGCCTGATGGATACCCTACCATACTATGTGTCATGGCCTGATTGATAACCTACCATACTATGTGTCATGGCCTGATTGGCCTACCATACTATGATGGATTGATAACCTACCATACTATGTGTCATGGCCTGATGGATAACCTACCATACTATATGTCATGGCCTGATGGATAACCTACCATACTATATGTCATGGCCTGATGGATAACCTACCATACTATATGTCATGGCCTGATGGATAACCTACCATACTATGATGGATGATGGATAACCTACCATACTATATGTCATGGCCTGATGGATAACCTACCATACTATGTGTCATGGCCTGATGGATAACCTACCATACTATGTGTCATGGCCTGATTGATAACCTACCATACTATGTGTCATGGCCTGATGGATAACCTACCATACTATGTGTCATGGCTGATATAACCTACCATACTATGCCTGATGGATAACCTACCATACTATATGTCATGGCCTGATGGATAACCTACCATACTATATGTCATGGCCTGATTGATAACCTACCATACTATATGTCATGGCCTGATTGATAACCTACCATACTATATGTCATGGCCTGATTGATAACCTACCATACTATATGTCATGGCCTGATTGATAACCTACCATACTATATGTCATGGCCTGATTGATAACCTACCATACTATATGTCCCTACCATACTATATGTCATGGCCTGATTGATAACCTACCATACTATATGTCATGGCCTGATTGATAACCTACCATACTATATGTCATGGCCTGATATAACTACCATACTATATGTCATGGCCTGATTGATAACCTACCATACTATATATGTCATGGCCTGATTGATAACCTACCATACTATATGTCATGGCCTGATTGATAACCTACCATACTATATGTCATGGCCTGATTGATAACCTACCATACTATATGTCATGGCCTGATTGATAACCTACCATACTATATGTCATGGCCTGATTGATAACCTACCATACTATATGTCATGGCTGATTGATAACCTACCATACTATATGTCATGGCCTGATTGATAACCTACCATACTATATGTCATGGCCTGATGATAACCTACCATACTATATGTCATGGCCTGATTGATAACCTACCATACTATATGTCATGGCCTGATGGCCTGATATACCTACCATACTATATGTCATGGCCTGATTGATAACCTACCATACTATATGTCATGGCCTGATTGATAACCTACCATACTATATGTCATGGCCTGATTGATAACCTACCATACTATATGTCATGGCCTGATTGATAACCTACCATACTATATGTCATGGCCTGATTGATAACCTACCATACTATATGTCATGGCCTGATTGATAACCTACCATACTATATGTCATGGCCTGATTGATAACCTACCATACTATATGTCATGGCCTGATTGATAACCTACCATACTATGTGTCATATAACCTACCATATATGTGTCATGGCCTGATTGATAACCTACCATACTATACTCATGGCCTGATTGATAACCTACCATACTATGTGTCATGGCCTGATTGATAACCTACCATACTATGTGTCATGGCCTGATTGATAACCTACCATACTATGTGTCATGGCCTGATTGATAACCTACCATACTATGTGTCATGGCCTGATTGATAACTACCATACCATACTATACTGTCATGGCCTGATTGATAACCTACCATACTATGTGTCATGGCCTGATTGATAACCTACCATACTATGTGTCATGGCCTGATTGATAACCTACCATACTACTATAACCTGTCATGTGTCATGGCCTGATTGATAACCTACCATACTATGTGTCATGGCCTGATTGATAACCTACCATACTATGTGTCATGGCCTGATTGATAACCTACCATACTATATGTCATGGCCTGATTGATAACCTACCATACTATGGCATGGCCTGATTGATAACCTACCATACTATATGTCATGGCCTGATTGATAACCTACCATACTATGTGTCATGGCCTGATTGATATACCATACTATGGTCATGGCCTGATTGATAACCTACCATACTATATGTCATGGCCTGATGTAACCTACCATACTATATGTCATGGCCTGATGATTGATAACCTATACTATATGGCCTGATTGATAACTACCATACTATATGTCATGGCCTGATTGATAACCTACCATACTATATGTCATGGCCTGATTGATAACCTACCATACTATATGTCTGGCCTGATTGATACCTACCATACTATATGTCATGGCCTGATTGATAACCTACCATACTATATGTCATGGCCTGATTGATAACCTACCATACTATATGTCATGGCCTGATTGATAAACCTACCATACTATATGTCATGGCCTGATTGATAACCTACCATACTATATGTCATGGCCTGATTGATAACCTACCATACTATATGTGTCATGGCCTGATTGATAACCTACCATACTATGTGTCATGGCCTGATTGATAACCTACCATACTATGTGTCATGGCCTGATTGATAACCTACCATACTATATGTCATGGCCTGATTGATAACCTACCATACTATATGTCATGGCCTGATTGATAACCTACCATATTGATAACCTATACTATGTCATGGCCTGATTGATAACCTACCATACTATATGTCATGGCCTGATTGATAACCTACCATACTATATGTCATGGCCTGATTGATAACCTACCATACTATATGTCCTATGGCCTGATTGATAACCTACCATACTATATGTCATGGCCTGATTGATACCTACCTGATGGCCTGATAAACCTACCATACTATATGTCATGGCCTGATTGATAACCTACCATACTATATGTCATGGCCTGATTGATAACCTACCATACTATATGTCATGGCCTGATTGATAACCTACCATACTATATGTCATGGCCTGATTGATAACCTACCATACTATATGTCATGGCCTGATTGATAACCTACCATACTATATGTCATGGCCTGATTGATAACCTACCATACCTGACTCTGATCTGGGCTGATCTGGGCTGTAGCTGACTCTGTGTGTGAACCTGCACCCCACACTAAGTACTACCATGCGTCTCACTTTAAAAACAGCCAGACGAGAGCAGTACAAAAGATGGAGAAATCATTCAGCTCTGCCTCAACCCTTTATAGATAGCAGAATAGTCCTGGGAGGCCGAGAGAGGCAGCCAGTGATGCACACAAGACAGAGGTGCAGGAGACCCAGGCCGATGATGGAACAATAATAGCCATGCTCACTTTCTCCTGATGCTGTAGCAGCCTCTACCTGGAAATGTGCCACGTCCTGTGTTTAATGGCTCTTCAGCTAACCCGTTCATGGTGTTGGAAGAGAGGAGGTGAGGAAAAGTACACGAGCCAGGAGTATTGGCAGAGACAAGAAAGGACAGGATTGATTATATTCTCTGCTCTCAGGCAGCCAGAGATGTATTAATGGGGGGAGGGAGGGAGGGTTGTATCCCCGGGCCCAGCTCACCAATCCCCTGACAGCCAGAAGCTGGATTTGGAGCAGTGCCCCTAGTCTCTCACATGTGAAAGTAATCAGTGATGAGGAATGACTGTTAGCTAGCTAGCTAGCTGCTTCACACAGAGAGCCAGAAAGACCAGAACATCAGAACACACACCGGAACATCAGAGCTCTAGAACCTGGATTATCAGAACACCTCAACACTCCAACTCTAGAACCCTGGAACTCTCAGGGTCTCATATAACACTGGAATATCAGAACACATGAACACTTCAACTCTAGAACCCTAGAACCTCCAGGGTCTCATATAACACTGGAATATCAGAACACATGAACACTTCAACTCAAGAACCCTAGAACCTCCAGGGTCTCATATAACACTGGAATATCAGAACACATGAACACTCCAACTCTAGAACCCTAGAACCTCCAGGGTCTCATATAACACTGGAATATCAGAACACATGAACACTCCAACTCTAGAACCCTAGAACCTCCAGGGTCTCATATAACACTGGAATATCAGAACACCTGAACACTCCAACTCTACAACCCTGGAACCCCCATGGTCTCACCACCAGACCACCAGACAGACCATCAGACCATCAGACCACCAGACAGACCATCAGACCACCAGACCATCAGACCACCAGACCTTCAGACCACCAGACAGACCATCAGACCATCAGACCACCAGACCACCAGACCACCAGACAGACCATCAGACCATCAGACCATCAGACCACCAGACCATCAGACCACCAGACAGGCCATCAGACCAGCAGACCACCAGACCACCAGACAGACCATCAGACCATCAGACCACCAGACCATCAGACCACCAGACCATCAGACCATCAGACCATCAGACCACCAGACCACCAGACCACCAGACCATCAGACCACCAGACCACCAGACCACCAGGCCACCAGACCACCAGACCACCAGACCATCAGACCACCAGACTATCAGACCACCAGACCATCAGGCCACCAGACCACCAGACCACCAGACCACCAGACCACCAGACCATCAGACCACCAGACCACCAGACCACCAGGCCACCAGACCATCAGACCACCAGACCACCAGACCATCAGACCACCAGACCATCAGACCACCAGACCATCAGGCCACCAGACCATCAGACCACCAGACCACCAGACCACCAGACCATCAGACCACCAGACCACCAGACCACCAGACCATCAGACCACCAGACCACCAGACCACCAGACCATCAGACCACCAGACCACCAGACCACCAGACCATCAGACCACCAGACCACCAGACCACCAGACCATCAGACCACCAGACCATCAGACCACCAGACCACCAGACCACCAGACCATCAGACCACCAGACCATCAGACCATCAGACCACCAGACCACCAGACCACCAGGCCACCAGACCATCAGACCACCAGACCATCAGACCACCAGACCACCAGACCATCAGACCACCAGACCACCAGACCACCAGACCACCAGACCATCAGACCACCAGACCACCAGACCATCAGACCACCAGACCACCAGACCATCAGACCACCAGACCACCAGACCATCAGACCACCAGACCACCTGACCATCAGACCACCAGACCACCAGACCATCAGACCACCAGACCACCAGACCATCAGACCATCAGGCCACCAGACCATCAGACCACCAGACCACCAGACCATCAGACAGACCACCAGACCACCAGACCACCAGACCACCAGACCATCAGACAGACCACCAGACCACCAGACCACCAGACCAAGCTGAGTAGAGTAGAGTAGCATTATTACACACAGGACCAGACCACTCCCCCTTCCTTCTCTCTGCTCTATTAAATTCTCCTCTCCTCTCCTCTCCTCTCCTCTCCTCTCCTCTCCTCTCCTCTCCTCTCCTCTCCTCTCCTCTCCTCTCCTCTCCTCTCCTCTCCTCTCCTCTCCTCTCCTCTCTATCTCTGTCACTGTGCCTCCTCCACCTCCCCCTAAACCCAGTCAGCCACACAGGAGGCAGTGCCCATTCTGCCCAGTTCCCACTCTGCCCAGTTCCCACTCTGCCCAGTGCCCACTCTGCCCAGTTCCCACTCTGCCCAGTACCCAACCGCTAGGGCACAACAACAACAACAACCTGTCCCTCAACATCAGCAAAACAATTGATTGATTGTTGACTTCATGAAACAGAGGAGGGAACATGCCTCGATCTACATCAATAGGACTGTAGTAGTCACAAGTTTTAATTTCCTCTGCCTCGACATCACGGAAGACTTGTCATGGACCATCACCACCCCCACTCTGGTCAAGAGGACCAACACCACCACCACTCTGGTCAAGAGGACCAACACCACCACCACTCTGGTCAAGAGGACCACCACCACCACTCTGGTCAAGAGGACCAACACCACCACCACTCTGGTCAAGAGGACCAACACCACCACCACTCTGGTCAAGAGGACCACCACCACCACCACTCTGGTCAAGAGGACCACCACCACCACTCTGGTCAAGAGGACCAACACCACCACCACTCTGG
Source organism: Coregonus suidteri (assembly GCA_036851935.1). Classification (NCBI taxonomy): domain Eukaryota; kingdom Metazoa; phylum Chordata; class Actinopteri; order Salmoniformes; family Salmonidae; genus Coregonus; species Coregonus suidteri. The sequence continues at coordinate 2,222,175 of CM072234.1, forward strand.
TCAAGAGGACCAACACCACCACCACTCTGGTCAAGAGGACCAACACCACCACCACTCTGGTCAAGAGGACCAACACCACCACCACTCTGGTCAAGAGGACCACCACCACCACTCTGGTCAAGAGGAGGGCCTCTACTTCCTAAGAAGGCTGCCACCTCGGGTCCTCTCCAAATACTACCGCTGCACCATCGAGAGCATCCTGACCGGTTGCATCACGGCGTGGTATGGGAATAGCTCTGTCCACGACCACAAGGCCCTCCAGCATGTGGTACATCACTGGGACCGTGCTCCCACCCATCCAGGACATCACTGGGACCGTGCTCCCACCCATCCAGGACATCACTGGGACCGTGCTCCCACCCATCCAGGACATCACTGGGGACCGTGCTCCCACCCATCCAGGACATCACTGGGACCGTGCTCCCACCCATCCAGGACATCACTGGGAATGTGCTCCCACCCATCCAGGACATCACTGGGACCGTGCTCCCACCCATCCAGGACATCACTGGGACCGTGCTCCCACCCATCCAGGACATCACTGGGACCGTGCTCCCACCCATCCAGGACATCACTGGGACCGTGCTCCCACCCATCCAGGACATCACTGGGACCGTGCTCCCACCCATCCAGGACATCACTGGGACCGTGCTCCCACCCATCCAGGACATCACTGGGACCAGGACATCACTGGGACCGTGCTCCCACCCATCCAGGACATCACTGGGACCGTGCACCCACCCATCCAGGACATCACTGGGACCGTGCTCCCCACCCATCCAGGACATCACTGGGACCGTGCTCCCACCCATCCAGGACATCTCTGGGACCGCGCTCCCACCCATCCAGGACATCACTGGGACCGTGCTCCCACCCATCCAGGACATCTACTCCAAACAGTGCCTGAGGAAGGCCAGCAGCATCATCAAGGACCCAACACACCCTCCAGCCACGAGCTGTTCTCTCCCTTGGGCAGACGGTATCAGAGCATGAGGTCTGATACCAACAGGCTCAGAGACAGTTTCTATCTGCAAGCCATCAATCAGACTGCTGAACAATTTAACTGGACTGACCACCTGCTCTGATTCTCCGCACCTTAGCACACATGCACTCACCCACACAGACAAACACACACAGACACACCCACACACACAGACACAGACACACACACACACACAGACACATACACACACACCCACACAGACAGACAAACACACACACACACACACACACACACACACACACACACACACACACACACACACACACACACACACACACACACACACACACACACACACACACACACACACACACACACACACACACACACACACACACACACACACACACACACACACAGACATACACACACAGACATACACACACAGACACATACACACACACCCACACAGACATACACCCACCCACTGTATACGTTCATGCTACACAGACATCCCAACTGCTACCTGACCTTTACTATACTGCTGTTATATACTGTCCCCCATCCCCCCCTTCAACAATATACATTTGAATATTGGACAATATGTTGTGCCTTTCTGTTTTATACTGATGCTAAAAAATGTATTCTATTCTTTGTTTTTCTCCTTTCCATATTCAAACATATACATACAAACAACAACTTACAGACGCACACAAACGATGACTACATCTGATCTGCCCAGACTCCACATGCTCTCACCTCCATCCCTAGTACCTCCATGCTCTCACCTCCATCCCTAGTACCTCCATGCTCTCACCTCCATCCCTAGTACCTCCATGCTCTCACCTCCATCCCTAGTACCTCCATGCTCTCATCTCCATCCCTAGTACCTCCATGCTCTCACCTCCATCCCTAGTACCTGCATGCTCTCACCTCCATCCCTAGTACCTCCATGCTCTCACCTCCATCCCTAGTACCTCCATGCTCTCACCTCCATCCCTAGTACCTCCATGCTCCATGCTCTCACCTCCATCCCTAGTACCTGCATGCTCTCACCTCCATCCCTAGTACCTCCATGCTCTCACCTCCATCCCTAGTACCTCCATGCTCTCACCTCCATCCCTAGTACCTCCATGCTCACACCTCCATCCCTAGTACCTCCATGCTCACACCTCCATCCCTAGTATCTGCATGCTCACACCTCCATCCCTAGTACCTCCATGCTCACACCTCCATCCCTAGTACCTGCATGCTCTCACCTCCATCCCTAGTACCTCCATGCTCTCACCTCCATCCCTAGTACCTCCATGCTCTCACCTCCATCCCTAGTACCTCCATGCTCTCACCTCCATCCCTAGTACCTCCATGCTCTCACCTCCATCCCTAGTACCTCCATGCTCTCACCTCCATCCCTAGTACCTCCATGCTCTCACCTCCATCCCTAGTACCTGCATGCTCTCACCTCCATCCCTAGTACCTCCATGCTCTCACCTCCATCCCTAGTACCTCCATGCTCTCACCTCCATCCCTAGTATCTGCATGCTCTCACCTCCATCCCTAGTACCTCCATGCTCCATGCTCTCACCTCCATCCCTAGTACCTGCATGCTCTCACCTCCATCCCTAGTACCTCCATGCTCTCACCTCCATCCCTAGTACCTCCATGCTCTCACCTCCATCCCTAGTACCTCCATGCTCTCACCTCCATCCCTAGTACCTCCATGCTCTCACCTCCATCCCTAGTATCTGCATGCTCACACCTCCATCCCTAGTACCTCCATGCTCACACCTCCATCCCTAGTACCTGCATGCTCTCACCTCCATCCCTAGTACCTCCATGCTCACACCTCCATCCCTAGTACCTCCATGCTCTCACCTCCATCCCTAGTACCTCCATGCTCTCACCTCCATCCCTAGTATCTGCATGCTCTCACCTCCATCCCTAGTACCTGCATGCTCTCACCTCCATCCCCAGTACCTGCATGCTCTCACCTCCATCCCTAGTACCTCCATGCTCTCACCTCCATCCCCAGTACCTCCATGCTCTCACCTCCATCCCTAGTACATCCATGCTCTCACCTCCATCCCCAGTACCTCCATGCTCTCACCTCCATCCCTAGTACCTCCATGCTCTCACCTCCATCCCCAGTACCTCCATGCTCTCACCTCCATCCCCAGTACCTCCATGCTCTCACCTCCATCCCCAGTACCTCCATGCTCTCACCTCCATCCCTAGTACCTCCATGCTCTCACCTCCATCCCTAGTACCTCCATGCTCTCACCTCCATCCCTAGTACCTCCATGCTCTCACCTCCATCCCTAGTGACTGCATTATTGTTTGCCACTTGGCCTTAAATTGTACCAATTCGTTTTTCTCAGTCAGCCCATGCTATTTCAATATTTCAATATTAAATCATTCAATTTTCAATTGTGCTAATGATGGCGGATTGACTGATTTCCAGGTTTTTAGTTTTTTTCAAGATGAGTGATGAGAAGAGAATCGTCCAACCCATTGGGTATCACACCACACCTCCATATGCCATGTCTTGAAATATGCAGACAGATGGATTAAAAGTAAGTTTACATTGTAATACTTCTGACAGCCAACTTTCTAGAGGAACAGCTATGTAAGAGAGGTGGGAGGTCAGAGGAACAGCCATGTAAGAGAGGTGGGAGGTCAGAGGAACAGCCATGTAAGAGAGGTGGGAGGTCAGAGGAACAGCCATGTAAGAGAGGTGGGAGGTCAGAGGAACAGCCATGTAAGAGAGGTGGGAGGTCAGAGGAACAGCCATGTAAGAGAGGTGGGAGGTCAGAGGAACAGCCATGTAAGAGAGATGGGAGGTCAGAGGAACAGCCATGTAAGAGAGGTGGGAGGTCAGAGGAACAGCCATGTAAGAGAGGTGGGAGGTCAGAGAAACAGCCATGTAAGAGAGGTGGGAGGTCAGAGGAACAGCCATGTAAGAGAGGTGGGAGGTCAGAGGAACAGCCATGTAAGAGAGGTGGGAGGTCAGAGGAACAGCCATGTAAGAGAGGTGGGAGGTCAGAGGAACAGCCATGTAAGAGAGATGGGAGGTCAGAGGAACAGCCATGTAAGAGAGATGGGAGGTCAGAGGAACAGCCATGTAAGAGAGGTGGGAGGTCAGAGGAACAGCCATGTAAGAGAGGTGGGAGGTCAGAGGAACAGCCATGTAAGAGAGGTGGGAGGTCAGAGGAACAGCCATGTAAGAGAGGGGTGGGAGGTCAGAGGAACAGCCATGTAAGAGAGGTGGGAGGTCAGAGGAACAGCCATGTAAGAGAGGTGGGAGGTCAGAGGAACAGCCATGTAAGAGAGGTGGGAGGTCAGAGGAACAGCCATGTAAGAGAGATGGGAGGTCAGAGGAACAGCCATGGTAAGAGAGGTGGGAGGTCAGAGGAACAGCCATGTAAGAGAGGTGGGAGGTCCGAGGAACAGCCATGTAAGAGAGGTGGGGAGGTCAGAGGAACAGCCATGTAAGAGAGGTGGGAGGTCAGAGGAACAGCCATGTAAGAGAGGTGGGAGGTCAGAGGAACAGCCATGTAAGAGAGGTGGGAGGTCAGAGGAACAGCCATGTAAGAGAGGTGGGAGGTCAGAGGAAACAGCCATGTAAGAGAGGTGGGAGGTCAGAGGAACAGCCATGTAAGAGAGGTGGGAGGTCAGAGGAACAGCCATGTAAGACCTCTTCCAATCTTAGCCTCCCCACCTACTGGCCACCTCAGAATCACCTTTATTCACCAAGTACATTTAAATGTACCAGGAATTTGACCTGTTGAATGGTGCTACAATAAACAGAATACAGACAGAATACACTCCCCCTTCACTGACCCTCCACTGACCCTTTACTGACCCTCCACTGACCCTTTACTGACCCTCTACTGACCCCCTCTAATGACCCTCTACTGACTCTCCTCTGACCCCCTCCACTGACCCCCTCTACTGACCCTCCACTGACTAAGTGTTAACTCTATAGAACATTGCCTCTCCACACCAGGCCAGAGCCAACTCTCAGGGAGGACAGGACAGAAGTCTTGCCCTCTCTCCTCTCTCCTCTCTCCTCTCTCCTCTCTCCTCTCTCCTCTCTCCTCTCTCCTCTCTCCTCTCTCCTCCCTCCAGTCTCCCCTCTCCCTCTCTCCCACCTCTGTCCCTGTCACTGCTTGCCTCTGGCCCGCTCTGACACATCAGGGTCTACAGGAACAGGGAGGGCTTTTAGGGAAGACAGGACAGATGTCTTGCCCTCTCTCCTCTCCTCTCTCCTCTCTCCTCTCTCCTCTCTCCTCTCTCCTCTCTCTCCCCCTCTCCCCTCTCCCCTCTCTCCTCTCTCCTCTCTCCTCTCTCCTCTCTCCAGTCTCCCCTCTCCCCTCTCCCCTCTCCCCTCTCCCCTCTCCCCTCTCCCCTCTCCCTTCTCTCTCTCTCCCACCTCTGTCCCTGTCACTGCTTGCCTCTGGCCCGCTCTGACACATCAGGGTCTACAGGAACAGGGAGGGCTTTTAGGGAGGACAGGACAGATGTCTTGCACTCTCTCCCCTCTCCCCGTCACCGCGTCTGCCTCTCCTCTCTTTAACAAGTCCAGCTAATTCTTAGGGAAGACAGGACAAGACAGACTCCCTGTCCTCTCTCCCACCTCTCCCTCTCTCCCACCTCTCCTCCCATCAACGCTTGCCTCTGGCCCCAGATTGGGATCTACAGCCCTCCCAGGAGCAGGGACAGGAGGACTTGTCCAACCCACAGCCAGTTCACTTTTTATAGCCAGGCTGCAGCCCTACCTGCCTTCTTCCCTGGCCAGGCTGCAGCCCTACCTGCCTTCTTCCCTGGCCAGGCTGCAGCCCTACCTGCCTTCTTCCCTGGCCAGGCTGCAGCCCTACCTGCCTTCTTCCCTGGCCAGGCTGCAGCCCTACCTGCCTTCTTCCCTGGCCAGGCTGCAGCCCTACCTGCCTTCTTCCCTGGCCAGGCTGCAGCCCTACCTGCCTTCTTCCCTGGCCAGGCTGCAGCCCTACCTGCCTTCTTCCCTGGCCATGCCAGGCGCCGCTGGCTTTGTGACACAAAGTGATGTGGACAGCTTGACACCCGCAGCCACCAGCCTCTTCCTGTCTAGATGGATGGTCATGTCCA
>CM072234.1:2233241-2243241 GCA_036851935.1 Coregonus suidteri
GGTCTTTCAGCATGACAATGATCCCAAACACAACGCCCGGGCAACGAAGGAGTTGCTTCGTAAGAAGCATTTCAAGGTCCTGGAGTGGCCTAGCCAGTCTCCAGATCTCAACCCCATAGAAAATCTTTGGAGGGAGTTGAAAGTCTGTGTTGCCCAGCGACAGCCCCAAAACATCACTGCTCTAGAGGAGATCTGCATGGAGGAATGGGCCAAAATACCAGAAACAGTGTGTGAAAAACCTTGTGAAGACTTACAGAAAACGTTTGACCTGTGTCATTGCCAACAAAGGATATATAACAAAGTATTGAGAAACTTTTGTTATTGACCAAATACTTATTTTCCACCATAATTTGCAAATAAATTCATTAAAAATCCTACAATGTGATTTTCTGGAATTTTTTTTTCTCATTTTGTCTGTCATAGTTGATGTGTACCTATGATGAAAATTACAGGCCTCTCTCATATTTTTAAGTGGGAGAACTTTCACAATTGGTGGCTGACTAAATACTTTTTTCCCCCACTGTATATATATACTATATAGAGAACAAGCCACTCTTTGTCTGTGTACCAAATGGCACCCTATTCCCTATATAGTGCACTACTTTTGACCAGGGCCCATAGGGCTCTGTATATAGGGGATAGGGTGCTATTTGTGGCACAGCCAAGTGACTGTATTACCAGTTAGTGGGAGCCAGGCCACTAGCTAGGTCGAGAACAGACCACAGGAACAGAAACAGTGGAAGATAGATATATGGCAGGAGAAGAGAACTTTCCCACAGCGCTCTGTACTAATGCTGGGTGAATAAAGCGGTTTTCCCTTCCTCGCACAAGTGTGAAAATCTAAGTTGCTAAAAATAAAAGAGAGAGAGAGAGAGAGAGAGAGAGAGAGACAGAGAGACAGAGACAGACAGAGAGAGAGAGAGAGAGAGAGAGAGAGAGAGAGAGAGCCAGCCAGGCCCAGGGACACTAATATCTAATATAGACACCAGCATTATGTTTGTGTCATTTGGCCTGAGAGCTTTCTGTCGCTAAAAGCACATCTGTCCTTCTTAGTGTTGGAAAAAATGGCAACAAATAGCAGGCTAATAGAATGATGATGGAGTTTGATGCTGTGTGTGTGTGTTGTGTGTGTTGTGTATGTGTGTTGTTGTGTGTGTGTGTGTGTATGTGTGTTGTGTGTGTGTGTTGTGTGTTGTGTGTGTGTATGTGTGTTGTGTGTTTGTGTATGTGTGTTGTGTGTGTGAGATGGTGGGGCTGACAGCATCTGAGCTAAACAGCCCATCTCCTTTCATGTGATGTGGGGGGAAACAAACAGAATTATACACCCGCTAATCACCGCGGCAACTATAAATAGACAAATCTAATTACAGTTAGCTAGCTCTTTAGCTTCGCAGCTCTGATAATATGGTGATGAGTGGTGGAGCAGAGACAGGCATGGACAGTAATGGACAGGAATGGACAGGAATGGACAGGGACAGACAGGGACAGACAGGGACAGACAGAGACAGACAGGGACAGACAGAGACAGACAGAGACAGACAGGGACAGACAGGGACAGACAGAGACAGACAGGGACAGACAGGGACAGACAGAGACAGACAGACAGGGACAGACAGGGACAGACAGAGACAGACAGGGACAGACAGGGACAGACAGAGACAGACAGAGACAGACAGGGACAGACAGAGACAGACAGGGACAGACAGAGACAGACAGGGACAGACAGGGACAGACAGAGACAGACAGGGACATACAGGGACAGACAGAGACAGACAGGGACATACAGAGACAGACAGGGACAGACAGGGACAGACAGGGACAGACAGAGACAGACAGGGACAGACAGAGACAGACAGGGACAGACAGGGACAGACAGAGACAGACAGGGACAGACAGGGACAGACAGAGACAGACAGGGACAGACAGAGACAGACACAGACAGGGACAGACAGAGACAGACAGGGACAGACAGAGACAGACAGAGACAGACAGAGACAGACAGGGACAGACAGAGTGTGTGACAACTGGCAATGGGCTGGATGGAATTACACACATTATATGTCTGGTCTGTGTCTCTCTGTCAGGAGGCTGGGTTACAAAGTCAATAGACTGTCTTTATATTTGGCTTCAACCGGGAGGTCCCATTCCTTTTGTAATTGTTTAGCTTTTTATTGAAGAGATAGGAAAGTGTTGAAAAGACGGGGGAGATAGTGGGAGGGGGAGATAGTGGGAGGGGAGATATAGTGGGAGGGGGAGATAGTGGGAGGGGGAGATCGTGGGGAGGGGGAGATAGTGGGAGGGGGAGATAGTGGGAGGGGGAGATAGTGGGAGGGGGAGATAGTGGGAGGGGAGATAGTGGGAGGGGAGATAGTGGGAGGGGGAGATAGTGGGAGGGGGAGATAGTGGGAGGGGGAGATAGTGGGAGGGGGAGATAGTGGGAGGGGGAGATAGTGGGAGGGGGAGAGATAGTGGGAGGGGGAGATAGTGGGAGGGGGAGATAGTGGGGGAGGGGGAGATAGTGGGAGGGGAGTCAAATGGACAGATTCGATGCTGACTCTGGCATACAGTGGCAATGTTCCAAAAAATATATATAGTCAGCACTGAGCAAATGTCAAGTCTGCTGAGCGCAAACTTCAACGTCGTGAAAATTCTGTGCAACTTCCGGCAAGCGTTTACTGTGAACACTGAGGCCGTACCCGCTTTAAGTGAGTTTTAAAAGTGGCCAAGTAGGCTACTGTGGCGATTTGATCATGATGTAGGACTATCAGAGGGGCCTACTGTCAAAACAATGGAGAAAATGCATCCCATAACATTTCGACATGGAAATAGCTGTTCTATCATTCATACTACAATAGCAGCCAATGTGTGTTGTTCAATGTCGACCTACATTATTTTGATAAAAACATGCAGGGCTTGACATTAACCTGTTTATCCACTTGTCCTTCAGACAAGCAGGTGACTGAAAATGTTATTGTGTTTTGTTTTTTGGTGCAAGAAACCACATTATTCCCATAACATTATTATTATTACAGAGAATCAGACAAAATATGTATGCCATTTGGCTACAGTGCCTTCAGAAAGTACTTTTTACACATTTTGTTGATACAGCCTGAATTAAAAATGTATTAAATTAATCTACACACAATACCCCATAATGTCAAATGGAATTTTGTTTATAGAAAATGTTAGAAATTAATACAAAAAATTAAGTACTTTTAAGCCTAAATAAGTTCAGGAGTAAAAAATGTGCTCAACAAATTGCATAATAAGTTGCACGGACTCATTCCGTGTTCAATATATTATTATATTATTTAACATGATTTCTGAATGACTACCCCGTCTCTGTACCCCACACATACAATTCTCTGTAAGCACAGATTCAATCACAAAGAACAGGGAGATTTTTCAATGCCTCGCAAAGAAGGGCACCGATTGGTAGATAAAAAAAAAAAAAAAACTGACGCTGAATATCCCTTTGAGCATGATGAAGTTATTAATTACACTTGGGATGGTGTATCAATACACCCAGTCACTATAAAGATACAGGCGTCCTTCCTAACTCAATTGCCGGAGAGGAAGGAAACTGCTCAGGGATTTCACCATGAGGCCAAAGGTTATTTTAAAACAGGTACAGCGTTTAATGGTTGTGATAGGAGAAAACTAAGGATGGATCAACATTGTAGTTTCTCCACAATATTAACCTAAATTAGGAAGGAAGCCTGTACAGAATACAAATATTCCAAAACATGCATCCTGTTTGCAACAAGGCACTAAAGTAATACTGCAAAAAATTTGGCAAAATAATGAACTTTTTGTCCTGAATACAAAGCTTTACGTTTGGGGCAAATCCAATACATCATGTTATGGGTATGCTTGTCATCGTTAAGGACTGGGGAGTTTTCAGGATAAAAAGAAACAGATTACAGCTATAAGCACAGGTAAAATCCAAGAGGAAAACCTTGTTTCGACCTTTCAGCAGGACAATACCCTGAAACACAAGGCCAAATCTACACTGGAGTTGCTTACCAGGAAGACACTGAATGTTCCTGAGTGGCCGAGTTACAGTTTTGACTTAAATCTACTTGAAAATCTATGGCAAGACCTGAAAATGGTTGTCTAGCAATGATCAACAACCAATTTGAAAGATCTTGAAGAATTTTGAAAAGAATAATGGGCAGGTTTGGAAAGCTCTTAGATACTTATCCAGAAAGACTCACAGCTGTAATCGCTCTCAAAGGTATTATTTATTTTTACCCCTTTTTTCTCCCCAATTTCGTGATATCCGCTTAACCCGGATGCCAGCCGCACCAATGTGTCAGAGGAAACACAGTTCAACTGACGACCGAGGTCAGCCTGCAGGCACGCGGCCTGCCACAAGGAGTCGCTAGAGCGCAATGAGACAAATAAAGCCCCTCCGGCCAAATCCTCCCCAAACCCGGACGACGCTGGGCCAATTGTGCGCTGCCCTATGGGACTCCCGGTCACAGTCGGTTGTGACACAGCCTGGGATGGAACCAGGGTCTGTAGTGACGCCTCAAGCACTGCGATACAGTGCCTTAGACCGCTGCGCCAATCAGGAGACCGTCAAAGGTTCTTATACAGAGTATTGACTCCGGAGTGTGAATACTTAAGTAAATGAGATATGAGATTTTTACTTTTCAATACATTTGCAAACACTTCTAAAAACATGTTTTCACTATGGGGTATTGTGTGTAGCTGGGTGAGAAAAAAATTATATTTAATCCATGTTGAATTCAGGCTGGAACAAGAAAATTTAGAATAAGTCAAGGGGTATGAATAATTTCTGAAGGCAGTGTACTTAGCATATTCAAGCCTGTCTCAAAATACAACACTGCATCTTTAAGACATAAAAAAAAAATACCTTTACCTGGCTCGCTTTTCAAAGATAGCTACGTTTTGTGCTCTTGTAGGAAGCAATCACTCCCCCATTGATGACCTGATATTAGCTATAACTGATATAATAACTCACTAAATAGCAAAGAATATGAACAAATCAATCAATCGGCTAAATGCGGCTCAAGCTTTGATCTCAAAACAAGCGCATCTACTCCCTCCACTCTACCCATCCACTCCCTCCTCTACCCATCTACTCCCTCCACTCTACTCATCTACTCCCTCCACTCTACCCATCTACTACCTCCACTCTACCCATCTACTCCCTCCACTCTACCCATCTACTCCCTCCACTCTACTCATCTACTCCCTCCACTCTACTCATCTACTCCCTCCACTCTACTCAACTACTCCCTCAACTCTACCCATCTACTCCCTCCCTTCTACTCATCTACTCCCTCCACTCTACCCATCTACTCCCTCCACTCTACCCATCTACTCCCTCCACTCTACCCATCTACTCCCTCCACTCTACCCATCTACTCCCTCCACTCTACCCATCTACTCCCTCCACTCTACTCATCTACTCCCTCCACTCTACTCATCTACTCCCTCCACTCTACTCAACTACTCCCTCAACTCTACCCATCTACTCCCTCCCTTCTACTCATCTAATCCCTCCACTCTACCCATCTACTCCCTCCACTCTACCCATCTACTCCCTCCACTCTACCCATCTACTCCCTCCACTCTACACATCTACTCCCTCCACTCTACCCATCTACTCCCTCCCTCCACTCTACTCATCTACTCCCTCCACTCTACTCATCTACTCCCTCCACTCTACCCATCTACTCCCTCCACTCTACCCATCTACTCCCTCCACTCTACCCATCTACTCCCTCCACTCTACTCATCTACTCCCTCCACTCTACTCATCTACTCCCCCCACTCTACTCATCTACTCCCTCCACTCTACCCATCTACTCCCTCCACTCTACCCATCTACTCCCTCCACTCTACTCATCTACTCCCTCCACTCTACTCATCTACTCCCTCCACTCTACCCATCTACTCCCTCCAATCTACCCATCTACTCCCTCCACTCTACTCATCGACTCCCTCCACTCTACCCATCTACTCCCTCCACTCTACCCATCTACTCCCTCCACTCTACCCATCTACTCCCTCCACTCTACTCATCTACTCCCTTCACTCTACTCATCTACTCCCTCCACTCTACTCATCTACTCCCTCCACTCTACTCATCTACTCCCTCCACTCTACCCATCTACTCCCTCCACTCTACCCATCTACTCCCTCCACTCTACCCATCTACTCCCTCCACTCTACCCATCTACTCCCTCCACTCTACTCATCTACTCCCTCCATTCTACCCATCTACTCCATCCACTCTACTCATCGACTCCCTCCACTCTACTCATCTACTCCCTCCACTCTACCCATCTACTCCCTCCACTCTACTCAACTACTCCCTCAACTCTACCCATCTACTCCCTCCCTTCTACTCATCTACTCCCTCCACTCTACCCATCTACTCCCTCCACTCTACCCATCTACTCCCTCCACTCTACCCATCTACTCCCTCCACTCTACTCATCTACTCCCTCACTCTACTCATCTACTCCCTCCACTCTACTCATCTACTCCCTCCACTCTACTCATCTACTCCCTCCACTCTACTCATCTACTCCCTCCACTCTACCCATCTACTCCCTCCACTCTACCCATCTACTCCCTCCACTCTACCCATCTACTCCCTCCACTCTACCATCTACTCCCTCCACTCTACTCATCTACTCCCTCCACTCTACTCATCTACTCCCTCCACTCTACTCAGCTACTCCCTCCACTCTACCCATCTACTCCCTCCACTCTACTCAACTACTCCCTCAACTCTACCCATCTACTCCCTCCCTTCTACTCATCTACTCCCTCCACTCTACCCATCTACTCCCTCCACTCTACCCATCTACTCCCTCCACTCTACCCATCTACTCCCTCCACTCTACTCATCTACTCCCTCCACTCTACTCATCTACTCATCTACTCCCTCCACTATACCCATCTACTCCCTCCACTCTACTCATCTACTCCCTCCACTCTACTCATCTACTCCTCCACTCTACTCATCTCTCCCTCCACTCTACCCATCTACTCCCTCCACTCTACCCATCTACTCCCTCCACTCTACTCATCTACTCCCTCCACTCTACCCATCTACTCCCTCCACTCTACTCATCTACTCCCTCCACTCTACTCATCTACTACCTCCACTCTACCCATCTACTCCCTCCACTCTACTCATCTACTCCCTCCACTCTACCCATCTACTCCCTCCACTCTACCCATCTACTCCCTCCACTCTACCCATCTACTCCCTCCACTCTACTCATCTACTCCCTCCACTCTACTCATCTACTCCCTCCACTCTACTCATCTACTCCCTCCACTCTACCCATCTACTCCCTCCACCTTATCCATCTACTCCCTCCACTCTACTCATCTACTCCCTCCACTCTACTCATCTACTCCCTCCACTCTACCCATCTACTCCCTCCAATCTACCCATCTACTCCCTCCACTCTACTCATCGACTCCCTCCACTCTACCCATCTACTCCCTCCACTCTACCCATCTACTCCCTCCACTCTACCCATCTACTCCCTCCACTCTACTCATCTACTCCCTTCACTCTACTCATCTACTCCCTCCACTCTACTCATCTACTCCCTCCACTCTACTCATCTACTCCCTCCACTCTACCCATCTACTCCCTCCACTCTACCCATCTACTCCCTCCACTCTACCCATCTACTCCCTCCACTCTACCCATCTACTCCCTCCACTCTACTCATCTACTCCCTCCAATCTACCCATCTACTCCCTCCACTCTACTCATCGACTCCCTCCACTCTACCCATCTACTCCCTCCACTCTACCCATCTACTCCCTCCACTCTACCCATCTACTCCCTCCACTCTACTCATCTACTCCCTTCACTCTACTCATCTACTCCCTCCACTCTACTCATCTACTCCCTCCACTCTACTCATCTACTCCCTCCACTCTACCCATCTACTCCCTCCACTCTACCCATCTACTCCCTCCACTCTACCCATCTACTCCCTCCACTCTACCCATCTACTCCCTCCACTCTACTCATCTACTCCCTCCACTCTACTCATCTACTCCCTCCACTCTACTCATCTACTCCCTCCACTCTACCCATCTACTCCCTCCACTCTACTCAACTACTCCCTCAACTCTACCCATCTACTCCCTCCCTTCTACTCATCTACTCCCTCCACTCTACCCATCTACTCCCTCCACTCTACCCATCTACTCCCTCCACTCTACCCATCTACTCCCTCCACTCTACTCATCTACTCCCTCCACTCTACTCATCTACTCCTCCACTCTACTCATCTACTCCCTCCACTCTACCCATCTACTCCCTCCACTCTACCCATCTACTCCCTCCACTCTACTCATCTACTCCCTCCACTCTACTCATCTACTCCCTCCACTCTACCCATCTACTCCCTCCACTCTACCCATCTACTCCCTCCACTCTACTCATCTACTCCCTCCACTCTACCCATCTACTCCCTCCACTCTACTCATCTACTCCCTCCACTCTACTCATCTACTACCTCCACTCTACCCATCTACTCCCTCCACTCTACTCATCTACTCCCTCCACTCTACCCATCTACTCCCTCCACTCTACTCATATACTCCCTCCACTCTACTCATCTACTCCCTCCACTCTACCCATCTACTCCCTCCACTCTACCCATCTACTCCCTCCACTCTACTCATCTACTCCCTCCACTCTACTCATCTACTCCCTCCACTCTACCCATCTACTCCCTCCACTCTACCCATCTACTCCTTCCACTCTACTAATCTACTCCCTCCACTCTACTCATCTACTCCCTCCACTCTACTCATCTACTCCCTCCACTCTACCCATCTACTCCCTCCACTCTACTCATCTACTCCCTCCACTCTACTCATCTACTCCCTCCACTCTACTCATCTACTCCCTCCACTCTACCCATCTACTCCCTCCACTCTACTCATCTACTCCCTCCACTCTACTCATCTACTCCCTCCACTCTACTCATCTACTCCCTCCACTCTACTCATCTACTCCCTCCACTCTACCCATCTACTCCCTCCACTCTACCCATATTCTCCCTCCACTCTACTCATCTACTCCCTCCACTCTACTCATCTACTCCCTCCACTCTACTCATCTACTCCCTCCACTCTACCCATCTACTCCCTCCACTCTACTCATCTACTCCCTCCACTCTACTAATCTACTCCCTCCACTCTACTACCTACTCTACCCATCTACTCCCTCCACTCTACTCTACTCCCTCCACTCTACTCATCTACTCCCTCCACTCTACCTATCTACTCCCTCCACTCTACTCATCTACTCCCTCCACTCTACTCATCTACTCCCTCCACTCTACTCATCTACTCCCTCCACTCTACTCATCTACTCCCTCCACTCTACTCATCTACTCCCTCCACTCTACTCATCTACTCCCTCCACTCTACTCATCTACTCCCTCCACTCTACCCATCTACTCCCTCCACTCTACTCCATCTACTCCCTCCACTCTACTCATCTACTCCCTCCACTCTACTCATCTACTCCCTCCACTCTACTCATCTACTCCCTCCACTCTACCCATCTACTCCCTCCACCCTACTCATCTACTCCCTCCACTCTACTCATCTACTCCCTCCACTCTACTCATCTACTCCCTCCACTCCTCCCTCCACTCTACCCATCTACTCCCTCCTCTACCCATCTACTCCCTCCACTCTACCATCTACTCCCTCCTCTACTCATCTACTCCCTCCACTCTACCCATCTACTCCCTCCACTCTACCCATCTACTCCCTCCTCTCTACTCATCTACTCCCTCCACTCTACTCATCTACTCCCTCCACTCTACTCATCTACTACCTCCACTCTACCCATCTACTCCCTCCACTCTACTCATCTACTCCCTCCACTCTACTCATCTACTCCCTCCACTCTACTCATCTACTCCCTCCACTCTACTCATCTACTCCCTCCACTATACCCATCTACTCC
>CM072234.1:2253241-2260741 GCA_036851935.1 Coregonus suidteri
TGGGACCTGGCTGATAGATAGACTAGATGAGGATGAGGTTGGGCCCTGCTGATAGACTAGATGAGGGCTGATGAGGTTGGGCCCTGGCTGATAGACTAGATGAGGATGGGTTGGGCCCTGGCTGATAGACTAGATGAGGATGAGGTTGGGCCCTGGCTGATAGACTAGATGAGGATGAGGTTGGGCCCTGGCTGATAGACTAGATGAGGATGAGGGGCCCTGGCTGATAGACTAGATGAGGATGAGGTTGGGCCCTGGCTGATAGACTAGATGAGGTTGGGCCCTGGCTGGCTGATAGACTAGATGAGGATGAGGTTGGGCCCTGGCTGATAGACTAGATGAGGATGACTAGTTGGGCCCTGGCTGATAGACTAGATGAGGTTGGGCCCTGGCTGATAGACTAGATGAGGATGAGGTTGGGCCCTGGCTGATAGACTAGATGAGGTTGGGCCCTGAGGATTGGGAGGTTGGCCCTGGCTGATAGACTAGATGAGGATGAGGTTGGGCCCTGGCTGATAGACTAGATGAGGATGAGGTTGGGCCCTGGCTGATAGACTAGATGAGGATGAGGTTGGGCCCTGGCTGATAGACTAGAGGTTGGGCCCTGGCTGATAGAGGATGAGGTTGGGCCCTGGCTGATAGACTAGATGAGGATGAGGTTGGGCCCTGGCTGATAGACTAGATGAGGATGAGGTTGGGCCCTGGCTGATAGACTAGATGAGGATGAGGTTGGGCCCTGGCTGATAGACTAGATGATGAGGGATGGGCCCTGGCTGATAGACTAGATGAGGATGAGGTTGGGGCCCTGGCTGATAGACTAGATGAGGATGAGGTTGGGCCCTGGCTGATAGACTAGATGAGGATGATGAGGTTGGGGCCCTGGCTGATAGACTAGATGAGGATGGGCCCTGGCTGATAGACTAGATGAGGATGAGGTTGGGCCCTGGCTGATAGACTAGATGAGGATGAGGTTGGGGCCCTGGCTGATAGACTAGATGAGGATGAGGTTGGGGCCCTGGCTGATAGACTAGATGAGGATGAGGTTGGGCCCTGGCTGATAGACTAGATGAGGATGAGGTTGGGCCCTGGCTGATAGACTAGATGAGGATGAGGTTGGGGCCCTGGATGAGGTGAGGATGGGCCCTGGCTGATAGACTAGATGAGGATGAGGTTGGGCCCTGGCTGATAGACTAGATGAGGATGATAGAGGTTGGGCCCTGGCTGATAGACTAGATGAGGTTGGGCCCTGGCTGATAGACTAGATGAGGTTGGGCCCTGGCTGATAGACTAGATGAGGATGAGGTTGGGCCCTGGCTGATAGACTAGATGAGGATGAAGTTGGGCCCTGGCTGATAGACTAGATGAGGATGAGGTTGGGCCCTGGCTGATAGACTAGATGAGGATGAGGTTGGGCCCTGGCTGATAGACTAGATGAGGATGAAGTTGGGCCCTGGCTGATAGACTAGATGAGGATGAGGTTGGGCCCTGGCTGATGAGGTTGGGCTGGCTGATAGACTAGATGAGGATGAGGTTGGGCCCTGGCTGATAGACTAGATGAGGATGAGGGGGCCTGGCTGATAGACTAGATGAGGATGAGGTTGGGCCCTGGCTGATAGACTAGATGAGGATGAGGTTGGGCCCTGGCTGATAGACTGGCTGAGACTAGATGAGGATGAGGTTGGGCCCTGGCTGATAGATAGATGAGAGATGAGATGAAGTGGGCCCTGGCTGATAGACTAGATGAGGATGAGGTTGGGCCCTGGCTGATAGACTAGATGAGGATGAGGTTGGGCCCTGGCTGATAGACTAGATGAGGATGAGGTTGGGCCCTGGCTGATAGACTAGATGAGGATGAGGTTGGGCCCTGGACTAGATAGACTAGATGAGGATGAGGTTGGGCCCTGGCTGATAGACTAGATGAGGATGGGCCCTGGCTGATAGACTAGATGAGGATGAGGTTGGGCCCTGGCTGATAGACTAGATGAGGTTGGGCCCTGGCTGATAGACTAGATGAGGATAAGGTTGGGCCCTGGCTGATAGACTAGATGAGGATGAGGTTGGGCCCTGACTGATAGACCAGATGAGGATGAGGATGGGCCCTGGCTGATAGACTAGATGAGGATGAGGTTGGGCCCTGGCTGATAGACTAGATGAGGATGAGGATGGGCCCTGGCTGATAGACTAGATGAGGATGAGGTTGGGCCCTGGCTGATAGACTAGATGAGGTTGAGGGGGCCCTGGCTGATAGACTAGATGAGGATGAAGTTGGGCCCTGGCTGATAGACTAGATGAGGATGAGGTTGGGCCCTGGCTGATAGACTAGATGAGGATGAGGATGGGCCCTGGCTGATAGACTAGATGAGGATGAGGTTGGGCCCTGGCTGATAGACTAGATGAGGTTGGGCCCTGGCTGATAGACTAGATGAGGATGAGGTTGGGCCCTGGCTGATAGACTAGATGAGGATGAAGTTGGGCCCTGGCTGATAGACCCTGGCTGATAGACTAGATGAGGATGAGGTTGGGCCCTGGCTGATAGACTAGATGAGGATGAGGATGGGCCCTGGCTGATAGACTAGATGAGGATGAGGTTGGGCCCTGGCTGATAGACTAGATGAGGTTGGGGGCCTGGCTGATAGACTAGATGAGGATGAGGATGAGGTTGGGCCCTGGCTGATAGACTAGATGAGGTTGGGCCCTGGCTGATAGACTAGATGAGGATGAGGTTGGGCCCTGGCTGATAGACTAGATGAGGATGAGGTTGGGCCCTGGCTGATAGACTAGATGAGGTTGGGCCCTGGCTGATAGACTAGATGAGGTTGGGCCCTGGCTGATAGACTAGATGAGGATGAGGTTGGGCCCTGGCTGATAGACTAGATGAGGATGAGGATGGGCCCTGGCTGATAGACTAGATGAGGATGAGGTTGGGCCCCTGGCTGATAGACTAGATGAGGATGAGGTTGGGCCTGGCTGGCTGATAGACTAGATGAGGATGAGGTTGGGCCCTGGCTGATAGACTAGATGAGGATGAAGTTGGGCCCTGGCTGATAGACTAGATGAGGATGAAGTTGGGCCCTGGCTGAACGGCCTTGTTCCTGCTTCTCTTCCTTTCCCCTTCATTCTGCCAGAGTGTGTTTCTGTGAAGCTGATGACACCAGAGGGAGATATGGTTCACTGCTCTGCACAACTCATTACTCTTCCACTCCTTTCCCCTCTCTTGGCATGGCCGGTCCCTTCTCCTCCCCTCCCTCTGGCTTCACCTCTCTCTCTCTCTCTCTCTCTCTCTCTCTCTCTCTCTCTCTCTCTCTCTGTCTCTCCAACTCTCTCTCTCTCTCTCTCTCTCTAACTCTCTCTCTCTCTCTCTCTCTCTCTCTCTCTCTCTCTCTCTCTCTCTCTCTCTCTCTCTCTCTCTCTCTCTCTCTCTCTCTCTCTCTCTCTCTCTCTCTCTCTCTCTCTCTCTCTCTCTCTCTCTCTCTCTCTCTCTCTCTCTCTCTCTGTCTCTCCAACTCTCTCTCTCCCTCTGTCTCTCTAACTCTCTCTCTCTCTCTCTCTAACTCTCTCTCTCCCTCTGTCTCTCTAACTCTCTCTCTCTCTCTCTCTCTCTCTCTCTCTCTCTCTCTCTCTCTCTCTCTCTCTCTCTCTCTCTCTCTCTCTCTCTCTCTCTCTCTCTCTCTCTCTCTCTCTCTCTCTCTCTCTCTCTCTCTCTCTCTCTCTCTCTCTCTCTCTCTCTCTCTCTCTCTCTCTCTCTCTCTCTCTCTCTCTCTCTCTCTCTCTCTCTCTCCTCTCTCTCTCTCTCTCTCTCTCTCTCTCTCTCTATCTCTCTCCAGATGAAGATATTGACAGTAGGAGCTGGTTCCAGTTGGCTGGCCTCAACTGCTGGCTGTCTCAGAGGGTGCCGGAGTGGGTGACTGGGGGGAACAGCTCTGAGAGAGCCTGTTGAGATCCTGCATAGAGCCAGAGAACAGCCAGCCAGCCAGCATGTAAGAGGCTGTTCCCTTTGGTCTGTTCTGCTGGGGGATATCTGATGGTGTTGCTGAACTGAAACCTCCTCCTGTCTCTAATCCAGCAGCACCCTGTCTGGTCTGTGTGGACCTGTGACCTCCCCTAGGCTACTGGAGAGACCAGAGGAAGTCCAGCCAGCCAGCCAGCCAGCCAGCCACACAGCCTAGAGAGGCCCAACCATGCTGCTGTCACTGGCAGTGATGACCCTGTGCTTGGTTAAAGAAGGCCCCAGCCACGTTGTCACAGTCCTGGATTACCAGAGAGGACAGAGGGTCAGGGTTCCATGTCCCTATAAAGGCCAAGCTATGCGGAAATTGAAAACAAAATTCTATATTTTTCTTACAGATATGCATACACTCTCGCTCACGCTGTGGCTCACGCTCTAGATAACGATCACGCTGTCGATCACGCTGTCGATCACGCTGTGGCTCATGTACACACCTAACCATAGCTCTGTCACCAACACCAAGATGTGAGTCAGGGATGACCACACAACAACACTGAAGAAGAAGACAGGAGCAGAGAGAACTGAGGAAGTTGAAGCTGAGAGAAGTGTGTTTTAGTCCAAAAGAGGAACAGAGTTGATGGAAATATTGACCATATTGTTGACACTTTTTCAATTCTAGAAAACATCCTCTCTCATGAACTGAGGAATGACAGAACAGATGAGGAAAGAACAAGGTGTCGTCTGTCTTACAACAACTCTGTTGTTCATTTCCAGAACTTTCCAGTCTCCATATTCCTGTTAATGATCTCTCTCTTTCTCTACATTTACATTAACATGTTAGTCATTTAGCAGACACTCTTATCCAGAGCAACAGTTCTCTCTCTCTCTCTCTCTCTCTCTCTCTCTCTCTCTCTCTCTCTCTCTCTCTCTCTCTCTCTCTCTCTCTCTCTCTCTCTCTCCTCTCTCTCTCTCTCTCTCTCTCTCTCTCTCTCCTCTCTCTCTCTCTCTCTCTCTCTCTCTCTCTCTCTCTCTCTCTCTCTCTTCCCCTCTCTCTTTCGCTCTCTCCCCCTCTCTCTCTATTTATCTCTCTCCCCCCCCCCCCCCTCTCTCTCCCCCTCTCTCTTTCTCTCTCTCTTTCTACCCCTCTCTCTCTCTCTCTCTCTCTCTCTCTCTCTCTCTCTACCCCCTCTCTCTCTCTACCCCCCCTCTCTCTTTCTCTCTCTCTCTCTCTTCCCCTCTCTCTCTCTCCCCCCTCTCTCTCTCTCTCCCCCCCTCTCTCTCTCCCTCCCTCTCTCTCTCCCCCTCTCTCTCCCCCCTCTCTCTCTCTCTCTCTCTCCATATGGTTCCATATATCATAGCTTTAATGGCATTATTAAATATGTTACAAATCAACATCATGTTCTGTGACAATGGCTGTGTTTCTAGATGCTTTCTGTCACATGGACAGATGTAAGGAGAAGAGTGTGTGTGTGTGTGTGTGTGTGTGTGTGTGTGTGTGTGTGTGTGTGTGTGTGTGTGTGTGTGTGTGTGTGTGTGTGTGTAGAGAAGCAGAACTCTTACAGCAGAGAGAAGCCTGTTTCACAATAAATCATGTAACAGCCAGTAAAAAGCTGTAGTAGTCCAACGAATGGCTGTTCATTTTGGCTCCGCTAGTTTCTTCCCCCTGTGTAGATTGAGACGTCCAAGCACCAAAAACGTTGTACATTTTGTTACAAAATAACTTTTGTAAAAACAGCATAAATTGCCCTGTCTCCACTCTGATGGCTTTCTCAGATGGCTTTCTTGGGGGAAAAAACAGAACGCAGCTTAGCGAGGAGGAAGGGGGGAGGAAGAGGAGAGGAGGTGGGAGGGTGAGTGAAGATGACTTGGCTCAAGCTTGTCACGGACCACTAGAAAACATGTTGAAGAGATGTAGCAGAGAAGAAGAGATAGATATAGCATGTTGAAGAGATGTAGAGAGAGAAGAAGAGATAGATATAGCATGTTGAAGAGATGTAGAGAAAGAAGAAGAGATAGATATAGCATGTTGAAGAGATGTAGAGAGAGAAGAAGAGATGGATATAGCATGTTGAAGAGATGTAGAGAGAGAAGAAGAGATAGATATAGCATGTTGAAGAGATGTAGAGAGAGAAGAAGAGATAGATATAGCATGTTGAAGAGATGTAGAGAGAGAAGAAGAGATAGATATAGCATGTTGAAGAGGTGTAGAGAGAAGAGATAGATATAGCAAGTTGAAGAGATGTAGAGAAGAGATAGATATAGCATGTTGAAGAGGTGTAGAAGTTGTGATGAGTCCCCCAATAGAGGCAGTGGAATAATCATCTGTAGAGGTGATCTAGAGAGATCTGGCCAGCACTGGTCCAGGTATAGAGATCTGGCCAGCACTGGTCGAGGTTTAGAGATCTGGCCATCACGGGTCTAGGTATAGAGGCACTGGGATCTTATCTGTCCAGGTGATTTAGATTAGTCTGGAAAGGTGATTTAGAACGGTCTGGAAAAGTGATTGAGACAGGTCTGGAAAGGTGATTGAGACAGGTCTGGAGACGTGATTGAGACAGGTCTGGAAAGGTGATTGAGACAGGTCTGGAAAGGTGATTGAGAAAGGTCTGAAAAGGTGATTGAAACAGGTCTGGAAAGGTGATTGAGACAGGTCTGGAAAGGTGATTTAGAATGGTCTGGAAAGGTGATTTAGAATGGTCTGGAGAGGTGATTGAGACAGGTCTGGAGAGGTGATTGAGACAGGTCTGGAGAGGTGATTGAGACAGGTCTGGAAAGGTGATTTAGAATGGTCTGGAGAGGTGATTGAGACAGGTCTGGAGAGAAGATTGAGACAGGTCTGGAAAGGTGATTGAGACAGGTCTGGAAAGGTGATTGAGACAGGTCCGGAAAGGTGATTGAGACAGGTCCTGGAGAGGTGATTGAGACAGGTCTGGAAAGGTGATTGAGACAGGTCCGGAAAGGTGATTGAGACAGGTCCGGAAAGGTGATTGAGACAGGTCCGGAAAGGTGATTGAGACAGGTCCGGAGAGGTGATTGAGACAGGTCTGGAAAGGTGATTTAGAATGGTCTGGAACAGTGATTGAGACAGGTCTGGAAAGGTGATTGAGACAGGTCTGGAAAGGTGATTGAGACAGGTCTGGAAAGGTGATTTAGAATAGTCTGGAAAGGTGATTTAGAATGGTCTGGAGAGGTGGTTGAGACAGGTCTGGAAAGGTGATTTAGAATGGTCTGGAGAGGTGATTGAGACAGGTCTGGATAGGTGATTGAGACAGGTCTGGAAAGGTGATTTAGAATGGTCTGGAGAGGTGATTGAGACAGGTCTGGAGAGAAGATTGAGACAGGTCTGGAAAGGTGATTGAGACAGGTCTGGAAAGGTGATTGAAACAGGTCCGGAAGGGTGATTGAGACAGGTCCTGGAGAGGTGATTGAGACAGGTCTGGAAAGGTGATTGAGACAGGTCCGGAAAGGTGATTGAGACAGGTCCGGAAAGGTGATTGAGACAGGTCCGGAAAGGTGATTGAGACAGCTCTGGAAAGGTGATTGAGACAGGTCTG
>CM072234.1:2278241-2285741 GCA_036851935.1 Coregonus suidteri
CTAGAGCCCTGTCTGTCCTCCTGACTGGCCGGAGAGTAGGCCACCACGATCTAGAGCCCTGTCTGTCTTCCTGACTGGCCGGAGAGTAGGCCACCACGATCTAGAGCCCTGTCTCTCCTCCTGACTGGCCGGAGAGTAGGCCACCACGATCTAGAGCCCTGTCTGTCCTCCTGACTGGCCGGAGAGTAGGCAACCACGATCTAGAGCCCTGTCTGTCTTCCTGACTGGCCGGAGAGTAGGCCACCACGATCTAGAGCCCTGTCTGTCTTCCTGACTGGCCGGAGAGTAGGCCACCACGATCTAGAGCCCTGTCTGTCCTCCTGACTGGCCGGAGAGTAGGCCACCACGATCTAGAGCCCTGTCTGTCTTCCTGACTGGCCGGAGAGTAGGCCACCACGATCTAGAGCCCTGTCTGTCTTCCTGACTGGCCGGAGAGTAGGCCACCACGATCTAGAGCCCTGTCTGTCCTCCTGACTGGCCGGAGAGTAGGCCACCACGATCTAGAGCCCTGTCTGTCTTCCTGACTGGCCGGAGAGTAGGCCACCACGATCTAGAGCCCTGTCTGTCTTCCTGACTGGCCGGAGAGTAGGCCACCACGATCTAGAGCCCTGTCTGTCCTCCTGACTGGCCGGAGAGTAGGCCACCACGATCTAGAGCCCTGTCTGTCTTCCTGACTGGCCGGAGAGTAGGCCACCACGATCTAGAGCCCTGTCTGTCCTCCTGACTGGCCGGAGAGAGTAGGCCACCACGATCTAGAGCCCTGTCTGTCTTCTGAGTGGCCGGAGAGTAGGCCACCACGATCTAGAGCCCTGTCTATCCTCCTGACTGGCCGGAGAGAGTAGGCCACCACGATCTAGAGCCCTGTCTGTCTTCCTGACTGGCCGGAGAGTAGGCCACCACGATCTAGAGCCCTGTCTGTCCTCCTGACTGGCCGGAGAGTAGGCCACCACGATCTAGAGCCCTGTCTGTCTTCCTGACTGGCCGGAGAGTAGGCCACCACGATCTAGAGCCCTGTCTGTCCTCCTGACTGGCCGGAGAGTAGGCCACCACACGATCTAGAGCCCTGTCTGTCCTCCTGACTGGCCGGAGAGTAGGCCACCACGATCTAGAGCCCTGTCTGTCTTCCTGACTGGCCGGAGAGTAGGCCACCACGATCTAGAGCCCTGTCTGTCTTCCTGACTGGCCGGAGAGTAGGCCACCACGATCTAGAGCCCTGTCTGTCTCCTGACTGGCCGGAGAGTCCTCCTCCTGACTGGCCGGAGAGTAGGCCACCACGATCTAGAGCGCTGTCTGTCCTCCTGACTGGCCGGAGAGTAGGCCACCACGATCTAGAGCCCTGTCTGTCTTCCTGTCGCGGTGAGGAGCCCTCGCTCGCTCGGAGACCCCACACACACGGCCGGAGAGTATACACTGGCACCCACACACTAGAATCCTGTCTGCACGGCACGCACCACGACGTATACACGCACGCACACAGGTCGCTCGCTCGCACCCACACACGTATACACGCACGCACACACGCATGCACGCACGCACACACGTATACACGCACGCACACACGTATACACGCACCCACACACGCATGCACGCACGCACACACGTATACACGCACGCACACACGTATACACGCACGCACACACGTATACACGCACGCACACACGTATACACCCACCACACACGCACGCATGCACGCACGCACACACGTATACACGCACCCACACACGCATGCACGCACGCACACACGTATACACGCACGCACACACGTATACACGCACGCACACACGTATACACGCACGCACACACGTATACACGCACCCACACACGCATGCACGCACGCACACACGTATACACGCACCCACACACGTATACACGCACGCACACACGTATACACGCACAAACACACGCACACATACTCAAAATCCTCTCATGGTTGTGATAGGCTGGTCATAACTCAGACAGCCCCATACCTGGGAGGAAACAATGTCTTGTAGAGCACTCTGACATCACAGGTGTCATTTAACATGGAGGTTTACCATAGTCATTTAACATGGAGGTTTACCATAGTCATTTAACATGGAGGTTTACCATAGTCATTTAACATGGAGGTTTACCATAGTCATTTAACATGGAGGTTTAGCCTGATGTCTTACCTGGATGAACTCTTTGCTGCCATCCTCGTTTGGGGTCCATGCGTTGTTATTGTTGTTAAGACGGGCTTGCCGTGGCAACCAGGTGTTGTCGTAGAAGGATGAGGAGGCAGTTATCTGGTCGTCAGAGATCTTCCCTGACTCCAGGCCTAACGCATTACTGCAGTGGAAGGCTGGGGGAGGAAGAAAACAAGAGGGATCAATTCATGATTTGATTGATTGATAAGAACTGAAGAGAGGAGGATCAACAAACACACACAAACACACACTAACACACACAAACACACACAAACACACACTAACACACACTAACACACACAAACACACACTAACACACACAAACAAACACACACTAACACACACAAACACACACTAACACACACAAACACACACTAACACACACTAACACACACAAACACACACTAACACACACAAACACACACAAACACACACAAACACACACAAACACACACTAAAACACACAAACACACACAAACACACACTAACACACACTTTCTTGTTGATGTGAGTAATAGGGACATCAGCAACAACAACAAAAACAAAAACCTGCAAAATGAGGACAATTCTTTATGAAGGTCCAAGAGAAAAGATAAACAGACAGACACATCCCCCTTTAGGTACTGACTGGTCCAGTACTTACTGTCGCTGACTTCTTTGTGTGTCATGTTGTAGTGAGCGGAGAAGCCATCTTTGGCCACAGCCATGTCCGTATGGAAGGACAGAGAGAGGATACCTGTAGATGACGTCATCTCAGGAGGGATCTTAGTTCCACAATAACGTCCAATCAGAGGCCCCACTGCAAACAAAACCAAAACCCCAAGAGACGGCCATTAGAAGCATAGCATACAAACATAAAATAACATAAAATAGCTTCCCAGAACACAACATAACACACCAGGCAGCATCAGTAGCCCCTGCCCTAGCCTCAGCTTCCCTAGCCTCAGCTTCCCTAGCCTCAGCTTCCCTAGCCTCACTTCCCTACCAGCTGCCCTAGCCTCAGCTTCCCTAGCCTCAGCTTCCCTAGCCTCAGCCCTAGCCTCAGCTTCCCCTAGCTCAGCTGCCCTAGCCTCAGCTTCCCTAGCCTCAGCTTCCCTAGCCTCAGCTTCCCTAGCCTCAGCTGCCCTAGCCTCAGCTGCCCTAGCCTCAGCTGCCCACAAACAACAGGCTTACTATTAATCATGAGGAATTCTCAGCCAGGAAGTTAGTTAGTAATAAGATAAATCATTTTTTTTTATTGATGAGAGAGGCGAGCGCTAGCTTAGGCCTGGGCTTTCTCAGAAGGCAGGGCAGGCTTTATAGGTCCCACTGGGGAAGGATGGATGTATTAGCTCCATCTCTCCTCCATCCTTTTATCCTTCTTCCGTCTCTCTATCTAATGCCACATGAAAAGTGATTGGGCTTTAATGAGGGGTGAGGTGCTCTTTCTCACTCCGTTCTCTTGTTTTCTGCACTCCTCCGTCTCCAGATTAAACACGCTTTCTTTCACTCTGTCTGTTCCCTTGATCCCAGGACCCAACGAATCATCCCCCTTTCTTTGACTCTGTCCGTTTCTTTGATCCCAGGACCCAACGAATCATCCCCCTTTCATTTGACTGTCCGTTCCCTTGATCCCAGGACCCAACGAATCATCCCCCTTTCAGTTACTGAATACATATTTTTTTTGATCCCAGGACCCAACGAATCATCCCCAACCCTTCTTCCGCTTGTTTCTCTCCTTTAATTCTCTTTCTAACACCTCTTCATTCCTGGACTTTGTGTTATGTGTGGTTTAGGACTCTGTGGCTGTAGGGGGGAAGAGGTGGTGAGGCGGAAGGGGGCCTGTCTATGAGCTGGGCTTTCTGGGACTAAGACATTGATCTTGCAGCTCACAGCCTCTCTCTCTCGTTCTCACTCACTCACTCACTCCCAGGCACGGACTGACCGTGCCCTTGATCATACCATACGAATCAGCCCAGTATCATACTGTCCGTACCAGCCCAGGACCCAACGTATCATACCTGCCCAGTTGATCATACCATACCCAGGACCCAGTATCATACCGTACCAGCCCAGTATCATACCATAATTCCAGCCCAGTATCATACCGTACCAGCCCAGTATCATACCATACCAGCCCAGTATCATACCATAGGCGGAAGCCCAGTCTATCAGCTACCATACCAGCCCTAAGTATCATACCATACCAGCTCCAGTATCATACTCATACCAGCCTCAGTATCATACCGTACCCAGCCCAGCCCAGTATCATACCGTACCAGCCCAGTATCATACCGTACCAGCCCAGTATCATACCATACCAGCCCAGTATCATACCGTACCAGCCCAGTATCATACCATACCAGCCCAGTATCATACCGTACCAGCCCAGTATCATACCGTACCAGCCCAGTATCATACCGTACCAGCCCAGTATCATATCGTACCAGCCCAGCCCAGTATCATACCAGCCCAGTATCATACCATACCAGCCCAGTATCATACCGTACCAGCCCAGTATCATACCGTACCAGCCCAGTATCATACCGTACCAGCCCAGCCCAGTATCATACCATACCAGCCCAGTATCATACCATACCAGCCCAGTATCATACCGTACCAGCCCAGTATCATACCGTACCAGCCCAGTATCATACCACACCAGTATCATACCGTACCAGCCCAGTATCATACCATACCAGCCCAGTATCATATCGTACCAGCCCAGCCCAGTATCATACCAGCCCAGTATCATACCGTACCAGCCCAGTATCATACCGTACCAGCCCAGTATCATACCGTACCAGCCCAGTATCATACCATACCAGCCCAGTATCATACCATACCAGCCCAGTATCATACCGTACCAGCCCAGTATCATACCGTACCAGCCCAGTATCATACCGTACCAGCCCAGTATCATACCGTACCAGCCCAGTATCATACCGTACCAGCCCAGTATCATACCATACCAGCCCAGTATCATACCATACAAGCCCAGTATCATATCGTACCAGCCCAGCCCAGTATCATTCCATACCAACCCAGTATCATACCAGCCCCAGTATCATACCGTACCAGCCCAGTATCATACCAGCCCAGTATCATACCGTACCAGCCCAGTATCATACCGTACCAGCCCAGTATCATACCATACCAGCCCAGTATCATATCGTACCAGCCCAGTATCATATCGTACCAGCCCAGCCCAGTATCATACCATACCAGCCCAGTATCATACCGTACCAGCCCAGTATCATGCCATACCAGCCCAGTATCATATCGTACCAGCCCAGTATCATACCGTACCAGCCCAGTATCATATCGTACCAGCCCAGTATCATACCATACCAGCCCAGTATCATACCATACCAGCCCAGTATCATACACGTCCCCAGCCCAGCCCAGTATCATACCACACCAGCCCAGTATCATTTTACCGTACCAGCCCAGTATCATACCATACCAGCCCAGTATCATACCGTACCAGCCCAGTATCATACCATACCAGCCCAGTATCATACCACACCAGCCCAGTATCATACCATACCAGGCCAGTATCATACCGTACCAGCCCATATCATACCATACCAGCCCAGTATCATACCATACCAGACCCAGTATCATACCGTACCAGCCCAGTATCATACCATACCAGCCTCAGTATCATACCATACCAGCCCAGTATAATAACGTACCTCTCCCAGTATCATACCACACCCAGTCTCCCCATCAAAGCCCAGGCAAGGTTGCCATGGTATTCAGCCTGGTTTTCTCTCTCTACAGCTATTTTAGTAGTGGAGCGTTGGAAGATGAAAGGCATGACGAGGGGCCCTCCTTTTCTCTCTGGTGATATGTGGTAAGAACACCCAGGAAGACACTGGAAGAGCTATGGCTTGAAGAGAGAGTACTGCATTGTCTGTTGTGTGACCTGTAAGCTCACCTTGTGGCAGACCGTCCCAGACCTCCAGCCAGTCGTACTTGCAGTCTCCCTCTCCCCCAGGCAGGGGGTCGTTCTCCAGGTCAAAGGTCAGGAAGTTGAGGGTCAAGTCCATTGCCGGGGGCACGATGATGATAAAGGAACACTCCAGGTTATGAGGGTATTTATCAGGGAACCCCGGAGACTCAATGATACCATTCTGACTGGTGAAGTTACGGGAGCAGTCTGAACTGAAACATACAACACAGGACGTTCAATCAATCAAACATATTGATTTTTTTTTTTTAAATCAAGAGTTGCCACAAAGGGCTTTACAGAAACCCAACATGGACACCAAGCAGAAGCACAGTGTCCAGGAAAACTCCCTAGAAGGAAGAAATCTAGAGAGGAACCCAGCAGGCCTTTTCTGGATGTACCAGGTAACTGTGATCAGAGACATTCATCTTTAAAAACATTGATGCAAATACAATAGATGTCAGTCTGTCTGTTACGTGTTGTCTAATGAATAGTCTATCGTGTCCTTATGCAGCCTCTGTCCTGTCTGTGTGTAGTACTGAGGAGAGAGGCTGGTGGCCTCAGGGGATTCTCTGGTAGCTCATCCATTGACCTCTCTGCTCTCTCTCTCTCTCTCTCTCTCTCTCTCTCTCTCTCTCTCTCTCTCTCTCTCTGTCTGTCTCTTCTCTCTCTCTCTCTCTCTCTCTCTCTCTCTCTCTCTCTCTCTCTCTCTCTCTCTCAAGTCTCTCTCTTCTCTCTCTCTCTCTCTCTCGTCTCTCTCTCTCTCTCTCTCTCCTCTCTCTCTCTTTCTCTCTCTCTCCTCTGTCAAGACATCTCTCTCCCCTCTCTACTCTCTCTCTCTCTCTCTCTCCTCTCCTTCTCTCACTCTCTCCCTCTCTCTCTCTCTCATCTCTCTCTCTCATCTCTCTCTCTGTCTCCTCTCTCTCTCTCTCTCTCCCCTCTCGCCCTCCTCTCCAATCTCTCGTCTCTCTCTCCTCTCCCATCCTCTCTCTCTCTGTCTCTGTCTCATCTCTCTCTCTCTATCCTGTCTCTGTCTCTCTCTCTCGCCCCTCCCCTCTGTCTCTCTCTCTCTCTCTTGATCTAATCTCTTTGATGTTAGGACATCTTGTCTAGATGTTAGAAGGTTTAAAGACCCATAGGACCCCACTACTACTGGGTATCACTGTGAGCTGAACAGACTGCTATAACAGCCTCCACTCTTCTGGGAAGGCTTTCCACTAGATGTTGGAACACTGCTGAGGGGACTTGCTTCCATTCAGCCACAAGAGCATTAGTGAGGTCGGGCGATTAGGCCTTGATCGCAGTCGGTGTTCCAATTCATCCCAAAGGTGTTCCATGGCGTTGAGGTCAGGGCTCTGTGCAGGCCAGTCAAGTTCTTCCAAACCGATCCCAACAAACCAT
>CM072234.1:2290884-2306536 GCA_036851935.1 Coregonus suidteri
TTTTTTTATCAAAGCGCTTACAGTCATGTGGCGCATTACATTTTTTTAACGTATGGGTTGTCCCTGGGATCGAACGCACAACCCCTGGCGTTACAAGCACCATGCTCTTACCCATTGAGCTACAGAGGTCCACCAGAGAAATAGAGAAAGGATTCCAATTCAATGTGACTTCGCAGAACCGTAGAGGCTTCCTCCAACAACACTGATGGCAGCTTTTATCAGGAGTAGCCATCTGTATATTCACTGTACAGATTGCTCGTATATAATCTGTAAATTCACTGTACAGATTGCTGTATATAATCTGTATATTCACTGTACAGATTGCTGTATATAATCTGTATATTCACTGTACAGATTGCTTGTATATAATCTGTATATTCACCTGTACAGATCGCTGTATATAATCTGTATATTCACTGTACAGATTGCTGTATATAATCTGTATATTCACTGTACAGATTGCTGTATTATAATCTGTATATTCACTGTACAGATTGCTGTATATAATCTGTATATTCACTGTACAGAGTGCTGTATATAATCTGTATATTCACTGTACAGATTGCTGGTATTATAATCTGTATATTCACTGTACAGATTGCTGTATATAATCTGTAATATTCACTGTACAATAGCTGTATATACTCTGTATATTGATGGCCCGGCGGAAGAATGGCACGACAATTGGGCTTCAGGATCTACGTCACAGTATCTCTGTGCAGTCAAATTGCCATTGATAAAAAATAAATTGTGTTCGTTGTTCGTAGACTTATGCCCTGCCCATACCATGAACCCCACCGCCAGACATGGGGCACTCTGTTCACAACATTGACATCAGCAAACCACTCGCCCACACGAAGCAACACCACGCTGTCGATTACAAGTCGATTACATAGACAAACACGCATTACAGCAGGACTTTTCAATAACAGAACGAAAGGGAAACCACCTAAAACATTTTGTAGTGGCTGGAGGAGAATACATCTTTAAAACACTGTGGACTGTAGCGAGACAGTGGGATTAGAATCCATGGTGTTGCGCATGACATGTACA
This sequence comes from Coregonus suidteri, assembly GCA_036851935.1. Lineage (NCBI taxonomy): Eukaryota > Metazoa > Chordata > Actinopteri > Salmoniformes > Salmonidae > Coregonus > Coregonus suidteri. The sequence goes on from CM072234.1 coordinate 2,291,938, forward strand.
GCCAGCAAACTGTACTAAACCTCTGGTGTGTGTGGTGTGTCTATGTGTGTGTGTGTGGTGTGTGTGTGTGGTGTGTGTGTGTGTGTGTGTGGTGTCTGTGTACTGTGTTTGTGTGTGTGTGTGTGTGTGGTGTGTGGTGTGTGTTGTGGCGTGTGTTGTGTGTGTGGTGTGTCTATGGTGTGTGTGTGTGTGTGTGTGGTGTGGTGTGTGTGGTGTGTCCTATGTGTGTGTGTGTGTGGTGTGTCGTAGGGTGTGTGTGTGGTGGTTATGTGGTGGTGTGTGTGTAATGGTGTGTGTATGTGTGATGTGTGTCTATGTGTGTGTGTGTGTGTGTGGTGTGTGTGGTGTGTCTATGTGTGTGTGTGTGGTGTTGTGTGTGTGTTTGTGGTGTGTGTGTGTGTGTGTTTGGTGTGTCTATGTGTGTATGTGTGTGTGTGTGTGTGTGTGGTGTGTTTTATGTTAGTGTGTGTGTGTGTGTGTGTGTGTGTGTGTGTGGTGTGAGTGTGGTGTGTGTGTGTGTGGTGTGTGTGGTGTGTCTATGTGTGGTTGTGTGTGTGTGTGTGGTATGTGTGGTATGTCACTGTGTGTGTTGTGGTGTTGTGTTGGTGGTTGTGTGTGTGTGTGTGTGTGTGTTGGTGTTGTACTATGTGTTGTTGGTGTGTGTGTGTGTGTGTGTTGTGGTGTGTGTGTGTGTTGTGTGTGTGTGTGTCCAATGGTGTGTGTGTGTGTGGTTTGTTTGGTTGTGTGTGTGTGTGTGTTGTTTGGTTGTGTGGGTGTGTGTGGTGGGGTGTTGTGTGTTTGTGTGTCTTTTGTGTTGTGTGTGTGTGTGGTGTGTGTGTGTTGTGTGTTGTGTGTTGTTGTTGTTGTGTGAGTGTTGGTGTGTGTGTGTGGGTGGTAGGTGTGTGGTACCCCACCCTGTTGGGGTGTGTGTGTGTGTGTGTGTGGTGGTGGGCAGGTGTGTGTGTGTGTGTGTGTTTGTGTGTGTTTTGTGTGGTGTGTGTGTTGTGTGGTGTGTGGGTGTGGGTGTGGTGTGTTGTGTTGGTGGTGGTGTCGTGTGTGTGTGTGTGTGGTGTGTGTGTGTGGGTGTGTGGTGTGTGTGGTGTATGTGGTGTGTCTGTGGTGTGTTGTGGTGTGTGTGGTTGTGTGTCTGTGATGTGTAAGATGAAACTGTGATGTGTGTCTTTCCTGGTCTGGGTGGGTGTGTGTGGTGTGTGGTGTGTGTGTGTGGTGTGTGTGTGTGTGTGTGTGTGTGTGTGTGTGTGTGTGTGTGTGTGTGTGTGTGTGTTGTGTGTGTGTGTGTGTGGTGTGTGTGTGTCAAGCTGCTACTAACCCTCTGCTGTCCTTCATTTAACACTGAATACAACATGAGCCAACCTACACACACACCCACACAACACACACCCACACACACACACCCACACACACACACACACCCACACACACCCACCCCCACACCACATCACACACACACACACACACACACCCACAGTTTCATCTTACCATCACCAGAGGCGTGTTAAGCTACAGGTCTTGGCAGAGCCAATGAGATGACCTGTGATTAGGTTATGTAGATCAGTGTGTCCAGATGTTGTGATGAGGTGCTGTGTGTGTGTGGTGTGTGTGTGTGTGTGGTGTGTGTGTGTGTGTGTGTGTGGTGTGTGTATAGGTCTTCGTACAGTAGGTCTTCGTACAGTAGGTTATCATGGTGGATGTTTCTCCTATCATTACTCTTCACAGAGCCTATCAGTCCATCCATAATCAGACTGTTTATTAAACAGAGCCTATCAGTCCATCCATAATCAGACTGTTTATTAAACAGAGCCTATCTACCACTCTAAATTCCAAGCATCTGCCTCTAACCCTAGGAAGCTCTTTGCCACCTTCTCCTCCCTGCTGAATCCTCCCCTCCCTCTCTGTGGATGACTTCGTCAACCATTTTGAAAAGAAGGTGTGATGACATCCGATCCTTGTTTGTTAAGGTCAATGGACACCGCTGGGTCCTGCTCACACTGCCCTACCCTATGCTTTGACTTCTTTTCTCCCATCTCTCTCCAGATGAAATCTTGCGACTTGTGACGGCCGGCCACCCAACAAACCTGCCCACGTTTGACCCTATCCCCTCCTCACTTTCTACAGACCATTTTTCCGGAGACCTTCTCCCTTACCTCACCTCGCTCATCAACTCATTCTTGACCGCTGTGCTATGTCCCTTCCGTCTTCAAAGAGAGCGAGAGTTGCACCCCCTTGCACCCTCTCAAAAACCTACACTCGATGCGCCTCCGTTATGTCAACAACTACAGACCAGTATCCTTCTTTATTTTCTCTCCAAAACTCTTGAGGTGCGTGCCATCTTTAGCCAACTCTCTTGCTTATCTCTCTCAGAATGACCTTCTTGGTCCAAACCAGTCAGGTTTCAAGACGGGTCATTCAACTGAGAACTGCTCTTCTCTGTTTGTCACGGAGGCTCTCGCACTGCTAAAAGCTAACTCTATCTCGTCTGCTCTCATCCTTCTAGAACCTATCTGCTGCATTTGATACTGTGAACCATCAAATCCTCCTCTCCACCCCTCTCCGAAGTTGGGCATCTCCGAGCGCGGCTCACTCTTGGATTGCGTCCCTACCTGACAGGTCGCTCCTACCAGGTGGCGTGGCGGAGAAGCTGTCTCTCCTCACCACGTGCTCTCGAAACACTGGTGGTCCCCCAGGGCTCAGTACTAGGCCCTCTCCTATTCTCGCTATACACCAAGTCACTTGGCTCTGTCATATCCTCACATGGCCTCTCTCTATCATTGGCTACGCAGACGACCCACAAATTCATCTTCTCCTTTCCCCCTTCTGATAACCCAGGTGGCGAAAATCGCATCTCTGCATGTCTGGCAGACATATCAGTGTTGGATGACGGATCACCACCTCAAGCTGAACCGCTCGCAAGACGGAACTGCTCTTTCCTCCCGGGGAAGGACTGCCTCGTTCCATGGATCTCGCCATCACGGTTTGACACCGTTCCGTGTGGGTCCTCCTCCCAGAGTGCAAAGAGCCCTTGGCGTGACCCTTGACACCACACCTGGTCCGTTCCTCTCCGCTAACATCAAGGCGGGTGACCCGATCCTGTAGGTTCATTCTCTTACAAACAATTCGCGAGAGTAGCCCCTGCCTTACCCAGGAAGCGTCACAGTTCCTCATCCATGCACTTGGTCATCTCCTGTCTGGATTACTGCTGCAACTCGCTGTTGGCTGGGCTCCCTGCCTGTGCCATTTAAACCCCTACAACTCATCCAAAATGCCGCAGCCTGTTCTTGAGTGTTCCACCCTTCCCAAGTTCTCTCACGTCACCACCGCTCCTCTACGCACACTCCACTGTGCTTCACAAATAACACTTTGTTCCCGTTGAAGCTCGCATCTGCCTACAAGACCATGGTGCCTTTGCCTACGGACTTTGAGGGGAACGGCACCCTCCGTACCTTCAGTTTCTCGGTTGATCAGTCCTACACCCAAAAGAAGGGCATCCTACCTCTGTCCTGCTGGAAACCCCCATACCTCCTGCGGAAGCACAGTTCCCCGCTCAGCCCATTCAAAAAACTGTTCGGCTGCTTTTGCTACCTGGCTCCTAATGTGGAACAAGCTCCCTTGCGACACCTTGTGACAGCGGAGTCACTTTTGACACCTTCCGAAGAACACTTGAAAGCCCACCATCTCTTGGCGGAGCTAGCAATGTTGGAGTGAACGGCTGTGTGTGAGAGGCTCCCACAACTTTTTTGCGAAATAATCTTTACCTAACTGTACTTTGTATTTCACTTGTTACACAAACCCTTTTCTTTCTAATAACAAGAATTGTCACTTTCTATGTTGAAAATGTCTTTAATAAGCGACCAAAGGACAATAAATCCACATCAGAGGCCTACTCCCCCCCCCCCAACATCGAGACAACACATGGCGTAAGGCACAGGTGAACAACAGTGACACTTACAGACCTTACCCGGGCTTTGGGAGAACTAACGTGTTGCTATAGCCGATGATCTTAAAGGCTACTATTGCTGGATTCCTGAACTGGAACCTAAAAGCGAGAGCAACCATTCGAACGATCGCTTTCGCAGGGCCCATAGTATTGTGGGACCGTGAGAAAGCTTCAAGAATTCAAAAGCTGGTAGGGATCTTCGAGTTAGAGAAACTATGCACGTCATTGCAGGATAAATGTGCAGAAGCTTTCTGTTAAAAGTTATCTACCTGGAGGGCAGATCCAGGCGTCCATAACCTTTCGCGGTGGTGGGTCCCCTGGCAGAAGGGGTGGCGGCGGGCACTCTCGCCCAACCGACTTCTTCGCCAAGCTAATGATGTTGATGCCATGGGACCGATGTTTTAGGCGTCGGATCCCCTACTGGGGGACCTTGCACATCGCCGCCCATTGTCCCAGTGCCTGGACCGGGCCAGCGTCCTCCGCCCAGTAATCATCTGTTGTCCACAGTTTTTCCAAGACCAATGATCTTATCCTGGCGCTAGGCTTATCGAATGAGGGGCAACCTGGTTACCCTAGAGGGCACCCCTTTCGTGTCTATGAGGACTATGCCCCCGATGTTTCAAAGCACCGCGCTGGCTACAGAGATGTCATGACCAAACTCTACAAACTCCCTCTTCGCACCACCCTTGCTCCACCCTCCTGCAAGAGCTAAGAATTAACCCCGCCTTCCGGGGAGAAGATCTGGCTCGTTCTCGGTTCTGGACGGCAGAGCGTTTGTCCGGGAATATACACCAATCCCCACCGTACAGGTTAGAGTGGCCTTGGCATTGTTGTTTAGGGTCTGCTCAACGGACTCGAATCCTTAACCATTACCATAACGAGTGAAACCGTATTCAAACGTTCTGCAAGTCAAGGGCTACCCGAACATGTAATACCGATGTGCTGACTCAATGGAGGGTGGTCAGATGCTCTCACTTTAACGTTAAGTTTTCACTTTCTTTCCGACTTGGGTTTAGAGAGCGATTTGCCTGTTTGGGGGGACGCCTTTCCAGGTCGGAATGGTTTGACACTTTCGTATGGATATACTTATATTCCCCTATTTTTTTTTTTGTTTCGTTTATTTTTTTTTTCAATTCTACTTATCCTTTTGCGTACATATACTAATAATTTTTTTGTACTTTATTATTTGTTTCTCTTTAGCATTTTAGTATTATGTATATGTATATTTTTAAATTTGTATAGATTATTATTCTGGGGTATGCATTTTTGTGTATGTAGATGTGTGTGTATGGATGGTATGTGTGTATGCGTTAACGATTGTATCTTATCGGGTATATATTTAAGAATATTTATTTTATATGTATATTTTTTTTGGGTGGAGTGTGTATGTATGTGTGCGTGTATACTTGTGTACTATCTGTGTGTGTGGTGTGGTATATATATACTATGTGTGTGGTGTATGTCTGTAGGTATGCACATGTATGTATGTATGTATGTGTGTGTGTGGATATGTATATTTGGTAATGTGGTGCAACATATGTATTTTTAACATTTTTTACATTTTTATTTACTTTGTTATTTTTTTTGCTTGGGGGGTAACGTTTCAAGTTTATCAAAATCCTTGTTCCCATCTCCTAACCCACAATATGTAACTGTCCTGCTGTCTAATGTCGGTTACTGATGTTTATAGTTTAGACCTCGGTATTGCTTAGCAATCGACTCTTGTGAATGATACATCTTGCTATCTCAGGGATTGACCCAAGATGAACCTTAAGAGTGGCGCAATATGTTTAAGTTGCAACTTATTCTGTTTTAGGTTTTATTAGATGCTAATTGAACACTTTAAGTGCGGGAGCCTCCTCAGTTTCATATGTTAGTAAGAAGTTCTAGGATAGTGAGAGGTGAGCGCATAGTTTGGGATTTTATTTGTGTTGTTACTCTTGTTCGAGGTCGCGCGCCGTGCTTTTTTGGCATCGGCCAGAGCAATTTGTTTGTTATTTTTTAATTTTCATATTTTTTTCTGTCCTGATGTGGTGTATGCCTGTTAAATGTGGGTTGATGGGGGGGGGTTAAAGGTTGGGGAAAGTAGGGGAACAGGGGGGAGAGTAAGGTGGCTGTGCGGGGGTGGAGGGGTGGGTTGGATTACTGCTCGGCTGTAAGGTGCTACATATGCTGATCGTGATGGTTTGGTGCGCTTTTCCTTACCTTTTTAGTGAGTTACAAGTTTATGCCAGGCCACCATAGGAACTACAAATGATATGAGGGCGGGAATTACATTCACTCCTCGGAATGTCAAGGTTTAAAACGAACCAATTTAAGAGAGGCAGGGTCCTAGCCCACTTGAAAGCACTTTCGTCTGATATCATATTTTTTGCAAGAAACCCATCTGTCAAACAAGTCTCATAACAGACGTAAGATGTAAGTGGGTGGGACAAGTTGTAATCACTCTCACTTCTATGCCAAAACGAGAGGACAAACAGCGATTCTGGTACGGAAAGGAATTCCCCTTTCTACATAAAACCACTATTGTGGATACAGATGGTCGTTATGGTGATCTGGAATGAGGAGAGATCCATTAAACTCTTCTGTAACTCCTAACTAAATATCTACTATGGGCCAAACATTGATAACCACCCTCTTTTTTCAAAAGATTCCCGTTTGCCCTGATTCCCGATATCTCCCATACTAATCTGGTCATTGGAGTGGACCTTACTGTGTACTAGACCAATATTTGGATAGATCCTCTAACCCAGCGAACCCCTAAACGTCCTATTCAAGCGAATTCTTGAATTACCTACATAACAAATTCCTAAAACTTATTTGATATATGGAGAATCTCTTATCCTACGTGTAGGGAATACTCCTTTTACTCTCCATGTTCCCCAATGTATATACTCGAATTGACTACTTTTTGGTTGATGCCTAAATTACTCCCCTATACTGTAATGTGAGATTATCCTCTGACCACAGTCCACTCACCTTCTCCCCTGAGATTGGGTGACATCGTACACAACGAGAGGGTCTGGGAGTTGAATCCTCAGCTCCTCACGAAAACACCAACATTCTGTGAACATCTAAAGATACCAAATTACATTTTTCTTGATACAACGCAACCAGAGACTTCCCCAGCATTATTTGGGGAAACGCTTGAAGGCACTAATTTGAGAGGCTGTATCATCTCCTTCAACTTGCCAGGAGTAGGCCAAAACAGAAAAAATTGGTAGAACTGGATGGCAAATTTCAACTTACTGTATAGGGAGAATGCAGACATCCATCTATGGAGAAACATAACAAATTATGTCTTTAAAATGTAAAAACAATCAGGTCCTCTCGCTAAATTTTCCAAAACTTTTTTCTATTCCCAAACAAAAAATTTTTTAGTTTGGTTTCAAAACCCCACAAATTCTCGCCAGAAAAATTCGAAAAAACGTTGGGGACCGGAGGGTTCACAAAGTTAAAACTGCATCTGGGGGAAATTTCTCTTTCCCCCCCCCAAAAACATCAATGACAGATTCCGGGCCCCGTTTTTTTTGAGACCCATATACATCTAAAGCGGATCCTAACCCCCTTTAAATTAAAGCAAAACCCTTTTTTTTAGGACTTAATCTTTCCCGCCCTGAACCAGGAAAACTCTAAATTCCTGAATAAGAATTTCCTTGAAGAAATTAGAGAAACAATTAAACTCTAAAGAGTGGCAAGACCCCCCCCCGGGCCCCGATTGATACCCTTTGGGGAATTCTATAAAACTTCCCAAAATGCTTTTCTCCCTACCTGCCAAAAAGTTGGTTTTGGGGCCAAAGAGGATGGAGCTCTTTCCCTCACTTTGGTGAGGCGTTTTTTTACGTTTTACAAAGAAAGGGGAAAGATCCGGAAAAGGTAGGGTCAACGGGCCCCAAAATCCCTCCTTTAAAACAGACCAAAAGATTTTAGCAAAAAATCCCGGCTAACCCGGCTTAGGGAATTTTTTTTGCAAATTGGGCCCTTTTGGACCGGAACCCGGGTTTATCCCCAATAGAAACTCCTTTTTCAATCCCCAGGGCCCCCTTCAACATTATTCCCCTCAGAGGTTTTCCAAAGTGGACCTTTCCGTTATATTTTCCCTTTACCCCGAAAAAGGGCCCTTTTACCAAGTTGATGGCCCTATCCCATTCAAGGGGCCTACAGAAATGATATTGGGATGGGTTTTATAAATTTGGGTCCACTTTTATATAGGGAAACCCCCGTGCGAGAATCTCACTAAACCCAAACCAAGGGCGCCCCCGTTTAACCTTCACGAGGGCAAGGCAGGGTTTTGGGGCTGTCGCCTATGCCTTCCCCTAATTTTTGAACCTCTCGCTTTAAAACGATCAGTCTAAATTTAGCAAAAAACACGGGTATAATACTAAAAATACCTAAATAAAATTTCCCTATATGCAGATGATATTCCCTCTATTAACAGAAAACCCCCAAACTAGTATTCCACTATTCCCTTTAGGTGATTAAATTTTTTTGGTACCTTCTCCGGTTCCCGAATAAATTGGGAAAAAGAGGGGGAATTTTAAGCCCTACGGGTTTCAAAAAAAAACCTTTCCCGGCTAAACATCTTCCGGTTTGTTATCTTCCCGAAAAATGTTCTCCCCTTGGGGAAATTTTAGGGGACCAAACAAAACTCCTTTCTATTTAAAAAGAATTTCCTTCCCCTTTTCTGATGCAAAATCTCAAAGGGAAACATACAGTTTTGGAGAACTCTCCCCAAATTTTTCTGCTTTGGAAGAATTAAGCCCTTTAAAAGGTCTTCCTCCCCAACTGCTCTACCCATACCAAAAATCCCGGGATTCATCCTAAATCATTTCAAAAAACAACGGACTCTATTTTCAACCTTTCATCTGGGGATTAAAACACCAGGGGTAGGGAAAAAAAACCCCATGTAAACCAAGGGTGGAAGGGGATTGTTCCCCCCAAAATTTTTTATTTTTAAAATATTTGGGCCGTAACCCCCCCGCTGTTTTGTTTTTTTCTGGATGAAAAACCCCCCCAAACCCCGCTGGCTTAGCAAAGGAGCGGGAGGAGTGTCCCCCCCTTCTCTATTGGTGCCGTGATTTTGTCACCTGTTAAACGGAAATGTCCCTTTACCATAACAATCCTATTTTAATAGCACAGTCCGAATCTGGAAACAAAATTTAAAATCCATTTAGCTTAACCAAATCTTCATGCCCCTGTTTTCCAGGAAAACCCTCCCCTTTGCCCCCTCTAACCTTGATAAACCTTTGACGTGGGGAGGTTTGGGGGTAAGTACCATAGGGGATTTTTTATATGGGGGGGACCTTTGCTTCCTTTGAATCCTGAGGGAAAAATTAAACCTTCCCATAATTAAATTTTTTAGATCCTACAAAATTGAGACCCATTTAGAAAACACCTCCCAACTTTGGGAATGCTAAAACCCTTTCCATGGTTTTTATGGATTCATAAAGGTATTCCCCACCTCAGACAAACTTATATTTTCGGCTATTTTGACGCTTTTTTAACTGTTAGCGGGGCCCCCCTAAAAGATGCCTTAAGGCAAAAAGGGAGGAAGAACTAGGGGGCTGATATTTCCCGGGGGCAGACTGGGGATGCTTGGAGTATATCCCCCCACCTGTTTCCCTTAACCCCCCAAAATCGTCTCATACAAATTTAAAAAGGTTTTTAAAAAACACAGATTTACCAAATATTCCAAAAATAAAATGCCAAGGGTATTTTTCCCATCCATCCCCTTGTTTTTATAAATGGGCCCGGCTTTAGCGGGGACACTACTCCCTGCCCTTTTTTTTTTTCCCTAATGCCTAGTCTTTATGGGTTTTTTGGGGCGGAAAAATTTGGGGTTTTCCCCTCTGAAGTTCGGGGGACTTTAATTGACCCCGACCCCTTTGATAATCCCGGGATTTTCCGCCCCCCTAAACGGAAATTTAAAGAAATCCCCCAAAAAAAAAATAATTCTTTTCAGTCTCATCTGGGAAAAAAAAATTTAAACTTGTTATTTTGGAAAAAGGAAGGGAAACGCCCTCTACCAAATTATGGCTCAGGGGAAGTGGCAAAAAAAGTACCTTAGAAAGGGGTTGATATATTCTGAACCCAAAAAATTTTCAACCCTTTGATCAAAAACTGGCAGCCTTTTCCCCTCTTCCCCCGGACCCGTCCGGGGCTGGGGAAATTGTCTTTTTAACGCACTCTCAAATTTTCATATTTTTTATCACCTTTTTGGGGAGGGGTGTGCTGGCCCCGAACCCCTCGAGCAGTCGGGAGGGGGGAAAAGGGTGGAATAGGGGGGGGGGGGGGTAAAGGGGGGGTATAATGGGGGGGGTTCATCTACCCTTTTTTTTTTACCTGTCCCTGTTCTGTATGTCTTTTTTGTAAATTTTTTTTGTTCCAAACCTGGGTCTTTTGTTCATGTCTGTTCTCTTATTTTAGAAAAAACTGTACACGTCTTTCATACCTATACACCATTTTTGTGTGTTTTCAAAAAAAAAATTTTGAACAAGAAACCCACTCTTTAAGGAATACCTGGGAAGGATAAAGTAACCCTTTCTACCCACCCTTACCCCCCCCAAAAAATATATTTTAAACATGGGGAGAAAAAGTTTTTGATACCGCCGATTTGCAGGTTTCCTACTTACAAAATTGAGGCGAAATTTTTTACCATAGGTCACTTAAACTGTGAGGACGGAATCTAAAAAAACCCAGAAAATCACATTGTATGTTTTTAAGTATTCATTTGCTTTTTATTGCATGACAAAAGTATTTGTCACCTCCCACCGTAGTTTTCCCGGGCTCTCAAGACCGTTATTTTTTCTTTAAAAAGCCCCCCATTCTCCCTCTTACCTGTATTAATTGCCCCCTGTTTGAACTCGTTCCCTGTATAAAAAGACCCTTTCCCAAATACCCCATCAACAGACTCCCCCTCTCCCAAGGGCCAAGACCAGAGAGTTTGTAAGGACTTCGGGGAAAAAATTGTAGACCTCCCAAAGGGGGGATGGTTACAGGAAAAAGGAAAAGCACTTGGTGAAAAGGAACCTTTGGCGCAATTATTAGAAAATGGAGAAGTTCAAGATGACTGTCAATCCCCCTCGGACTTCTCCAGCAAGTTTTCACCTCGGGGGGCTAAATATCATGGGAAGGTGGGGGATCCCCAAACAAAACGGCGGGACCTGGTCTCCCGAAGAGGCTGGGCCAAAGTCTCAAAAAAACCATTGTAACACCTGGGCCGTCATGGTTAAAAATCCTGCAGGCGTTTTTATTCTGTCTCTCACGTTCAAAAAAACCTACCATTAAAATATAGACGATCATGTTTTTTGTCAGGGGGGGCAACTAAAAAATCAGCAGGGGATAAAATTTTTTTTTTCCCTCACTTAGCGAAACTGAACAAAAACCTGGTTTAAAAAAAATAAAAAAGCACCCCCTCACGGCAAAACGCCTCTCCCCAGTGACCTACTTGTTGTGTGTATGTCAGGGGAAATTATTTGTAACTATAGAGGTTCTGTTTTTAAAATGCGTGAAATTAAAAAGTTTTTTTGTCTGAAAATGCGGTCCTCTTACTAAATTGGTAGGCACGGCGTTTGTACCCCAGGGTATGGGTTCGACCCCCGGGGCCACCCATACTAAAGATTATGAAACCAGCTGTAAGTCGTTTTGGGTAAAAGCGTCTGCTAAATGGCATTTTTATTTATTTTATTTTTCGTGGGACCCCAGAAAACAGCTGTCCTTTTGGGCATCGCTAATGGATACCTAATAAATCTAATCAATCAAATCCTGGACTTCTATTCTGGCGGGTGAAAGAAGGCCCTTAAAATTTTTAAAAAGACCCCAACCAAAATTTGTTCTCTCTGTTTCCCCAGGAAAGCGGTACCCGGTGCATCAAGTCTGACCCAACAGCTCTGAACAGCTTCTATCCCCATCCCTAATGCTGCAAAATAGCTAACAAGGCTAACTAAATAGCTAACTAAAAGCTACTAAAGGCTAACTAAATGGCAACTAAACTAACTAATGCTAACAAAAGGGCTCAGGGATTTTGACCTTTTATTTGTTTTTAGCCACTCACAGGTTTTACCACTCATGAAACTGACACTCCAACACACCACCCTCATTCATCTGCTCCCACACTAACATGCAAAAACACACCACACACACACCACAACCACACACACACACCACCAACACACCACACACACACACCACACACACCATCAATCATCTTTACGCTGCTCACCTGTTTACATAGCCCTTTCCCAGCCCCTTTTCCCCTATACATATCTCCCTCTATCACTCCGAAATCCCTGCACATTAAAAATATGGTATTGACTAAACCTGTATATAGTCACCCAGTGGCGCGCGGTCAAAGGCACTGCATCTCAGTGCTTGAGGCGTCACTAAACCCCCTGTTTGTTCCAGGCTGTATCACAACCGGGGCCCGGGTTGGAGTCCCATAGGCGGCGCACATTGGCCCCCGTCGTCCCGGGTTTTTGGGCCCGGTAGGCCGGGGTTTTGGCCCCGCGTCGTCCGGTTTGGCCGGGTAGGGCCGGGGTTTGGCCCCCGCGCCGGGTTTGGCCCGGTGTAGGCCGGGTTTTTGGGCCCCGCGCCCTCCGGGGTTTTGGCCGGTAGGGCCGGGGTTTTTCCCACGTCGTCCGGGTTTGGCCGTGTAGGTGTGTTTTTAAAGAAGAATTTTTCTTAATGACTTGCCCATTAAATAAAAGGGTTAATTAAAAAACCTTACCTCCATATCCCCGCACATTTTAAAAAGGTATTGAAATGAACCTGTATATGTCACCTTACCCCTATACATATTGTGGCCTGTGCCCCTAGAGATCCTGTTTTAATCCAGGCCGTCGTACCGGCCGCGACCGGGAGACCCTGGGGTGGCGTACAAGGGCCCAGCGTCCCGGTTGGGGGAGAAGGGCCCCGGGATGAGCTTTGGAGAGCTGGCGTTTGCAACGCCAGGGGTTTTGGTTCGATTCCCAAGGGGGGCCCGTATGAAAATAAAAAATGCATGCCTACTTAATGTAAGTCGCCTGGATAAGGCGTCGCTAAATACAAAAATTAAAACACAAAATGTACCTCTATCATCCAGTATCCCTGCACATTTAAAAAAGGGGGATTGAACTGACCCCTGTATATAGTATTTCCCCCCTAATTTTGTCTTTGCAACCCTTATCCAAGCGCTTACAGTTGGACGTATACATTTTTCTACTGGCCCCCCGTGGGATCGAACCCACAACCCCCGGCGTTGCAACCCATCTCTACCAAATGAGGGTACAAGGCCTACATATCTACCCCATCCTCCAGTATCCCGCACATTGTTTTATGTTATTGAAAACCCGTATGTTGCTTCTTATTTTTTCGTGTTTCTTTTTATTTTTGTTTTTATTCTAAAGTGTTTTTTTTTTCTACCTTGTTATTTTTAGTGCTACATTGAATTGATTTCTGATTGTTTGGGTTTGGGAAATTGCAAAAAAGACATTTCACTGTACTTGTCCGTGACTTAAAACTTGAAAAAACTTTAAACACAAAAATGGTCCACTTTTGAAATTTTGTGTATTAAATCATATGAAATAATGTCATTAAAAAAAAATTGACTCCCCCCTGTTACTGTTGAAACATGTTTTTCTTTGTTTGGGCTAATAGTTAAAGTGGGGTTACCTGGGCCCTTGTAATTGTTCCCGTAGACCGAAATCTCAACCCCTTCCTGGTACATTCCTTTGTTCATTGGGGGACCAAATTCACGCTGGGGGGCCCCCGGCGGTGACTGTTAATCTTAATGCCCCAGCGTTAACCTTCAGAGTTTTCCCATTGGGCATTGGGCTTGCCTCAGCTGGGAACGCGCCCATGATATTTACTCCCCCCCTCTATCTACTCTCTGGGTGGGGACAGATGTGGTTCATCACCACCCAATGCCCTTGACCTCTACCCGCCCGGCAGGGGGTTGGCGGGGAAAAGGGAGACAGGAAATGGGGAAGACAGGGAGGCGGGAGGTGAGCGGGGGGAATGTTTTCTTTTCTGCCCCGCGGAGCGTCTCGGCACAGTGTAATGAGTCCTCTGGGAGCTGAGGGGTGATGGGGGCCCGTGGGTGTGGTTGGTTGTGGTTGTGTGTGGGGGGACCCTCTGTGGAGTTTGGGGGGTTTTTGGGCCGTTTCTCAAGGGGGAAATAGTTGTCCAACAGGCCATGGGCCCCTGCACTTTTCAGCCCTGTCCCAAAAAAATCACCTGGGGGGGTCTGTGTTAGCCAAACAGGGCCTGGGCTGAGACCGTGGCAGGCGGCTGTAACCAGTGCCACTCCCATTTCCCAGTGGAAGCCTGATGGTTTAGGGGGAATAATGGTCTCATCTGAACCCCAACAAAGCAACGTCCCGGGAGAGAGGAGAGAGGAGAAAGAAAGAGAGAGCAGAGAGAGAGAGGAAAAGAAGAAGGGCAGAAAGCAGCAAAAAGAGAAGAGAGGAGAGCGAAGAGGGGGGGAAAGAAGGAGGCAAGAGAGTGAGCGAGAGAAAGAGAGAGAGAGAGGGGAATTAAGAGAGGCAGAGAAGGAGGAGAAAAGGAGAGAGAAGAGGAGGAGAAGAGAGGAGAGAGAGAGAGAGAGAGAGAAAAAAAGAGAGAGAGAGAGAGAGAGAGGGAGAAAGAAAAGAGAGCGAGAGAGGGCGA
>CM072234.1:2307036-2337036 GCA_036851935.1 Coregonus suidteri
GGGAAATATGGAGCGACCAGAGCCTGACCCTCAGAGCCCTAAGAGACTGAGAGGGAAAATATGGAGCGACCAGAGCCTGACCCTCAGCCCTAAGAGACTGAGAGGGAAATATGGAGCGACCAGAGCCTGACCCTCAGAGCCCTAAGAGACTGAGAGGGAAATATGGAGCGACCAGAGCCTGACCCTCAGCCCTAAGAGACTGAGAGGGAAATATGGAGCGACCAGAGCCTGACACTCAGCCCTATCTAACGGAGATTGGTGAAACCTGCTGCTGGTCACACACACACATGCCCGCGGCCCAGATGCTCTCATTTCCTGCTTCCTGTTCTCGTTTAACCACCAGGCGTATATTACACTCTGAGCCTGTAACGCACGGCAACAGAGAACGCTCCAGCCTCCTGCCCTGGAACATCTGGAAACACTGGAACATCACAACTCTCTCTGTCTCTCTCTCTCGGTCTCTCTCTCTCTCGCTCTCTCTCTCTCTCTCTCTCTCTCTCTCTCTCACTCTCTCTCTCTCTCTCTTCTCTCTCTCTCTGTCTCTCTCTCTCTCTCTCTCTCTCTCTCTCTTCTCTGTCTCTCTCTCTCTCTCTCTCTCTCTCTCTCTCTCTCTCTCTCTCTCTCTCTCTCTCTCTCTCTCGCTCTCTCTGCTCTCTCTTTCTTTCTCCTCTCTCTCTCTCTCTCTCTCTCTCTCTCTCTCTCTCTCTCTCTGCTCTCTCTCTCTCTCTCTCTCTCTCGCTCTCTCTGCTCTCTCTTTCTTTCTCCTCTCTCTCTCTCCCTCTCTCTCTCTCTCTCTATCTCTCTCTCTCGCTCTCTCTTCTCTCTTTCTCTCTCCCCTCTCTTTCTCTCTCTCTCTCTCTCTCTCTCTCGCTCTCTCTAATGCTCTCCCTTTCTTCCCCTCTCTCTCTCTCTCTCTCTCTCTCTCTCTTCTCTCTCTCTCTCTCTCTCTCTCTCTCTTCTCTCTCTTCTCTCTCTCTCTCTCTCTCTCTCTGCTCTCTCTTTCTTTCTCCTCTCTCTCGCTCTCTTTCTGCTCTCTCTCTTCTTTCTCCCCTCTCTCTCTCTCTCTCTCTCTCTCTCTCTCTCTCTCTATCTCTCTCTCTCGCTCTCTCTGCTCTCTCTTTCTTTCTCCTCTCTCTCTCTCTCTCTCTCTCTCTCTCTCTCTCTCTCTCGCTCTCTCTGCTCTCTCTTTCTTTTCTCCTCTCTCTCTCTCTCTCTCTCTCTCTCTCTCTGCTCTCTCTTTCTTTCTCCTCTCTCTTCTCTCTCTCTCTCTCTGCTCTCTCTTTCTCTCTCTCTCTCGCTCTCTCTGCTCTCTCTTTCTCTCTGCTCTCTCTTTCTTTCTCCTCTCTCTCTCTCTCTCTCGCTCGCTCGCTCTCTCTGCTCTCTCTTTCTTTCTCCTCTCTCTCTCTCTGCTCTCTCTTAATTTCTCCTCTCTCTCTCTCGCTCTCTCTGCTCTCTCTTTCTTTCTCCTCTCTCTCTCTCTCTCTCTTGCTCGCTCTCTCTGCTCTCTCTTTCTTTCTCCTCTCTCTCTCTGCTCTCTCTTTCTTTCTCCTCTCTCTCTCTCTGCCGGGACTGTTTGCTTTGCTGGGGTTCAGATGAGACCCAGTTATTCCTCCTAAACCAGTCAGGCTTCCAGCTGGGAAATGGGACGTGGCACTGGTTTACAGCCTGCCTGCCACGGTCCTCAGCCCAGGCCCTGTCTTGGCTCACACACAGACCCTCCACAGGTGATGATTGGACAGGGCTGTAAAGTGCAGCGGGCCATGGCCTGTCTGGACAAGCTAGTTCCCCTCTGAGCAACGGCCCATAACCCCTCCACTCCACAGAGCTGGTCCACACACACACACACACACACACACACACCACACACCACACACCACACACCACACACACCACAGGCCCATCACCCCTCAGCTCCACAGAGGACTCATTATCACTGTGTCCGAGATGCTCCGCTGGGCAGACAAGAATAACACTCTCCCCTGTCTCACCTCCCTGCCTCCCTCGTCTTACCCATTTCTCTGTCTCCCATTTCCCGCCAACCCCCTGCCAGGTGCTGGTAGAGGTCAAGGGTCATTGGGCTGGTGATGAACCACATCTGTCCCCACCCCAGAGAGTAGAGGTGGGGAGTAAATATCATGGGCGCGTTCCACAGCTGAGGCAAGACCAATGACCAATGGGAGAACTCTGAAGGTTAACGCTGGGGTCATTAAGATGTACAGTCACCGCCGGAGTCGCAGCGCTGTAATTGGTCTGCCCAATGAACAAAGGAATGTTACAGGAAGGTACTGAGAGTTCTGCTGTCTACGTGGAACAATTACAATGTGCTCAGGTAAGCCACATTAACTATTAGCAGTGTACACAAGTACAGTGAAATGTCTTTCTTGCAAGTTCCAAACCCAACAATGCAGTAATCAATATCAATGTAGCACTAAAAATAGCAAGGTAGAAGAAAAACACATGAGATATAAAAATAAGAAATAAGAAAAACACGAGAAGTAAGAAGCTACATACAGGTTCAATAACATATTAACAATGTGCAGGGATACTGGAGGGATGGAGGTAGATATGTATAGGGGTAATCATACTATATACAGGGTCAGTTCAATACCATATTTATAATGTGCAGCGATACTGGAGTGATGGAGGTAGATATGTAGGCCCTGTGTAGCTCAGTTGGTAGAGCATGGCGCTTGCAACGCCAGGGTTGTGGGTTCGATTCCCACGGGGGGCCAGTATGAAAAATGTATACGCTCACTAACTGTAAGTCGCTCTGGATAAGAGCGTCTGCTAAATGACTAAAATGTATAGGGGTAATCATACTATATACAGGGTCAGTTCAATACCATATTTATAATGTGCAGGTATACTGGAGGTAAGGTTTTTTTATTTAACCTTTATTTAACGAGGCAAGTCAGTTAAGAACAAATTCTTCTTTACAATACACACCTACCCCGGCCAAACCCGGACGACGCTGGGCCAAACCCGGCCTACACCGGCCAAACCCGGACGACGCTGGGCCAAACCCGGACGACGCTGGGCCAAACCCGGCCTACACCGGCCAAACCCGGACGACGCTGGGCCAAACCCGGCCTACACCGGCCAAACCCGGACGACGCTGGGCCAAACCCGGCCTACACCGGCCAAACCCGGACGACGCTGGGCCAAACCCGGCCTACACCGGCCAAACCCGGACGACGCTGGGCCAATTGTGCGCCGCCCTATGGGACTCCCAATCACGGCCGGTTGTGATACAGCCTGGAATCGAACCAGGGGGTCTGTAGTGGCGCCTCAAGCACTGAGATGCAGTGCCTTAGACCACTGTGCCACTCGGGTGACTATATACAGGTTCAGTTCAATACCATATTTATAATGTGCAGGGATACTGGAGTGATAGAGGTAGATATGTATAGGGGTAAAGGGACTAGGTAACAGGGCATATGTTAAACAGAGTAGCAGCAGCGTAAATGATGATTGTATGTGTGTGTGTGTGTGTGTGTGTGTGTGTGTGTGTGTGTGTGTGTGTGCATGTTATGTGTGTGTGAGCAGATGAAGTGAGTGTGTGTGTGTGTTGGAGTGTCAGTTGCATGAGTGTGTAGAATCCTGTGAGTGTGCATAAAAATCAAATACAAAGGTCAACTCCGTGTAGCCTTTTAGTTAGCCTTTTAGTTAGCTATTTAGTTAGCCATTCTGTTAGCTATTTAGCAGCATTAGGGATTGGGGATAGAAGCTGTTCAGGAGCCTGTTGGCGTCAGACTTGATGCACCGGTACCGCTTGCCCTGCGGAAACAGAGAGAACAATCTATGGCTTGGGAGTCTTTAACAATTTTAAGGGCCTTTCTTTCACACCGCCAGATATAGAAGTCCAGGATTTGATTTGATTAGATTTATTAGGATATCCATTAGCTGATGCCAATAGCGACAGCTAGTTTTACTGGGGTCCGACGAAAAATAATAATAATATAATAATATGCCATTTAGCAGACGCTTTTATCCAAAGCGACTTACAGTCATGTGTGCATACATCTTTACGTATGGGTGGTCCCGGGGATCGAACCCACTACCCTGGGGTTACAAGCGCCGTGCTCTACCAATTGAGCTACAGAGGACCGCATTACAGACAAAAAACTTTACAATTTACACGCATTTAAAAACATGAACCTCTATCAGTTACACATACATGTCCATGTACATACACACAACAAGTAGGTCACATGGGGAGAGGCGTTGTGCCGTGAGGTGTTGCTTTATTAGTTTTTTTAAACCAGGTTTTCTGTTCAGTTGCGCTACAGTGAGGGAAAAAAATATTTGATCCCCTGCTGATTTTGTACGTTTGCCCACTGACAAAGACATGATCAGTCTATACTTTTAATGGTAAGTTTATTTGAACAGTGAGAGACAGAATAACAACAGCGCTGCAGGATTTTAATCCATGACGGCGTAGTGTGTTACTAATGGTTTTCTTTGAGACTGTGGTCCCAGCTCTCTTCAGGTCATTGACCAGGTCCTGCCGTGTAGTTCTGGGCTGATCCCTCACCTTCCTCATGATCATTGATGCCCCACGAGGTGAGATCTTGCATGGAGCCCAAGTCCGAGGGTGATTGACAGTCATCTTGAACTTCTTCCATTTTCTAATAATTGCGCCAACAGTTGTTGCCTTCTCACCAAGCTGCTTGCCTATTGTCCTGTAACCCATCCCAGCCTTGTGCAGGTCTACAATTTTATCCCTGAAGTCCTTACACAGCTCTCTGGTCTTGGCCATTGTGGAGAGGTTGGAGTCTGTTTGATTGAGTATGTGGACAGGTGTCTTTTATACAGGTAACGAGTTCAAACAGGTGCAATTAATACAGGAAATGAGTGGAGAACTGGAGGGCTTCTTAAAGAAAAACTAACAGGTCTGTGAGAGCCGGAAATCTTACTGGTTGGTAGGTGATCAAATACTTATGTCATGCAATAAAATGCAAATGAATTACTTAAAAATCATACAATGTGATTTTCTGGATTTTTTTAGATTCCGTCTCTCACAGTTGAAGTGTACCTATGGTAAAAATTACAGACCTCTACATGCTCTGTAAGTAGGAAAACCTGCAAAATCGGCAGTGTATCAAATACTTGTTCTCCCCACTGTATATATATATTTTTTTTTTGGGTGGGGTACACACACACACACACACCCACAGACACACCACACTCACACACACCACACACACACACACAACACACACACACACACACACACACACACACACACACACACACACACACACCACACACACACACACCACACACACCACACACACACACACACACACATAGACACACCACACACACACACACATAGACACACCACACACACACACACACACACACACACACACACATAGACACACCACACACACACACACACACACACACACACACACACACACACACACCACACACACACCACACACACATAGACATACCACACATACACACACACACACACACACACATAGACACACCACACACACACACACACACACACACACCACTCACACACACACACACACACACACACAACACACACACACATAGACACACACCACACACACACACACACACACACACATACACATAGACACACCAAACACACACACACACATACACACCACACACACCACACACACACACATAGACACACCACACACACACACACATAGACACATCACACACACACACCATACACACACACACACATAGACACCACACACACACCACACACACCACACACACACACACACCACACACACACACACATAGACACACCACACACACCACACACACACACACACACACACACACACATAGACACACCACACACACACACACACACACACACAAACACACACACATAGACACACCACACACACACACACACACATAGACACACCACACACACACACACACACACACACACACACACACACACCACACACACACACACACAAACACATAGACACACACCACACACACACACACACACACACACACACACACACACACACATAGACACACCACACACACCAGAGGTTTAGTACAGCTTGCTGGCTGTATCATGGCAACACCATGGATTCTAATCCCACTGTCTCGCTACAGTCCACAGTGTTTTAAAGATGTATTCTCCTCCAGCCACTACAGAGTGTTCCAGTGGTTTCCCTTCGTTCTGTTATTGAGTCTCTGTAATGCGTGTTTCTATGTAATCGACTGTAATCGACAGCGTGTGTGGCTTCGTGTGGGCAAGTGGTTTGCTGATGTCAATGTTGTGAACAGAGTGCCCCATGTCTGGCGGTGGGGTCATGGTATGGGCAGGCATAAGCTACGAACAACGAACACAATTTATTTTTTATCGATGGCAATTTGACTGCACAGAGATACTGTGACGAGATCCTGAAGCCCAGCCCATTGTCGCCGCCATTCAGATTCCGCCGCCATCAATATACAGATTCTATACAGCAATCTGTACAGTGAATATACAGATTATATACAGTGATCTGTACAGTGAATAAACAGATTATATACAGTGATCTGTACAGTGAATATACAGATTATATACAGTGATCTGTACAGTGAATAAACAGATTCTATACAGTGATCTGTACAGTGAATATACAGATTATATACAGCAATCTGTACAGTGAATATACAGATTATATACAGCAATCTGTACAGTGAATATACAGATTCTATACAGCAATGTACAGTGTACAGTGAATATACAGATTACTATACAGCAATCTGTACAGTGAATATACAGATTCTATACAGCAATCTGTACAGTGAATATACAGATGGCTACTCCTGATAAAGCCGCCATCAGTGTTGTTGGAGGAGCCTCTACGGTTCTGCGAAGTCATTGAATTGGAATCCTTTCTCTATTTCTCTGGTGGTCCTCTGTAGCTCAATTGGTAGAGCATGGTGCTTGTAACGCCAGGGTAGTGGGTTCGATCCCCGGGACCACCCATACGTAAAAATGTATGCGCACATGACTGTAAGTCGCTTTGGATAAAAGCGTCTGCTAAATGCCATATTATTATTATTATTCTCTCCTCTATGTCTCTCTATCTTTCTCTCTCTCTCTCCCGCTTCTCTCTGTGTTTCTCTCTCTGTTTCTTTCTGTTCCTCTCTATCTGTTTCTCTCTCTGTTTCTTTCTGTTCCTCTCTATCTGTTTCTCTCTCTGTTTCTCTCCGTCCTTCCTTCCTTCCTCCCTCCCTTCCCGACAAACCGCCCAACATGCTGATGCTCCAGTCTATATGACGGAGAGTCTGCATAAGACCCGTCCAGTCTGATGACGGACAGTCTGTCAGTTGTGTGAATGTGTCCATTGAGCTCCCGTCTCTCTCTCTCTCTCTCTCCAGACACACAGGGCTGATGTTGTTTAGCGATCCCCCGGCAGCTACACAGAGTCTCCGTTCTCCACTGCCTTTCTAGCATCAGGCCTTTAAAGTGGCCTGATGTCCGTTCTTTAATAAAGAACTGTGTCCGAGGTCTCATGTAGGCATGAGGGAAATACTACACTCCTCTCTGTTCGCCTTGGAGACTTGGATCGAGGTACAGTGGGGGAAAAAAAGTATTTAGTCAGCCACCAATTGTGCAAGTTCTCTCACTTAAAAAGATGAGAGAGGCCTGTAATTTTCATCATAGGTACACGTCAACTATGACAGACAAATTGAGAAAAGAAAATCCAGAAAATCACATTGTAGGATTTTTAATGAATTTATTTGCAAATTATGGTGGAAAATATGTATATGGTCACCTACAAACAAGCAAGATTTCTGGCTCTCACAGACCTGTAACTTCTTCTTTAAGAGGCTCCTCTGTCCTCCACTCGTTACCTGTATTAATGAACTTGCACAATTTGTGGCTGACTAAATACTTTTTTTCCCCCACTGTAGGTGCTATTCTGACACAGTGAGTATGTTTACATGCACAGTAATAATGCAATATTAAACTGATTATGACAGTAGGCAGATTATGCAATTGTCCTGTAAACACCTTACTCTGCCTATCTTAATCGGCGTGAGGTGAAAATCTAAGTAAGCGTACGCCGATTAAAACACCTGGTTTTCTGAGCAATCTTTCGAATTATTAGGACGTGTGAACACCTTAATCTGAGTTCCAGCGGTGTATTTGACCTGCGCATACACCACTGAGCAAGACCGAGTGACGTGACTTCGGAACAACTGAATGTATGCGTCTTAGAAGTCGTTTTCACATAAAAACATTATATGTCCGAACTCAGAATCATACGCTTCGCAAAAATAACATGGTCGCTATGGTAGAATGTTTATATTGGTGATTTTCTGCATTTATCAGAGTACCATCAGGTGGCCTGATTTCAGATGTGTCCATGTAAACAGGATTATTAGGGAAATCGTTCTTCTTGCAAAGCATGTAAAAGTTTTAATCTAATTATTATATTAATCTGACTATCCGCAATAATCGCTTTATTGTGTGCGTGTAACTCAGTGAGAGACTTGGCATTCCTTGCCGCATAATGTATAAAAAAAATTATCTTTATGTCTTTATTTTTTATCTCCTCAGATCCTTAGGACCTTTCACAGTTGCTCGATCAAGAGCCTCCTGACTGGTTGTATCACCACCTGGTATGGCAACTGCACCGCCCTCGACTGGAAGGCCCTACAGAGGATGGCCCAGTGCATCAGTGGGGGTTAGCTCCCAGCCATCCAGGATGTACACTACCAGTCAAAAGTTTGGACACACCTACTCATTCAAGGGTTTTTCTGTGTTTTTACTATTTTTTACATTCTAGAATAATAGTGAAGACATTAAATCTATGAAGTAACACATATGGAATCATGTAGTAACCAAAAAAGTGTTAAACAAATCAAAATATATTTTATATTTGAGATTCTTCAAATAGCCACCCTTTGCCTTGATGACAGCTTTGCACACTCTTGGCATTCTCTCAACCAGCTTCACCTGGAATGCTTTTCCAACAGTCTTGACGGAGTTCCCACATATGCTGAGCACTTGTTGGCTGCTTTTCCTTTTCCTTTCCTTTTACACTTTTCTGGTTACTACATGATTCCATATGTGTTATTTCATTGTTTTGATGTTTTCACTATTATTCTACAATGTAGAAAATAGTTAAAAATAAAGAAAAATCCTTGAACCAGTTGGTGTGTCCAAACTTTTTAACTGGTACTGTACATACCAGGTGGTATCTGAGAAAGTCCCGAAAAATTGCCAAATACTCCAGCCACCTGAGACATGGTCTGTTCTCCATGCTCATGTCCAGTTTTTTTAATAAACCCACCTCAACCACTCCAGTACCCCTGCACATTGAATAAAGGTACTGACACTGACCTGTATATACAACCACTCCAGTCAGTTAATATTCAGGGGTAAATCTGTTAATGTTTCCTAGGTAAACAGACACACAGACAGCCAGGCAGACAGGCAGGCAGACAGACAATGAGTTAACATTCAAGGATAAATCTGTTCATATTTCTCAGGTAAACAGACAGACATGTTGGTATTACAGACTCAGTCAGGGACAGGTTGAAAATGTCAGTGAAGACACTTGCCAGTTGGTCAGCGCATGCTCGGAGTACACGTCCTGGTAATCCGTCTGGCCCTGCGGCCTTGTGAATGTTGACCTGTTTAAAGGTTTTACTCACATCGGCTACGGAGAGCGTTATCACACAGTCGTCCGGAACAGCCGATGCTCTCATGCATGCTTCAGTGTTGCTTGCCTCAAAGCGAGCATAGAAGTAATTTAGCTTGTCTGGTAGGCTCGTGTCACTGGGCAGCTCGCGGCTGTGCATCCCTTTGTAGTCTGTCATAGTTTGCAAGCCCTGCCACATCCGACAAGCGTCGGAGCCGGTGTAGGACGATTCAATCTTAGTCCTGTATTGACTCTTTGCCTGTTTGATGGTTCGTCGGAGGGCTTAGCAGGATTTCTTATAAGCGTCCGGTTTAGAGTCCAGCTCCTTGAAAGCGGCAGCTCTACCCTTTAGCTCAGTGCGGATGTTGCCTGTAATCCATGGCTTCTGGTTGGGGTATGTACGTACGGTCACTGTGGGGACGACGTCATCGATGCACTTATTGATGAAGCCGGTGACGGATGTGGTGTACTCCTCAATGCCATCGGAAGAATCCCGGAACATGTTCCAGTCTGTGCTAGCAAAACAGTCCTGTAGCTTAGCATCTGCGTCATCTGACCACTTCTTTATTGTACTGTATATCAGATCGTATACCACGGGTATGACAAAACCTTTAGTTTTACTTCTCTAATTACGTTGGTAACTAGTTTATAACAGCAAGAAGGCACCTCGGGTGTTGCGCCGTGCCTAAGAACAACCCTTAGCCGTGGTATATTGGCCATATACCACACCTCCTCGGGCCTTGTTGCTTAAGTAGATGCTTTTTCCACTTGGAACCGGTAGGTTTGCTAAACCTTATTCATGGTTTCCTTTGCGTGTAAAGGTGGTGGAACTATAAGGGAATGGAGTCAAGGTCAGAATACAGACTATCTGTAGACTCATGTATTCCATCTCCACCCAAAACGAATAACACGCTATTCTCATGTTTAAGTTCAAGGTCAGAATACGCGTAGAGAGGAAAGTGCATAAAAAGGGATTACATTCAATTTACCTGCGCTTAACTCGGGTCGGAATCGGGCCCCAGTAGCCGCTCGGATTGGAGAGGAGGGAGAGCCCGTTAAGCTTTCCTGAATAACTGGGCCTGCATTAAGCTTTCCTGAATAACTGGGCCTGCATTAAGCTTTCCTGAATAAACTGGGCCTGCATTGAGCTTTCCTGAACAACTGGGCCTGCATTTAGCTTTCCTGAATAACTGGGCCTGCATTAAGCTTTCCTGAATAACTGGGCCTGCATTAAGCTTTCCTGAATAACTGGGCCTGCATTAAGCTTTCCTGAATAAACTGGGCCTGCATTAAGCTTTCCTGAATAACTGGGCCTGCATTAAGCTTTCCTGAATAACTGGGCCTGCATTAAGCTTTCCTGAATAACTGGGCCTGCATTAAGCTTTCCTGAATAACTGGGCCTGCATTAAGCTTTCCTGAATAACTGGGCCTGCATTAAGCTTTCCTGAATAACTGGGCCTGCATTAAGCTTTCCTGGATAACTGGGCCTGCGTTAAGCTTTCCTGGATAACTGGGCCTGCTGGGAGCACACGTGGCCACATTATTGAAGGACGACTTGGTGACAGCGCATCTCAGGATCAAAAGTAAAAATACAGCCAGACCGACCTGCTACTGACCCTTCTAGACCTCAGAAACTGCAGAGTAGACCCACAACTGATCCAAATGGAATGAAACATTCAAATCACAGGGCTTTTGCACAGTTTTTCAAATGACATTTTCACTGCAGCCTACAGTATAATTTTGTACTCACTTGAAAACAATAATGCAATTATTCACTGCATGGTGACGTTGTAGGCTAGTCTAGGGAGGATAATTGTATTGTCCCTAAACAGGATCGACAGGGGAGCTTTTTGAGCTGCGTGTGTCTCGTGTCTTCACTGTTTTTTCATGATGCACCTGACCTCTCCGCTGTCTATCAGATATTCCTATTTGTTCTTGTTGATTCATATAGAAAATTGATGCAGCTTTGAATGTTTTCAGGTGTGGTATGATTGCTAGTTAGCCTATTTCAGATCGGGACAAACGATCCAACTACCACTACCACAAGGTCTCCCTTGGCAGACACCCTCCCCCTTATGGTCCAGAGGTGGTCTCCCTTGGCAGACACCCTCCCCTTATGGTCCAGAGGTGGTCTCCCTTGGCAGACACCTTCCCCCTTATGGTCCAGAGGTGGTCTCCCTTGGCAGACACCCTCCCCCTTATGGTCCAGAGGTGGTCTCCCTTGGCAGACACCCTCCCCCTTATGGTCCAGAGGTGGTCTCCCTTGGCAGACACCTTCACCCTTATGGTCCAGAGGTGGTCTCCCTTGGCAGACACCTTCACCCTTATGGTCCAGAGGTGGTCTCCCTTGGCAGACACCCTCCCCCTTATGGTCCAGAGGTGGTCTCCCTTGGCAGACACCCTCCCCCTTATGGTCCAGAGGTGGTCTCCCTGGCAGACACCTTCCCCCTTATGGTCCAGAGGTGGTCTCCCTTGGCAGACACCCTCCCCCTTATGGTCCAGAGGTGGTCTCCCTTGGCAGACACCCTCCCCCTTATGGTCCAGAGGTGGTCTCCCTTGGCAGACACCCTCCCCCTTATGGTCCAGAGGTGGTCTCCCTTGGCAGACACCCTGCCCTTATGGTCCAGAGGTGGTCTCCCTTGGCAGACACCCTCCCCCTTATGGGCCAGAGGTGGTCTCCCTTGGCAGACACCTTCACCCCTTATGGTCCAGAGGTGGTCTCCCTTGGCAGACACCTTCCCCCTTATGGTCCAGAGGTGGTCTCCCTTGGCAGACACCCTCCCCCTTATGGTCCAGAGGTGGTCTCCCTTGGCAGACACCCTCCCCCTTATGGTCCAGAGGTGGTCTCCCTTGGCAGACACCCTGCCCCTTATGGTCCAGAGGTGGTCTCCCTTGGCAGACACCCTCCCCCTTATGGTCCAGAGGTGGTCTCCCTTGGCAGACACCTTCACCCTTATGGTCCAGAGGTGGTCTCCCTTGGCAGACACCCTCCCCCTTATGGTCCAGAGGTGGTCTCCCTTGGCAGACACCCTCCCCCTTATGGTCCAGAGGTGGTCTCCCTTGGCAGACACCCTCCCCCTTATGGTCCAGAGGTGGTCTCCCTTGGCAGACACCTTCCCCCTTATGGTCCAGAGGTGGTCTCCCTTGGCAGACACCCTCCCCCTTATGGTCCAGAGGTGGTCTCCCTTGGCAGACACCCTCCCCCTTATGGTCCAGAGGTGGTCTCCCCCTTGTGGGGGGTGCTAAGCTAACATATGGAATTGTTTTAAGATGGTTAAACTATGGATCATGTAGATATTTTATTTTGAATTTTAGGACCCCTTTAGGTATCCCGGAAAATATATAAAAAATGACTTGATCAAATATTGTTTTTGGCAATTACTACTAAAGCCCATAGAAACATATTGAATAACATATTGAATAACATATTGAATAACATATTCATAAATGGCAGAAAGGAAATAAGATAATAGGAAGAAGAAACAAGGATTTGAAGTGCCTGCCCTAAATCTAGGAGATATAAAAAAACTATTTTATTACACATGTTTAACCTCTTTTTTTGGGTGGTCACAAAACGACCTTCATACTTTTCTTTTTTTTTTTTTACCGGTACCGGTTACCTTCAGACAAGTCCTGACACAATAGTTTTTATTTCAAACCGTTCGGACGATACAGACGTTTATTTGAGAAGACGATTTGTCTCATGGTCTGCCAAACATCGCTCTAGCTCTGCCACCTTCACCTCAGACGCAGAAGTGCGACACTGGCGGATTTCGTGGATTGAAAAAAAACATATCTGAGGTTTAAACTGACGGATTTTGATGGGGATTTTTTTGTTATGTAACTTAGATTGATGCACCGGTGTTTCAATCAACTCTAGGGGGTTCTAACTATGAGGAGGAAGAACAAAGAACCCCTGGACAGAGAACCCCTGGACAGAGAACCCCTGGACAGAGAACCCCTGGACAGAGAACCCCTGGACAGAGAACCCCCTGGACAGAGAACCCCCTGGACGCTGGTTGTGTTGTTGGGTCAATGATTATGTCTGTAATGATAATATTTGTCATAATAATTACAGCACTGGCAGTGGAGACAGCAGGATTCAGGAGTCGACAGAGCGCAATGTAGTAGGAAATAAAGAAGCAGGCTAAGCAGCAAAACAGATCATTAACAAACACACACACACACACACACACACACACACACACACACAGAGACACGCACACACACACACACACACACACACACACACACACACAGAGACAGACACGCACACACACACACAGACACGCACACACACACACACACACACACACAACACACACACACACACACACACACACACACACACATAACACACACCACACACACACACACACACACACACACACACACACACACACACACACACACAAACACACACACACACACACACACACACACACACACACACACACAGACACACACACACACACACAGACACACACACACACAGACACAGACACAGACACAGACACACAGACACACACACAGACACACACACACACAGACACAGACACAGACACAGACACACAGACACACACACACACACAGACACACACACACACACACACACACACAGACACACACACACACACACACACACACACACACACAGACACAGACACAGACACAGACACAGACACACAGACACACACACACACACAGACACACACACACACACGTGACATGTGCATTTCTCTTGCTGAGGGAAAAGACATCTATCAGTAGAAAATGTGTGTCAAAACAGCCTCATGTGCCGTTGACATTTACTGTTTCTTCCCGTAAGGAGAGGTCAGTATGGCTTATTGATGAGGCCTGTGTGTGTGTTTGTGTGTACTGCATGTGATTTCAGCTATAACAGCATAACATTGGGAACATAGAAAATAACATTCTCTGGGTATAGGGTCAGTTGAGGGTGGGGGGGGGGGGGGAGGGGGTCTGATCAGTCCCTACACCCAAACGAGGGCATTGCGTTCATCCACCTCTGGCCTGGCTGGCCTGCTGGCCCCCTACCTCTGCGGCTAGCACAGTTCTCCCGCTCTGAGCCCAGTCAAAACTGTTCGCTGCTCTGGCACCCCAATGGTGGAACAAGCTCCCTCACGACGCCAGGACAGCGGAGTCACTCACCACCTTCCGGAGACACTTGAAACCCCACCCTCTTTAAGGAATACCTGGGATAGGATAAAGTAATCATTCTACCCCCCCTTACCCCACCCCAAAGAAAGAAAGAAAAAAAACAAAAACATTGTAAAGTGGTTATCCAACTGGCTATAAGGTGAATGCACCATTTGTAGGTCGCTCTGGATAACAAGTCTGCTAAATGACGTAAATGTAAATGTAAAATGTCATTCTCAGGGTATAGGGTCAGTTGAGGAGGAAGAGGGTATTTACAGTCTGAGGAGGAGGGTACACTGATAACATCCCATTGTATGTTGTGTGCCCCTGCCTTGAGAACAGGCAGGCGTTCGGCTAGCTATCCGGCTTGTTATCTCCTGGGCAGTTCCTCTCTTCTCCTCTTCAGGCCTGGTTATCATCACCATTAGTCAGGTTAATAAAGACCCTACAGCCAGTCCAGATTTTCCTCCATCACTCAGCTCCACACAGACCTATTCCAGGCCAGGTTTTCCTCTAGCGAGCCCAGCCATTTTCATTAATTGTATTTATTTAGCCAGGATAGTCCACTGTGTAACACTTGCCACTATTTTCCAGGGAGTCCTGGGATCCAATCTGGGAGCCGGACCCGGAGGCCATGAGTGCAGGACCCCACAGCCTGCAGCAGCAGAGCTCCAGAGACATGGAGCACGGAGCACCACCCCCTGTTTAGCCCAGGTAATTGGATCTGAGTGTTAATCTGTGCAATACCTCAAGAACTTAACCTAGCAGTAGCTGAAGGTAGAGGTAGAGGTAGAGGTAGAGGTAGAAGTGGAGGTAGAAGTGGAGGTAGAGGTAGAAGTAGAGGTAGAAGTAGAAGTAGAGGTAGAAGTGGAGGTAGAGGTAGAAGTAGAGGTAGAAGTGGAGGTAGAGATAGAGGTAGAGGTAGAAGTGGAGGTAGAGGTAGGAGTAGAGGTAGAGTTAGAAGTGGAGGTAGAGGTGGAGGTAGAGGTAGAGTTAGAGGTAGAAGTAGAAGTGGAGGTAGAGGTAGAAGTAGAGGTAGAAGTGGAGGTAGAGATAGAAGTAGAGGTAGAAGTGGAGGTAGAGGTAGGAGTAGAGGTAGAAGTAGAAGTAGAGGTAGAGTTAGAGGTAGAAGTAGAAGTAGAGGTAGAAGTGGAGGTAGAGGTAGAGGTAGAAGTAGAAGTAGAGGTAGAGTTAGAGGTAGAAGTAGAAGTAGAGGTAGAAGTGGAGGTAGAGGTAGAGGTAGAAGTAGAGGTAGAGGTAGTGGTAGAGGTGGAGGTGGAGGGAGGTGGAGGTGGAGGTGGGGATAGAGGTAGAGGTAGAGGTAGAGGTGGAGGTGGAGGGAGGTGGAGGTGGAGGTGGAGGTGGAGGGAGGTGGAGGTAGAAGTAGAAGTAGAGGTAGAAGTGGAGGTAGAAGTGGAGGTAGAGGTAGAAGTAGAGGTAGAGTTAGAAGTAGAGGTAGAGGTAGAAGTAGAAGTAGAGGTAGAGGTAGTGGTAGAG
The DNA here is from genome assembly GCA_036851935.1 of Coregonus suidteri. Taxonomy (NCBI): domain Eukaryota; kingdom Metazoa; phylum Chordata; class Actinopteri; order Salmoniformes; family Salmonidae; genus Coregonus; species Coregonus suidteri. The sequence continues at coordinate 2,323,359 of CM072234.1, forward strand.
GTGGAGGTGGAGGTGGAGGTGGAGGTGGAGGTGGAGGTAGAGGTAGAGGTAGAGGTGGAGTGGAGGTGGAGAGGAGGGAGGTGGAGGAGGTAGTGAGGTAGGGAGGTGGAGGGTAGAAGTAGAAGTAGAGGTAGAAGTGAGGTAGAGGTGGAGGTAGAGGTAGAAGTAGAGGTAGAGTTAGAAGTGGAGGTAGAGGTAGAAGTAGAAGTAGAGGTAGAAGTAGGAGGTAGAGGTAGAGGTAGAAGTAGAGGTAGAAGTTAAGTGGAGGTAGAGGTAGAGGTAGAAGTAGGTAGAGGTAGAGGTAGAGGTAATGGTAGAGGTGGAGAGGTAGAGGGAGGTGGAGGTGGAGGTGGGGATAGAGGTAGAGGTAGAGGTGGAGGTGGAGGGAGGTGGAGGTAGAGGTAGAAGTAGAAGTAGAGGTAGAAGTGGAGGTAGGTAGAGGTAGAGGTAGAGGTAGAGGTAGAGGTAGAGGTGGAGGTGGAGGTGGTGGAGGTGAGGTGGAGGGAGGTGGAGGTAGAGGTGGAGGTGGAGGTGGAGGGTAGAGGTAGGGTGGGAGGTGGAGGTGGAGGTAGAGGTGGAGGTGGAGGTAGAGGTAGAGGTAGAGGAGGGAGGTAGAGGTAGAGGTGGAGGTGGAGGTGGAGGTGGAGGTAGTAGTGGAGGCGGAGGCAGAGGCAGAGGCAGAGGCAGAGGCAGAGGTAGAGGTAGAGGTGGAGGTGGAGGTGGAGGTGGAGGTGGAGGTAGTGGTGGAGGTAGTGGTGGAGGTGGAGGTGGAGGTGGAGGTGGAGGTAGCGGTAGCGGTAGCGGTGAAGGTGGAGGTGGAGGTAGAGGGAGGTGGAGGGAGGTAGGAGGTGGAGGTAGAGGGGGTGGGAAGGTGGAGGGAGTGGAGGGAGGAAGAGGAAGAGGTGGAGGTGGAGGTAGCGGTAGAAGTGGAGGTAGAGGTAGAGGTAGGGGAGAGAGGAGGTAGAGGGAGGTGGAGGGTAGAGGGGTGTGAGGTGGAGGTGGAGGTGGAGGGAGGTGGAGGGAGGTAGAGAGAGGTGGAGGTAGAGGTAGAGGTAGTGGTGGAGGTGGAGGTAGAGGTAGAGGTAGAGGTAGAGGTAGAGGTGGAGAGAGTGGGTGGAGGGAGGTGTGAGAGGGGAGGTGGAGGTAGTAGAAGGAAGGTAGAGGGGAGGTGGAGGTGGAGGGGAGGTGGGTAGGGGAGTAGTAGTAGAGGTAGAGGTAGAGGTATAGTAGGAGGTAGAGTAGAGGTGAGTAAGAGGTGGAGTGGGAGAGGTGGAGGTGAGATATGGTAGAGTGGAGGAGGTAGAGTAGAAGATGGGAGGTAGAGGTGGAGGTGGAGGCGGAGGCGGAGGCGGAGGTATAGGTGGAGTAGAGGTAGAGAGGTAGAGGGAGAGGTGGAGGTGGAGATAGAGGTGGAGGTGGAGGTGGGTTAAGTGGGTGGGGGTGGAGGGTAGTAGTGGTGAGGAAGGAGGTGGAGGTAGGGTAGAGGAGGTTGGAGGTAGAGGTGGAGGTAGGGGGGGAGGGTAGAGGTAGGAGGTGGGTAGAAGAGGTGGAGGTAGAGGTGGGTGGAGGTAGGAGGTAGAGGTAGAGGTTTAGAGGGAGGTGGAGGGGAGGGGGAGGGAGGTGGAGGTGGAGGTGGAGGTAGAGGGGTGGAGGTAGGTAGAGGTAGAGGTAGAGAGGTGGTTGAGGTGGAGGGGAGGTGGAGGTGGAGGGGGGAGGTGAGGGAGGAGGAGTGGAGGTAGTAGTAGAGTAGAGGTATAAGTGAGGGGAGAGGTAGAAGTAGAGGTAGAGTTAGAAGAGGGAGGTAGAGGTAGAAGTAGAAGTAGAGGTAGAAGTGGAGGTAGAGGGAGAAGTAGAAGTAGAGGTAGAGTTAGAAGTGGAGGTAGAGTTAGAGTTAGAGGTAGAGGTAGAGGTAGAGGTAGAGGTAGTGGTAGAGGTAGGAGGTAGAGGTAGAGTAGAGGTAGAAGTAGAGGTAGAGGTGGAGGTGGAGGGAGGGGAGGTGGAGGTGGAGGTGGGGATAGAGGTAGAGGTAGAGGTGGAGGTGGAGGTGGAGAGGTGGAGGGGGGGGGAGGTGGAGGAGGAGAGGTAGAAGTAGAAGTAGAGGTAGAAGTGGAGGGAGGAGGTAGGAAGTAGAGAGAGGAGAAGTGGAGGTAGAGGTAGAGGTAGAAGTGGAGGTGGAGGTGGAGGTGGAGGTAGAGGTAGTAGGGGAGGAGGAGGGGAGGCGGGGGGAGGCGGGGCGGAGGCGGAGTAAGGCGGAGGCGGAGGGGGAGGGAGTAGAGGTAGAGAGGTGGAGGTGGAGGTGGAGGTGAGGTAGAGGTAGGGGTAGAGGTGGGGGGAGGTGGAGGTGGAGGTGGAGGTGGAGTTGGAGGTAGTGGTGGAGGTGGAGGTGGAGGTGGAGGTGGAGGTAGAGGTAGTAGAGGTAGAGGTGGAGGTGGGGGTAGAGGTAGAGGTAGAGGTAGAGGTAGAGGGAGGGGAGGTGGAGGTAGAGGGAGGGTAGAGGTAGAGGTGGAGGGTGGAGGTGGAGGTGGAGGTGGAGGTGGAGGTGGAGGTAGCGGTAGCGGTAGCGGTGGAGGTGGAGGTGGAGGTAGAGGGAGGGAGAGGGAGGTGGAGGTAGAGGGAGGTGGAGGTAGAGGGGAGGTGGAGGTGGAGGTGGGAGGGGAGGTGGAGGAGGAGGTTAGAGGTGGGTGAGAGAGGGAGGTGGAGGTGGAGGGGGTGGAGGTGGAGGTGGGGAGTGAGGTGGAGGTAGAGGGGAGGAGGGAGGTAGAGGTAGGTGGAGGTAGAGGTGGAGGTAGGGTGGAGGTGGAGGTGGAGGTAGAGGTGGAGGGAGGTGGAGGTGGAGAGAGGTGGAGGTGGAGGTAGAGAGAGGTGGGAGGTGGAGGTAGAGGTAGTAGTGGTAGAGGTGGAGGTAGAGGTAGAGGTAGAGGTAGAGGTAGAGGTAGAGGTAGAGGTGGAGAGAGGTGGAGGTGGAGGGAGGTGGAGGTGGAGGTGGAGGTAGATTTGGAGGTAGAGGGGGAGGTGGAGGTGGAGGTAGTAGTAGAGGTAGAGGTAGAGGTGGAGGTAGAGGTAGAGGTGGATAGAGGTGGAGGTGGAGGTGGAGAGAGGTGGAGGTGGAGGTAGAGAGAGGTGGAGGTAGAGGAGGAGGGAGGTAGAGGTAGGTGGAGGTAGAGGTGGAGGTAGAGGTGGAGGTGGAGGTAGAGGTGGAGGGAGGTGGAGGGGAGAGGGTGAGAGTGGAGGTGGAGTAGGTAGAGGGGGAGGTAGAGGTAGAGGTAGAAGGTAGTGGTAGAGGTAGAGGTGGAGGTAGAGGTAGAGGTAGTAAGTAGGGGTAGAGGTAGAGTGGAGTAGAGGAGAGGGAGGTGGAGGAGAGGGAGGTGGAGGTGGAGGTAGATTTGGAGGTGAGGAGGGGAGGTGAGAGGTGGAGGTAGGGTAGAGGTAGAGGTAGGTGGTGGAGGTGGAGGAGAGGAGTGGATAGAGGTGGAGGTGGAGGTGGAGAGAGGTAGAGGGGTGGAGGTGGAGGGAGGTGGAGGTGGAGGTGGAGGTGGAGGTAGATTTGGAGGTAGAGGTGGAGGCGGAGGCGGAGGCGGAGGTATAGGTGGAGGTAGAGGTAGAGGTGGAGGGTAGAGTGGTGGAGGTGGAGGTGGAGGTGTGGTGGGTTGGAGGGGAGGGAGGTGGTGGAGGTGGAGGTGGAGGTGGAGGGTAGGGTAGAGGGTAGAGGTAGAGGGCGGAGAGGTGGAGGTGGAGGTAGAGGGAGGTGGAGGTAGGTAGAGGTGGAGGTGGAGGTAGAGGTAGAGAGAGTAGAGGTGGAGGTGAGGTGGAGGTAGAGGTGGAGGGAGGTGGAGGTGGAGGTGGGTTAGAGGTAGAGGTGGAGAGGTGGAGAGAGGTGGAGGTGGAGGGAGGTGGAGGTGGAGGTGGAGGTAGATTTGGAGGTAGAGGTGGAGGTGGAGGTAGGGGAGGTAGTAGTAGAGGTAGAGGTAGAGGTGGAGGTAGAGGTAGAGGTGGATAGAGATGGAGGATGGAGGGAGGGAGAGAGGTGGAGGTGGAGGTGGAGGGAGGTGGGGGGGGGGTGGAGGTGGAGGTGGAGGTAGAGGTGGAGGTAGAGGTGGAGGCGGAGGCGGAGGTATAGGTGGAGGTAGAGGTAGAGGTAGAGGTAGAGGTGGAGGTGGAGGTGGAGGTAGAGGTGGAGGTGGAGGTGGAGGTGGAGGTGGAGGTGGAGGTGGAGGTGGAGGGAGGGAGGTGGAGGTAGTGGTGGAGGTGGAGGTGGAGGTGGAGGTAGCGGTAGAGGTAGCGGTAGGGAGGTGGAGGTGGAGGTAGAGGGAGGTGGAGGTGGAGGTAGAGAGAGGTGGAGGTAGAGGTAGAGGTAGAGGTAGGGTAAGGTGGAGGAGTAGAGGTAGAGGTAGTGGTAGGGGGAGGTAGAGGGAGGTGGAGGGGAGTGGAGGGAGGGTGGGAGGTGGGTAGTGGAGGTAGAGTTGGAGGTAGAGGTGGAGGTGGAGGTGGAGGTAGAGGTGGAGGGAGGTGGAGGTGGAGAGAGGTGGAGGTGGAGAGAGGTGGAGGTGGAGGTAGAGAGAGGTGGAGGTAGAGGTAGAGGTAGAGGTAGTGGTAGAGGTGGAGGTGGAGGTAGAGGTAGTGGTAGGTAGGTAGAGGTGGAGAGAGGTGGAGGTGGAGGGAGGTGGAGGTGGAGGTGGAGGTAGATTTGGAGGTAGAGGTGGAGGTGGAGGTGGAGGTAGAGGTGGAGGTAGAGGTGGAGGTAGAGGTGGAGGTGGAGGTGGAGGGAGGTGGAGGTGGAGGTGGAGGTAGATTTGGAGGTAGAGGTGGAGGTGGGGAGAGGTGGAGGTAGATCGAGGTGGAGGTGGAGGAGGTAGTGGTGGAGGTGGAGGTGGAGGTGGAGGGAGGAAGGGGAGGTGGAGGTGGGGAGAGGTAGAGAGGTGGAGGTGGAGGTATAGGGAGGTGGAGGTGGAGGGAGGCAGAGGTAGAGGTGGAGGTGGAGGTGGAGCGAGGTAGAGGTGGAGGTAGAGAGAGGTGGAGGTGGAGGTGGAGGTAGAGGTAGGTGGAGGTGGAGGTGGAGGGAGGTGGAGGGTGGAGGTGGAGGTGGTGGAGGTGGAGGTGGAGGTGGAGGTAGAGGTAGAGGTAGAGGTAGAGGTAGAGGTAGAGGTAGAGGTGGAGGTGGAGGTGGAGGTGGAGGTGGAGGTGGATGTGGAGGTGGAGGTGGAGTTTTTAGTGGTTCCCTTTTTTGGTTTGTCAGCCCTGGGGCTGAGTACGTTAGGGAAGAGGGGTACAGAGGGGTGTTAGGAGACATGGTGGTAGAGAGAGTTATTAAGGGACTAGACAGGAAGTATTTCCACCATGTGCTGAAAACCTCAGTGAAGCTCAGCATTTCCCCTAGGTAGCGACGGAAATGGCACCCCATTCCCTATACAGTGCACTACTTTCTCTGGTCAAGAGTAGGCCTAGTGAACAGGATAGAGTGCAATTTGGGAAATATCCTTTTCCGTGTGTGTTTCTCCCATGGTGTCAGTGAGTGAGGACAGGCTGGTGCGATGCACAGACACCTGGTGGGCCTCTGAACAGCCACAGACTACAGTGCTCCAGGATCCAGGTCGACCTCCAGGACAGCTTCCAGAGCTGCAGAGAAGGTGCCACCGTCTCCTGCCTTGCTCCATGCCTAGGCCCCAGCCCCAGCCACGTGTAGCTTAACGCTGGGGGCTGGCACTGGGGGATAGAGGATAGAGAGAGATATGGATAGGGTTGGGGCAGGGCAGGTCAGGAGACTGCTGCTTCAGAAGGTGAGATAATTGTATCACACCACATGTGACATGAGCCTCCTGAGGGTGTTGTGAAACCAAGCTCTGATTGACAGGCTGTACGATGAGGCTACGTCCCAAACGGCACCCTATTCCCTATGGGCCCTGGTAAAAAAGTAGTGCACTACGTACGGAATAGGGTTCTGTTTGGGACATCAGACGGAGCATTCCTCTATGAAGACATGCCACCCAGAATGAGAATGATTTGAGACCCTTGCCAACGTTATGGGGCCTGATGGGGTCCGGTTTAGGGTTGCACAGGAGGGCGTCACTAGACACATAGCTAAGCTAGGACTGTCAGAATACACCCTAATAAAGTCCCAATTGGACTTCACACGTATGGCAGTTTTAACGCCTAAAGCTGTTCCTCACAACACAGAAGGACCAGAGATCACACCCAGCGTGATCTCGGCTCCCACAACCAAAATCTCTCACCAGAGACTTCATTATACAGTGTAACTTAAGGGCTGGAGTATCAAGACATTTCTGTTTCTGGGAAGAAGACGTTTATCTTGGGAGCTGACTGCTGTACAATATTGTCATTGTAAAGCCCCCACCAAGCTTCCATGTCTGTAGTTAGTGCTGGTGGTGTGGAGGGTTGAAGGCCCAAATGGGTTTGGGTTGGGTGGGTATGTGATGCGAGCAGCGAGGGAGGGTTTGGTTTCTCTAGCTGGATGGATTGGGTTTGGGTTGGGTGGGTATGTGAGGTGAGCAGCGAGGGAGGGTTTGGTTTCTCTAGCTGGATGGATTGGGTTTGGGTTGGGTGGGTATGTGAGGTGAGCAGCGAGGGAGGGTTTGGTTTCTCTGGCTGGATGGAATGGGTTTGGGTTGGGTGGGTATGTGAGGGTTTGGTTTCTCTGGCTGGATGGAATGGGTTTGGGTTGGGTGGGTATGTGAAGCGAGCAGCGAGGGAGGGTTTGGTTTCTCTAGCTGGATGGAATGGGTTTGGGTTGGGTGGGAGGGTTTGGTTTCTCTAGCTGGATGGAATGGGTTTGGGTTGGGTGGGTATGTGAAGCGAGCAGCGAGGGAGGGTTTGGTTTCTCTAGCTGGATGGAATGGGTTTGGGTTGGGTGGGTATGTGATGCGAGCAGTGAGGGAGGGTTTGGTTTCTCTGGCTGGATGGAATGGGTTTGGGTTGGGTGGGTATGTGATGCGAGCAGTGAGGGAGGGTTTGGTTTCTCTGGCTGGATGGAATGGGTTTGGGTTGGGTGGGAGGGTTTGGTTTCTCTGGCTGGATGAATGGGTTGGGTTTGGGTTGGGTGGGAGGGTTTGGTTTCTCTGGCTGGATGGAATGGGGGTTTGGGTTGGGTGGGAGGGTTTGGTTTCTCTGGCTGGATGGAATGGGTTTGGGTTGGGTGGGAGGGTTTGGTTTCTCTGGCTGGATGGAATGGGTGGGTTTGGGTTGGGTGGGAGGGGTTTTGGTTTTGAAGCTCTGGCTGGATGGAATGGGTTTGGGTTGGGTGGGTATGAGGGTTTGGTTTCTCTGGCTGGATGGAATGGGTTTGGGTTGGGTGGGAGGGTTTGGTTTCTCTGGCTGGATGGAATGGGTTTGGGTTGGGAGGGAGGGTTTGGTTTCTCTGGCTGGATGGAATGGGTTTTGGGTTGGGTGGGAGGGTTTGGTTTCTCTGGCTGGATGGAATGGGTTTGGGTTGGGTGGGAGGGTTTGGTTTCTCTGGCTGGATGGAATGGGTTTGGGTTGGGTGGGAGGGTTTGGTTTCTCTGGCTGGATGGAATGGGTTTGGGTTGGGTGGGAGCAGGGTTTTGGTTTCTCTGGCTGGATGGAATGGGGGTTGGGTGTGGGTGGGAGGGTTTGGTTTCTCTAGGCTGGATGGAATGGGTTTGGGTGGGTATGTGTGGAGCAGGGTTTGGTTTCTCTGGCTGGATGGAATGGGTTTGGGTTGGGTGGGTGGGAGGGTTTGGTTTCTCTAGCTGGATGGAATGGGATTGGGTTGGGAGGGAGGGTTTGGTTTCTCTAGCTGGATGGAATGGGATTGGGTTGGGTGGGTATGTGAGGCGAGGGAGGGTTTGGTTTCTCTGGCTGGATGGATTGGGTTTGGGTTGGGAGGGTATGTGAAGCGAGCAGCGAGGGAGGGTTTGGTTTCTCTGGCTGGATGGAATGGGTTTGGGTTGGGAGGGTATGTGAAGCGAGCAGGGTGAGGGAGGGTTTGTTTCTCTCTGCTGGATTTTTGGGTTGGTGGAGCTGGATGGATTCAGAAGCTTTGATGTGTTCAATGTGGCCATGGAGGCGTTTCATCCCATCCTACAACTCCATAACGGATTCCCCGCTTTCTCAGTCGTATGGTGACAAAAAGAGAGTTTCTAATCACTTCTGGTCTTACAGTCCCCCTAAGTTCTGACTCCTAATGTGTGAGACTATGTATACTGAACAAAAATATAAACTCAACATGCAACAATTTCAAAGATTTTACTGAGTTACAGTTCATATAAAAGGAAATCAGTCAACTGAAATAAATTATAATCTATGGATTTCACATGACTGGGGAATACAGATATGCATCTGTTGGTCAAAGATACCTTTAAAAAAAGGTAGGGGCGTGGATCAGAAAACCAGTCAGTATCTGGTGTGACCACCATTTGCCTCATGCAGCGCGACACATCTCCTTTGCATAGAGTTGATCAGGTTGTTGATTGTGGCCTGTGGAATGTTGTCCCACTCCTCTTCAATGGCTGTGCGAAGTTGCTGGGTATTGGCTGGAACTGGAACACGCTGTAATACACGTCGATCCAGAGCATCCCAAACATGCTTAATGGGGGACATGTCTGGAGTGAGTATGCAGGCCATGGAAGAACTGGGACATTTTCAGTATCCAGGAATTGTGTACAGATCCTTGCGACATGGGGGCCGTGCATTATCATGCTGAAACATGAGGTGATGAATGGCAAGACAATGGGTCTCAGGATCTCGTATCGGTATCTCTGTGCATTCAAATTGCCATCGATAAAATGCAATTGTTTTCGTTGTCTGTAGCTTATGCCTTCCCACGTTGACATCAGCAAACCACTCGCCTACGCGACGCCATACACGTGGTCTGCGGTTGTGAGGCTGGTTTGAACGTACTACCAAATTTACTACCACATTTACATTGGAGTCATTTCAGCAGACGCTCTTATCCAGAGCGACTTACAGTTAGTGAGTGCATACATTTTTTTTTCATACTGGTCCCCCCGTGGGAAACGAACCCACAACAAACACGGGACCAACACTTTACATGTTGCATTTCCATTTCTGTTCAGTGGTATGTGATGTGCGACCATGTTGCGTTTATATTTCTGTTCAGTGGTATGTGATGTGCGACCATGTTGCGTTTATATTTCTGTTCAGTGGTATGTGATGTGCGACCATGTTGCGTTTATATTTCTGTTCAGTGGTATGTGATGTGCGACCATGTTGCGTTTATATTTCTGTTCAGTGGTATGTGCGACCATGTTGCGTTTATATTTCTGTTCAGTGGTATGTGCGACCATGTTGCGTTTTATTTCTGTTCAGTGTAATGTGCAGTGTTTTATTTCTGTTCATGGTGTGCGATGTTGCAGTGTTTATATGTGGTATGTGATGTGCGACCATGTTTTATATTTCTGTTCAGTGGTATGTGCGCGTCCAGAAAGGAGGTGGGGTTTTTCAACCTGGACTCAAAAAACCATGTCAAATTAGTATGATATGTTACGGTTATGCTAGGCTACTTGTCCATCATCCATTTAGGAGATAAGGAGGTGGGGTACAATTTATGATATGTTACCAATTTCAATTTGTTGGCCAAACTTAGCTAAAAACCTAGGTACTAGGTGGCAAATGTTAGTATGGATAACATTTAGCTAGGCTAGTTTAGGGTTTAGGGGTTAAGCTAGGTATTAAGTTTGGTTGTATTTTAAAGTCAAGGTTAGGGTTAGGGGTTAAGGTTTAGGTATAAGTTAGGCTTATGCTAAATAGGTTAAGGTTAGGGTTAGGGGTTAAGGTTAGGGTATAAGTTAGGCTTAGGCTAAAGGGTTAAGGTTAGGGTTAGGGGTTAAGGTTAGGGTATAAGTTAGGCTTAGGTTAAAGGGTTAAGGTTAGGGGGTTAAGGTTAGCTAACAGGCTAAGGCTAAAGGGTTAAGCTTAGGGTGGGGTAAGGTTAGTATAGTTAGGCTTAGGTTAAAGGGTAAAGGTTAGGGTTAGGGGTAAGGTTAGGGTATAAGTTAGGCTTAGAGGGTTAGGTTAGGGTTAAGGTTAGGGTATAAGTTAGGCTTAGGTAAAGGTTAGGTTAGGTTAGGGGTAAGGTTAGGGTAAAGTTAGGCTTAGGTTAAAGGGTTAAGTTAGGGTTAGTAAGGTTAGGTATAAGTTAGGCTTAGGTTAAAGGGTTAAGGTTAGGGTTAGGGGTTAAGGTTAGGGTATAAGTTAGGCTTAGGTTAAAGGGTTAAGGTTAGGGTTAGGGGTTAAGGTTAGGGTATAAGTTAGGCTTAGGTTAAAGGGTTAAGGTTAGGGTTAGTTGCAAAGTAGCTAAAAAAGTAGTAAGTAGCTGCAATGGGTTAGGGTTAGGTTAATGTCAATGTTTCTGAAATGCTAAAGTTGTCTGTGATAAGGGGCGGTAGGTGGCTTAGTGGTTAAGAGCGTTGTGCCAGTAACCGAAAGGTCGTTGGTTCTAATCCCCGAGCTGACTAGGTGAAAAATCTGTTGATGTGCCCTTGAGCAAGGCACTTAACCCTAATCGCTCCTGTAAGTCAGAGTGTCTGCTAAAAAAAAATAATGAGTTTTAAAAATGTAACCTTTGGGTTGCTAGACGTTCTCATTATAACCCTACCCATCCAACCCCGACCAACCACCCTACTTTCGTTTTTGCCTTAAGTGTCCACCTGTCTTATGTAACCGTACCGAACGTAACATATCATACTAATTTGAGTGTCCTGGATTTTAGTTCACTATGTTATGTCTAGTCTACGAGACCAGGCAGGGTTTTAAAGTCCCTAGAAGGGTTTAAACCAGTTCTGATAGTCAGCTGGCATATTATTTGTGTGCATATAGTTTTTCCTCCTTATTTTAATTCTTCAGACTCCTGAACCTTGTGCCCTTGTATAACACTACTGTACATAGCCTGCTGTCAAGTGGATGTTGCATTTATACCGGGTCAGCTACACATTACCATATTACCACTCCACTGCCAGGCAGCATTTTCAGAATACAGTTACACACAACTCTATGTGTCAATAAATAAAATGGTTTGTGCTCCAAAAGGTATTTATGGGTGGAAACTGGTGGAAATGTACTTTGAATGACTTTGTAACTCACAACTTAACATTAACATAATGGATCCATTCTGCATGCCAGCCTTTTCCTGACATCAATCTATCTCCATATTTTCCTTATGTTAGGGATAATCAACGAAGGGCTTTGCATTCTAAGGAAAGTAATGAACAACGTGGAAGGTGTGTTACATGATGCGCTAGCTTTCAAAAGCAGCTCAAACACAGAACATGTAAGAATGAACTAAAGCCATTGAATTCTACGGTGCGGATATACCGTGCATTATAGGGAAATGCCCTTCAAGCCAATTAGAAATGAGTATTTCAACAATGCCATGGTATAAGTTGATTGTTCTCAGAATATGATGGACTGTATAATGCTTATTCATATTGCCTAAGAATAAGAAGCACACAGGAGTACTGTCGAGTTATCTCCAGAAATAATACTTAAACCAACCAGCCCGTGGTTAAAACCAACCAGCCCGTGGTTAAAACCAACCAGCCCGTGGTTAAAACCAACCAGCCCGTGGTTAAAACCAACCAGCCCCTGGTTAAAACCAACCAGCCCGTGGTTAAAAAACAACCAGCCCGTGGTTAAAACCAACCAGCCCCTGGTTAAAACCAACCAGCCCGTGGTTAAAACCAACCAGCCCGTGGTTAAAACCAACCAGCCCGTGGTTACTGTAGCCTATAAGCCACCAACATGTGATTTCATGAGCTTGGGGCTGTGTTTGCAACGCTTCTGTTTTTCGACCAGCCCGTAAAACTGTCTTGGTTATACTCAACCAGCCCGTGGTTTAAAGAAAGAAAGAAAGAAAAGCCGTGGTTAAAACCAAAGAAAAGAAAGAAAGAAAGATGTGATTTCAAGCTTGAAAGAAAGAAAGAAAGAAGCTGAATTACTCAAAGAAAGAAAGAAAGAGAAAGAAAGAAAGCTCCAGCAGGCAGGCACTGAGTGGTCCTCTTTAGTCAGCGGCTGTGGGGAGACGGGTAGAGGTGCTGACTGTAATGTGATAGCGGCTCCGTTCGAACGCTTTTATATACACACGCTGCCTGCCTGCCTGCCTGCCTGCCTGCCTGCCTGCCTGCCTGCCCTGGCTGCCTGGCTTGTCTGGCTGGCTGGCTTGTCTGGCTGCCAGCTCTCTCAGCGCTGCTGGAAGACCGAGCCTTCAAACTCAGCCAGAATACTCCGAGCAGAGTAGAGGAAGGAGCTGAGAGCGGGGACAGCGGAGAGAGAGCGGAGTGTTACTGCTAGATTGTAGAACACGGGGGTGTTTCTAACCGTGTGCGGTCTATGGAAGAACGGTTTTATGCACGAGCCTTGGACAGTTGGACCGTTTCGTTTAGATTGTGGTTTTTTATTTTTTGGGGGGTTGGGGTTTTGGACAAGTAAATGTGCCGGAGGGAGAAAGTCAAAGGAAAGATAAGGAAATATCTTGTCACTGGATTTCGAGGCAACCGAAAAACTCACTACAGATATCAGCTCACGGAAAGCGTCAATTCAGTGGGCTAAAACCGCTACGGACCTTCTGAATTGATACAGATGTTTTTGTTTTAACAGTATTTTGTCTAGTGCTTTATTTCTTTGGAATAGTGGATCATCTGGACGATATTTATGTTGTGTTTTTGAGCTTGGGGTGGGTAGAATGGTTTTGAATCTATTTCATTATTGAATTGAAATAACCTGGGCAAAATATTAATATTTTTAAGAGGAAAACAAGATAACTGTGAAGTGGTGGGAATCGAAGTCGCCGTTGTGGTGAACCGGGACCACAGATAGACCTTTCTCAGTGGAGACGCTTGTTACGCGTGAGTGGAGAAAACAGTTTGGAAAGGCAAGAGGAGGACTTTTACTGCGAGTTCTTCACTCCAAGATTGGAAGGGTAAAACTTCACCCAGCAAAATGGATATATTAACGTGGCTGTGTGGATGTTTACTGGCGGTTTGCTTACCACAAATAGTTACCGGTGAAGAAGGTACGTTTTTCTGGTGCGAGACCTTTTGGCTTTTGTCGCCCTACAACTCCTGTTCTCACAAATGTGTTATGTGCCTTTTGAAACATGACTTTGAACCGCTTTGCTTCAGCAAAATGTAGCCCATTATAAATAGATCATTATATTTCCACTAATGCCTTAGGAAAATAAGAAGAGAACAGTGTCTTTCCCTATAATTTGTAGAACTAGTCCAGTCCTCCCGATTTAATTTGGAGATGGATTGAAACCTCATTCGGTCTGTCAGCATATGTTTTAGTTTAACAAATCAAAATTAGTATTTTATACCTCACAGACAGTCAGTTATTCAACGACATTTAGTCACAGTTGAAAAATCCGCTGTGTGTTTTCAACGTTGGAACTGTCAGCGGGTCTCGACGTGCGCAGAAACCGCCGCGGAGGTTGTTTTTAGGGAAGGCGATTCCTAACGCCGCGGGCGTCACCGGGAGCCGGTTCAGTTCTCTGGGGAGTCGGGGCTGCTGTAGTCTCTTACATTTCCTCACAAAACCTACGATTTAAAAAAAGGAAAATAACGTCTCACCTAAAATAGCCTAGCAATATACCCAATATTTCACTGAGATTATAATACACATGTTTTAGTGTAGTGGGGGATTTCGGAACAATCTATTGTGTTGTGGAATCATCAGGGCGTCTGTTTAAATG
>CM072234.1:2349536-2379536 GCA_036851935.1 Coregonus suidteri
GTTAATGTGTTGGTGTGTGTGTCCGTCTCCTAGAAGGAGACAGAGAGGCGGTTTACAGTAACATCTCTATTTATAGGTCAAAACAGATTCTGTTACAACGCCTCGCTCTGCTACGGTCAACATAGGTTGTACATATAAAACACTGTTCTCTTCTCTTCTCTTCTCTTCTCTACTTTTGTTTAATAAAGCAGTTTGTCTACAGTCGACATGATAGTCCTCCTCCCTGCCTCTCTAACACTCAGTAAACCAATCTGTGCTGCCGGTTTGGTGAAACACTTATTCAGTGTCCATACGATACACAGACAGAGCATAGAATGAACAAACTAAAATACACAGAGAGAGGAGAATGAACACCCTATCTTAGAGCTTCCTGTGTGTGAGTGTGTGTGTGTGTGTCTGTGTCCTGGGTCAGAATGGAGGCTTTGTGAGCCGCTATCTAAATCACAGCGTTGACCCCTGACCACTAACACACTGCCTGTCTGTCTGACACTTCCTGTTTCAATGTTCCACTACAGATAGAGATGTTATTATTCTGCAGTAGTGCACTATATCCTAATGTTTACTGTTCCACACTGCTGTAACTACACCAGTGGAGGCTGCTCAGAGGAGAAAGGGGAGGACCATCCTCCTCAGTGAAATTTCATAAAAATAAAAATGGTAAAACATTGAAAAAGTTATCATTTGTAGGTAAAACTATTCTAAATATATTATCATATCACCAAATAGTTGATTAAAACACACTGTTTTGCAAAGAAGGTCTACAGTAGCCTCAACAGCACTCTGTAGGGTAGCACCATGGTGTGGCCGGAGGACAGCTAGCTTCCGTCCTCCTCTGGGTACATTGGCTTTAATACAAAACCTAGGAGGCTCTTGGTTCTCACCCCCTTCCATAGACTTACACAGTAATTATGACAACTTCCGGAGGACGTCCTCCAACCTATCAGAGCTCTTGCAGCATGAACTGACATGTTGTCCACCCAAAACAAAGGATGAATCTAGTACTGAAACAATAAGATACAGCTAGCTAGCAATGCAGTGCATAACATGTGGTGAGTAGTTGACTCAAAGAGAGAGAAAGACAATAGTTGAACAGTTTTGAACAAATTAATTTCAAAAGAGAGAGATTGTCATCTTTTTTTCAATTTCAGTTTCACTTACTTCGCTAGCAAATGCAGCTAGCTAGTTTAGCCTACTGAAACACCCTGCTCAAACAGAGGTTTGTTAGCTAGCTGGCTATGACTATCCAACACAACACTGGAACTCTTCCAAGCCGAGTTAAGTTATTTATTGCCACCGGGGCCCGCCGGTCTAACTGCTTACTGACTGTACACTGTAACGTTACTGCATGATTGTAGCGGGTTTACTAACGCGTTAGTTATATTAGCTCTGTTGACTATGACGTTACTTTAACTAATATGGGGACAACGATGTAGGCTGTGTGTAGCGGTTATGACATGGTTTGGCTTGGAAAGGTTTTTTCGCCTGGTCACATACAGCTGATGTGTTGTGCATTGAAGTCCACAAGCGAAGGGAAGAGGTGAGAGGAGGAGAGTGCATATATGCGAGAAGGAATACAACGTGGCTGCTATGAAAGTGAACTGTGTTTACTCGTGATCAGGGGTGTATTCATTCCGCTGATTCTGTTGAAAAACGTTTCTTAAACAGAAGCAAACGAAATGGGGATAAAAATACCTGAATTTGTCCAATAGAAACTCTTGTTTGCAACTGTTGGACTAATGATTACACCCTAGATAAGCTAGATGCAGGCAAGAGTGTGCAAGGCGGTATTGAATGTCACTGTCTGTCCATGTGTCACTGTCTGTCATCTCAAAGTTTTCTCTCTACCTGTGTGCTCCTACGTTGTCAACTTTCATTCATTGGCTAGGTTTTAGCAACCTCATGATGGGTATAGGGAAAATTAGAGTATATGTAGTAGCCTAAATCTATCGATGTTACATTGAGCTGGGTGAATGGAATATGAATGACAGTCATCCAACATGCTGTAATAGAAATAAGGCCATGCTCATGAAAAAAACAAAAATTGTCCTCCCTCATCATAAACGGCACTGACCGCCACTGAACTAAATCAAATCAAATCAAATACAATTTTATTTGCCACATGCGCCGAATACAACAGGTGTAGACCTTACAGTGAAATGCTTACTTACAAGCCCTTAACCAACAACGCAGTTTAAAGAAAATAAGTAAAAAATAGCTTAGTAAAAAACAGTAGGGAGGCTATATACAGGGGGTACCGGTACAGAGTCAATGTGAAATAACAGTAGAGAGGCTATATACAGTGGGGGAAAAAAGTATTTAGTCAGCCACCAATTGTGCAAGTTCTCCCACTTAAAAAGATGAGAGAGGCCTGTAATTTTCATCATAGGTACACGTCAACTATGACAGACAAAATGAGAAAAAAAAATCCAGAAAATCACATTGTAGGATTTTTTATGAATTTATTTGCAAATTATGGTGGAAAATAAGTATTTGGTCAATAACAAAAGTTTCTCAATTTGTTATATACCCTTTGTTGGCAATGACACAGGTCAAACGTTTTCTGTAAGTCTTCACAAGGTTTTCACACAGTGTTGCTGGTATTTTGGCCCATTCCTCCATGCAGATCTCCTCTAGAACAGTGATGTTTTGGGGCTGTCGCTGGGCAACACGGACATTCAACTCCCTCCAAAGATTTTCTATGGGGTTGAGATCTGGAGACTGGCTAGGCCACTCCAGGACCTTGAAATGCTTCTTACGAAGCCACTCCTTCATTGCCCGGGCGGTGTGTTTGGGATCATTGTCATGCTGAAAGACCCAGCCACGTTTCATCTTCAATGCCCTTGCTGATGGAAGGAGGTTTTCACTCAAAATCTCATGATACATGGCCCCATTCATTCTTTCCTTTACATGGATCAGTCGTCCTGGTCCCTTTGCAGAAAAAACAGCCTCAAAGCATGATGTTTCCACCCCCATGCTTCACAGTAGGTATGGTGTTCTTTGGATGCAACTCAGCATTCTTTGTCCTCCAAACACGACGAGTTGAGTTTTTACCAAAAAGTTATATTTTGGTTTCATCTGACCATATGACATTCTCCCAATCCTCTTCTGGATCATCCAAATGCACTCTAGCAAACTACAGACGGGCCTGGACATGTACTGGCTTAAGCAGGGGGACACGTCTGGCACTGCAGGATTTGAGTCCCTGGCGGCGTAGTGTGTTACTGATGGTAGGCTTTGTTACTTTGGTCCCAGCTCTCTGCAGGTCATTCACTAGGTCCCCCCGTGTGGTTCTGGGATTTTTGCTCACCGTTCTTGTGATCATTTTGACCCCATGGGGTGAGATCTTGCGTGGAGCCCCAGATCGAGGGAGATTATCAATGGTCTTGTATGTCTTCCATTTCCTAATAATTGCTCCCACAGTTGATTTCTTCAAACCAAGCTGCTTACCTATTGCAGATTCAGTCTTCCCAGCCTGGTGCAGGTCTACAATTTTGTTTTTGGTGTCCTTTGACAGCTCTTTGGTCTTGGCCATAGTGGAGTTTGGAGTGTGACTGTTTGAGGTTGTGGACAGGTGTCTTTTATACTGATAACAAGTTCAAACAGGTGCCATTAATACAGGTAACGAGTGGAGGACAGAGGAGCCTCTTAAAGAAGAAGTTACAGGTTTGTGAGAGCCAGAAATCTTGCTTGTTTGTAGGTGACCAAATACTTATTTTCCACCATAATTTGCAAATAAATTCATAAAAAATCCTACAATGTGATTTTCTGGAAAAAACATTTCTCAATTTGTCTGTCATAGTTGACGTGTACCTATGATGAAAATTGCAGGCCTCTCTCATCTTTTTAAGTGGGAGAACTTGGACCGTTGGTGGCTGACTAAATACATTTTTTCCACTGTACAGGGGGTACCGGTACAGAGTCAATGTGCAGGGGCACCGGTTAGTTGAGGTAATTTAATTTAATTTTAAAAAATTGTAGTCATTTTAGCAGACGCTCTTATCCAGAGCGACTTACAGGAGCAATTAGGTTTAAGTGCGTTGCTCAAGGGCATATCGACAGATTTTTCACCTAGTCGGCTTGGGGATTTGAACCAGCGACCTTTCGGTTACTGGCACAATGCTCTTAACCACTAAACTACCTGCCGCCCTTTTTTTTTTCTGTAGTCCACAGTCATCTCCTTTGTCTTGATCACATTTTACATTTTACATTTTTGTCATTTAGCAGACGCTCTTATCCAGAGCGACTTACAGTTAGTGAGTGCATACATTATTATTTATTTTAATTTTTTTCATACTGGCCCCCCGTGGGAATCGAACCCACAACCCTGGCATTGCAAACGCCATGCTCTACCAACTGAGCTACATCCCTGCCGGCCATTCCCTCCCCTACCCTGGACGACGCTGGGCCAATTGTGCGCCGCCCCATGGGTCTCCCGGTCGCGGCCGGGTACGACAGAGCCTGGGTCACGTTGAGGGAGAGGTTGTTATCCTGGCGCCACATGGTCAGGTCTCTGACCTCCATATAGGCTGTCTCATCATTGTCGGTGATCAGTCCTTCCACTGTTGTGTCGTCGGCAAACTTAATGATGGCGTTGGAGTCGTGCTTGGCCATGCAGTCATGGGTGAACAGGGAGTACAGGAAGGGACTGAGCACGCACCCCTGAGGTGCCCCCGTGTTGAGGATCAGCGTGGCAGATGTGTTGTTACCTACCCGTACCACCTGGGGGCGGCCCGTCAGGAAGTCCAGGATCCAGTTACAGTGGGAGGTGTTTAGTCCCAGGGTCCTTAGCTTAGTGATGAGCTTTGAGGGCACTATGGTGTTGAACGCTGAGCTGTAGTCAATGAATAGCATTCTCACGTAGGTGTTCCTCTTGTCCAAGTGGGAAAGGGCAGTGTGGAGTGCAATAGAGATTGCATCATTTGTGGATCTGTTGGGGCGGTATGCAAATTGGAGTGGGTCTAGGGTTTCTGGGATAATTGTGTTGATGTGAGCCATGACCAGCCTTTCAATGCACTTCATGGCTACAGACGTCAGTGCTACGGGTCGGTAGTCATTTAGGCAGGTTATCTTAGTGTTCTCGGGCACAGGGACTATGGTGGTCTGCTTGAAACATGTTGGTATTACAGACTCAGACAGGGAGAGGTTGAAAATGTCAGTGAAGACACTTGCCAGTTGGTCAGCACATGCTCGGAGTACACGTCCTGGTAATCCGTCTGGCCCTGCGGCCTTGTGAATGTTGACCTGCTTAAAAGTCTTACTCACATCGGCTACGGAGAGCGTGATCACACAGTCGTCCGGAACAGCTGATGTATGCTTCAGTGTTGCTTGCTTCAAAGCGAGCATAGAAGTGATTTAGCTTGTCTGGTTGGCTCGTGTCACTGGGCAGCTTGCGGCTGTGCTTCCCTTTGTAGTCTGTAATAGTTTGCAAGCCCTGCCACATCCGACGAGTGTCGGAGCCGGTGTAGTACGATTCAATCTTAGTCCTGTATTGACTCTTTGCCTGTTTGATGGTTCGTCGGAGGGCATAGCGGGATTTCTTATAAGCATCTGGGCTCCTTGAAAGCGGCAGCTCTACCCTTTAGCCTTTAGCTCAGTGCAGATGTTGCCTGTAATCCATGGCTTCTGGTTGGGGTATCTACGTACGGTCACTGTGGGGACGACGTCATCGATGCACTACAGTGACATCAGTAGGCTTAATGTTTACTGATTGTTCACCAGTGGTATGAATTCAATGACTCACAGGATAATATAGTATGTCCCTAACAGGCTGCCATAGTTAACAGGGTTGGAGAGCTGGTTTACTAATATGATGCTGTGTTGATCTACACAGCATCTGCAGTGCCTTGCAAAAGTATTCATCCCCCTTTGCGTTTTTTTCCTATTTTGTTGCATTACAACCTGTAATTTAAATGGATTTTTATTTGGATTTCATGTAATGGACATACACAAAATAGTCGAAATTGGTGAAGTGAAATGAAATTTGTTAAAAAAAAATAACTTAACTAACTAACTAGCTAGATGCTCTCTTGGCTAATCTGTTTGAGTGTGAACTGTATTACTGTATTGTATTATACTGTATTATATGGACTGGAATTACGCACATCGTTCAAACCATGATAAAGCTAAGAGAGAACATGCGATTCTGTTGCAGCACGTGCGGTATAGGCTAGCCAATTAGATTTTAATTTTGAAATACTATAGGGCCTATTTGTATAATTAGTAGGCTGACGTGTTCATATTTCCCCTGATGTTATTAGCTTACCTCCTCTCTCTCTCTCTCTCTCTCTATCTATTGTTGCTTCATTTCTTCCTCGCTTTTAACAGTTAAATGGAATACGTTTTGTTGTCCTTATCTTCATCATTCTAATGGCGTCCTTTGAATAATATAGGACTAGAATTAGATGCAGAAGGATTTCACTTCTCTTCACCAAGATTGAATGGTTATGGGTCTGAATAAATAACTTGCTATAGCCTGCCGCCATCGCGCGTTCGCTCATCTTTCAAACTACCAGTGAGTTCTATTGGCTGCTGTATTTAACATAAAGCAAAAAAAAAGCTTCCGTCCCTCATCGAATAGTCTATCGGTGTAAGAAATGCTACAAAAATATAACACCCAGCAAGCTATTCTAGTCTAGCTTTTCCTGCACGGGACTAAGAGCTAAGGAGCGTTTTTGAAGGAGAGGCCAGCGGAGCCCAGGTGCTTACGCGTTGCGCAAGAGACAGAGGCTATAAGTTAGAAGCTTATTATGCATAACCCATCATTAATTAGCTCAATATAAGGCTAATACTGCATTGGATATATTACCTGAAAGAGGTAGACTATGAGATCTATATATATAGGGCTGTATACAGTGAGGGAAAAAAGTATTTGATCCCCTGCTGATTTTGTACATTTGCCCACTGACAAAGACATGATCAGTCTATAATTTTAGTGGTAAGTTTATTTGAACAGTGAGAGACAGAATAACAACAAAAAAATCCAGAAAAACGCATGTCAAAAATGTTATAAATTGATTTGCATTTTAATGAGGGAAATAAGTATTTGACCCCTCTACAAAACATGACTTAGTACTTGGTGGCAAAACCCTTGTTGGCAATCACAGAGGTCAGACATTTCTTGTAGTTGGCCACCAGGTTTGCACACATCTCAGGAGGGATTTTGTCCCACTCCTCTTTGCAGATCTTCTCCAAGTCATTAAGTTTTCGAGGCTGACGTTTGGCAACTCGAACCTTCAGCTCCCTCCACAGATTTTCTATGGGATTAAGGTCTGGAGACTGGCTAGGCCACTCCAGGACCTTAGTCTGCTTCTTCTTGAGCCACTCCTTTGTTGCCTTGGCCGTGTGTTTTGGGTCATTGTCATGCTGGAATATCCATCCACGACCCATTTTCAATGCCCTGGCTGAGGGAAGGAGGTTCTCAACCAAGATTTGATGGTACGTGGCCCCGTCCATCGTCCCTTTGATGCGGTGAAGTTGTCCTGTCCCCTTAGCAGAAAAACACCCCCAAAGCATAATGTTTCCACCTCCATGTTTGACGGTGGGGATGGTGTTCTTGGGGTCATAGGCAGCATTCCTCCTCCTCCAAACACGGCGAGTTGAGTTGATGCCAAAGAGCTCGATTTTGGTCTCATCTGACCACAACACTTTCACCCAGTTCTCCTCTGAATCATTCAGATGTTCATTGGCAAACTTCAGACGGGCCTGTATATGTGCTTTCTTGAGCAGGGGGACCTTGCGGGCGCTGCAGGATTTCAGTCCTTCACGGCGTAGTGTGTTACCAATTGTTTTCTTAGTGACTATGGTCCCAGCTGCCTTGAGATCATTGACAAGATCCTCCCGTGTAGTTCTGGGCTGATTCCTCACCGTTCTCATGATTATTGCAACTCCACGAGGTGAGATCTTGCATGGAGCCCCAGGCCGAGGGAGATTGACAGTTATTTTGTGTTTCTTCCATTTGCAAATAATCCCACCAACTGTTGTCACCTTCTCACCAAGCTGCTTGGCGATGGTCTTGTAGCCCATTCCAGCCTTGTGTAGATCTACAATCTTGTCCCTGACATCCTTGGAGAGCTCTTTGGTCTTGGCCATGGTGGAGAGTTTGGAATCTGATTGATTGACTGCTTCTGTGGTCAGGTGTCTTTTATACAGGTAACAAACTGAGATTAGGAGCACTCCCTTTAAGAGTGTGCTCCTAATCTCAGCTCGTTACCTGTATAAAAGACACCTGGGAGCCAGAAATCTTTCTGATTGAGAGGGGGTCAAATACTTATTTCCCTCATTAAAATGCAAATCAATTAATAAAATGTTTGACATGCGTTTTTCTGGATTATTTTGTTGTTATTCTGTCTCTCACTGTTCAAATAAACCTACCATTAAAATTATAGACTGATCATGTCTTTGTCAGTGGGCAAACGTACAAAATCAGCAGGGGATCAAATACTTTTTTCCCCTCACTGTACATCTTTATTTCTTAAACAGGAAGAAATAGACTCCAACACAAAGCCCTCTTGTTAGTAAAGTCTAATTAAAATGAAGATGGTTCAAATGAATTATGCCTAATCGAATTTTCCAACTTCCAGCAAAATTTCCATTTCCAATTGATTGTGCCACGGCTGCTGCTTCAAGTTTCAGAACCACAATTTAAGTCACGAGAATCTGGCTTCTTTTGTGAGGTCAATAACTCTGATAAAAACACTATGGGCAAGAAACATATTGTTTTTATTCAAATCAATTGTAGTAGTATCAAACTATCAAAGTTGACCTCCAGTCCTCCTTCTCATCTTGACGCGCTCCTTGTCAAACTGAACAGATCATAGGCTATAGGATAGACCGCGCGCAAGAGAGTACATTATTTGGACGAGGCCTAATCAAAAACTATTTTCGGAAGAAGCCTTTGACTCTCCTCCTGAACTGCCACCGTAGGCCTACACAGCACAGCCATTGGTCAAGCAGCACACAAAATCGTTTTTGATCAGCAAGAGCAGATATAAAATACTTATTTTCCACCATAATTTGCAAATAAATTCATTATAAATCCTACAATGTGATTTTCTTGAAAAAAAATTCTCAATTTGTCTGTCATAGTTGACGTGTACCTATGATGAAAATTACAGGCCTCTCTCATCTTTTTAAGTGGGAGAACTTGCACAATTGGTGGCTGACTAAATACTTTTTTCCCCCCACTGTATCTATATACCTCTATATCTATATACCTCTATATCTATATATCTATATATCTATATACCTCTATATCTATATATCTATATACCTATATATCTATATACCTCTATATCTATATACCTATATATCTATATACCTCTATATCTATATACCTCTATATCTATATATCTATATACCTATATATCTATATACCTCTATATCTATATATCTATATACCTCTATATCTATATACCTCTATATCTATATACCGCTATATCTATATATCTATATACCTCTATATCTATATACCTATATATCTATATATCTATATACCTCTATATCTATATACCTCTATATCTATATACCGCTATATCTATATATCTATATACCTCTATATCTACATACCTCTATATCTATATATCTATACACCTCTATATCTATATATCTATATATATATACACCTCTATATCTATATATCTATATATCTATATACCTCTATATCTATATATTTATATATTTATTATACCTTTATATCTATATTTCTTTTATCTATATATTTATATACCTTATATATTTATATACCTTTTTACCTATATTATTTTTATATCTATATACCTCTATACCTCTATATCTATATACCTCTATATTTATATTTTTTTTTTTTATATTTATATACCTTTATATCTATATATCTATATACCTATATATCTATATACCTTTTTTTATCTATATACCTCTATTTCTATATATCTATATACCTATATATCTATATACCTTTATATATATTTATCTATTTACCTTTATATCTATATACCTTTATATCTATATTTTTTTATTTTTTATATATTTATATTTTTTTTTATTTATATACCTATATATTTATATACCTCTATATTTTTATATTTTTTTTTTATATTTATATACCTTTATATCTATATACCGCTATATTTTTTTTTTTATATACCTCTATATTTACATACCTTTATTTTTATATATTTTTTTTTCTATATTTTTATATATTTATTTCTATACACCTTTATATTTATATATTTTTTATATTTATTTTTTTTTTTATCTTTATTTTTATATTTTATATATTTTTTTATTCTATTATTTTCTATATTTTATATATTATATACCTATTTTTTATTTATATATTTATTATACCTTTTTACCTATATACCTCTATATCTTTTTACCTTTATTTTTTTATTTTTATATACCTTTATATCTATATATCTATTTACCTTTTATATATTATATATTTATATACCTCTATATTTATATATTTTATATTTATTTTATATTTATATACCTAAATATATATATATTTATATACCTTTATATTTCTATTTTTATTTTACCTCTATTTTTTATATATTTTTATATTTATATACCGCTATATCTATTATTTTATCTATATTTATATACCTCTATATTTATATACCTCTATTTTTCTATATCTATATTTTCTATATCTATATATTATATACCTCTATATTTATATACCTCTATACCTTTTATATTTTTTATATCTTTATTCTATATACCTCTTTATCTATTTACCTTTATATTATTTATTTTTATTTATATATTATATACCTTTTTTTTTTCTTATATTTATATACCTCTTTTATTTATATATTTTATATACAGTGAGGGAAAAAAGTATTTTTTTTTCCTAATGATTTTTTACGTTTTTTTTTTTTTTTTTTTTGATCAGTTTTTTTTTTTTTTTTATGGTAGGTTTTATTTTTTTTTTTAATTTTTTTTTTTAACAACAAAGAAATCCAGAAAAACGCATGTTTTTAATTTTTTTATTTTTGATTTTTTTTTTAATGAGGGAAACAAGTATTTTTTTTTTTCTCAATCAGAAAGATTTCTGGCTTTTTTTCTTTTATACAGGTAACGAGCTGAGATTAGGAGCACACTCTTAAAGGGAGTGCTCCTTTTCTTTTTTTTTACCTGTTAAAAGACACCTGTTTTTTTTTTTTTATCAATTTTTCAGATTCCAAACTCTTTTTTTTGGCCAAGACCAAAGAGCTTTTTTTTTATCAGGGACAAGATTATTTTTTTTATACAAGGCTGGAATTTTTTACAAGACCATCGCCAAGCAGCTTGGTGAGAAGGTGACAACAGTTGGTGCGATTATTTTTTTTTTTTTTTTTTAACACAAAATAACTTTCATCTCCCTTTTTTGGGACTCCATTTTTTTTCTCACCTCGTGGAGTTGCAATGATCATTAGAACGGTGTTTTTAGGAATTTTATTTTTTTTTACACGGGAGGATTTTTTTGTCAATGATCTCAAGGCAGCTTTTTTTTTTAGTCACCAAGAAAACAATTTTAATTTTTTTTACGCCGTGAAGGACTTTTTTTTTTTTTTTTTTTTTTTTTTTTTTTTTATTGCTTTTTTTTTACATATTTTTTTTTTTTTTTTTTTTGAACATTTTTTTTGATTCAGAGGAGAACTGGGTTTTTTTTTTTTTTGGTCAGATGAGACCAAAATTTTCTTTTTTATTTAACTCAACTCACCGTGTTTTTTTTTTTTTTTTTGCCTATGACCACAAGAACACCATTTTTATTTTTTTTTTTTTTTTTTGGAAACATTATGCTTTTTTTTTTTTTTTTTTTTAAGGGGATTTTTTTTTAACTTCACCGCATTTTTTTTTTTTTTTGGGGCCATTATTTTTTTTTTTTTTTTTTTTATTTTCCTTCCCTCAGCCAGGGCATTTTTTGGGTTTGGATTTTTTATTTTTAGCATTTTTTTGACCCAAAATTTTTTTTTTAAGGCAACAAAGGAGTTTTTTTTTTTTTTTTTATTAGGTCCTTTAGTTTTTAGCCAGTTTCCAGACCTTAATTTTTAGAAAATCTGTGGAGGGAGCTGAAGGTTCGAGTTTTTTAATTTTTTTTTTTTTTAATGACTTGGAGAAGATTTTTTTTTTTTTTTTTTTTAATTTTTTCCTTTTTGTGTTTTTAACCTGGTTTTTTTTACAAGAAAAATTTTTTTTTTTCTGTTTTTTTTTTTTTTTATTACCAAGTACTAAGTTTTTTTGCAGAGGGGTTTAATACTTATTTCCCTTTTATTTTAAATTTTTTTCAATTTATAACATTTTTTTGCGTTCTTCTTATTTTTTTTTTATTTTATTTTTTTTCTTTTTTTTATTTTTTTAAACCTTTTTTTTTTTTTTATTTTTTGATCATTTTTTTTTTTTTGGGCAAACGTACAAAATCAGCAGGGGATCAAATACTTTTTTCCCTCACTTATTTTATATACCGCTATTTCTATATACCTCTATACCTTTTTACCTCTATTTATATTTATATATATCTTTTTATATCTATTTTTTTTATTTATTATATTTTATATATCTATTTTTTTATACCTTTATATTATATACCTTTTATATTTTTATATTTATTTATATATATTTTATTTTATATTTTATTTTATATTATTTATTATTTTTTTTATTTTCTATATACTTTTTTTTATATTTTTACCTTTATATTTTTATATCTATATTTTTTATTTTTATTTATTTATACCTTTTTATTTATATTATTTTACTTTATATTTATATTTTTATATTTATATTTTATATTTATATATATCTATATATTTTATATCTTATATTTTTTTATTTTTATTATATACTTTCTATATTTTTATATTTATATATTTTATATACCTCTATTTTTATTTACCTTTATATTTTATATTTATATATATCTTTATTATTTTATATATTTATTTATATTTTTATATTTTTATATTTATATTTTTATACCTCTATATCTATATACCTCTATTTCTTATATAATATATATATATCTATATTTTTTATATTTATTTATTTTTACCTTTATATTTTTTTTTTTTATCTATATATTATTTTTTATTTTTTATTTTATTTATATATTATTTTATTTATATCTATATCTATATACCTCTATATCTATATATCTTTTTATTCTATATTTATATATTTATATACTTATATATATATATTTATATATTTTTATATTTATATATCTATATACCTTTATATTTATATATCTTATCTATTTTATATATCTATTTTTTTTATCTATTTTTTTTCTTTTATCTTTTATATATTTTATATTTATATATACCTCTATATCTATATATATTATATATTATATACCTCTATATTTTATATTTTTATTTATATATTTATACCTCTATATCTATATATCTATTTTATTTATTATTTATACTTTATCTATATATTTCTATATATATCTATATATTTTTTATTTTATTATCTTTATACCTCTATATTATATATCTTATATTATTTATATAGCTCTATATCTGTATATTATATATTATATATCTCTATATCTTTATATTTTTATATATTATATATTTCTATATCTATATATCTATATACCTTTATATCTATATATACTCTATATCTATATATCTATATATCTATATACCGCTATATCTATATATCTATATATCTATATATCTATATACCTCTATATCTATATACCTCTATATCTATATATCTATATATCTATATACCTCTATATCTATATATCTATATATCTATATAGCTCTATATCTATATATCTATATACCTCTATATCTATATATCTATATACCGCTATATCTATATATCTATATATCTATATACCTCTATATCTATATATCTATATACCGCTATATCTATATACCTCTATATCTATATACCTCTATATCTATATATCTATATACCTCTATATCTATATACCTCTATATCTATATACCGCTATATCTATATACCTCTATATCTATATATCTATATACCTCTATACCTATATATCTATATACCTCTATATCTATATAGCTATATAGCTTTCTCACCTCACCTTTTCCAATACTCTCGTTATACTATCGTTACACCTCATTATAAACCGTTGTAATTAACATTCTAACTGATGCCTCTGTGTTCTCTGTCCTGTAGCCGAACAATGTGGCGGACAAGTTGATGCCAGCGACGCCGGGTACATCACCACCCCAGGGTACCCTCTTGAGTACCCCCCCCACCTGAACTGTCGTTGGCTCATCACCGCCCCAGAACCCTCCCAACGTATCATCCTCAACTTCAACCCACACTTTGAACTGGAGAAGCTGGACTGCAGGTGAGAGAGAGAAGGGGAGGGGAAGAGGGATGGAGGGAGGGAGGGAGAGGTGCTGGGGGATTCACACAACATTTTCCAAATGTGATATTTCCTATTGTTTCCGATCCAAATGAAAGAGACTGAGGTACACCCTGGCCACATATCCTACCATATTGATTATTACTGAGGTACACCCTGGCCACATATCCTACCATATTGATTATTACTAAGGTACACCCTGGCCACATATCCTACCATATTGATTATTCCCTGGTCCTCTCTGAATAGCCACTTCCAATCAGTCTCACAGTGAGAGCAGTGCTGTGTGTATTTCCCACCAACATATCTACACCATATCTTTCACAGTGAGACCTGTACTGTGTATTTCCAACACCACAGTGAGCAGTCTGCTTGTGACTGTCTATTTCCTGACACTATATCCACACCATTTCCAGCTCCCTGCTGTTTCTGGCTCAGTGTCTCTCATAACAAGCTATTGGAGTTATCTCTCTGTAATCTTCCACACCATATTCCCCAGCGCTCTATAATCAAATTCCATATCATCATCAACAATAACAACAACAACAACAACAACATCTACCCTACACAGAATTCTAGAATCCTCCAAAATCAGTGGAGTGTTGGGAGTAATCAATATTTCATTCCATATGCCCTGACGTAAATTCTGGTTGCTCTGCCCTCTATTGGTAAATCAGAGAAGTGCAGCCAGATTCCAGACAGTCCATTATTTTGGGAAGGGATTGACCGATGTCCAACTCTCCATACTTCACATAGAATAGCAATGTATCGCTGGGCACCGAGCCCCATATACACCAGGTATTAGGCAACATACTTTTTTTGTTTTTATATCTGCTGTCCTATGCGTTCATAACACTGTCGGTTCCTCGATCACATGTACACGGTCTGAAGACATGGGTCTCCAGTGAGAGAAGACAAGACATCCCTAGTAAAGCTTAGCCATGCATTCAGACAGTGGTTGCATCCCAAATGGCGCCCTATTCACCACATACAACTACAACTATATAGTGAATAGGGTGCCATTTGGCATTCAGAAACGCACAGCCTCTCTCCACGTTGCCCTTGGACTGTCCTGCCATTTATTTACATTTTAACTCCATCAATAATACAAGGATATGTTTCTAAAGAGAGATTTATGGGTCAGGATACGTCCTGACAGACTTTTGTTGGAATCGGAAACATGAATCTTTTAGCAGCTGTTGTTGAAAGGCGCACTGTACCACTCTGCTTCTCTGCTTCCGAATCAGAGGCATGAAATAAAGATTTTCTACATCTCTCCCTCTGTCTCTCTGTCTCTCTAATGGGGCAGCTGTGCATTAAGGCTAGATGTTGCATTTTGTTGTCTGGTCTCTCTCTCTCTCTCTCTCTCTCTCTCTCTCTCTCTCTCTCTCTCTCTCTCTCTCTCTCTCTCTCTCTCTCTCTCTCTCTCTCTTTCTCTCTCTCTCTCTCTCTCTCTTCCCAACTCACCTCAATCTCATGCATGGAGTAAACCAAGCCAACAACGCACACACACACACACACACACACACACACACACACACACACACACACACAATGTGTGTTGAGCTAGAGCCAACTGCTTGATCTCAGTACATCACCCATCCTTTTAAAGCTGAACATCCCAGGAGGAACAGAGCTGTTTGGTGGGTCCATTAGAAATCACAAGTACCAAACACGTACAGTCTTATTTATTTACCCCGCCGAAAGGGCAGGTTGGGCTTTTTGGAACGGATGTGTGTTGAAATGGAATGGTTGTTTTATCAGCCTCCAGTGAGTAAGGACAGGATTCTCAAGTTAAAAAACATCAAATTAAACCGAAAACAACATTCCATAATGTATACTTGTATTTCACACCTATTAAGGGTTACTGTCCTTCATTCCTTATGGCTGTTTTTGATTAACAATGTTGCCATATTTAATGTTAGTTAGTAGTTATGACTGTAAGCTGTAAGGGCAGGTTGAGCTTTTTGGAACAGAATGGAATGGTTATTTTATCAGCCTCAAGTGAGTCAGGAGTTTGGAATCAGGAATCAGGAATCAGGAGTCAGGAGTTTGGAATCAGGAATCAGGAGTCAGGAGTTTGGAATCAGGAATCAGGAGTCAGGAGTCAGGAGTTGGAAGTCAGGATAGGAGTTAGGAGTCAGGAGTTAGGAGTTAGGAGTTAGGAGTTAGGAGTTAGGAGTTAGGACAGGAGTTATGAGTCAGGATAGGAGTTAGGAGTCAGGATAGGAGTCAGGAGTCAGGAGTTAGGAGTCAGGAGTTAGGAGTTAGGAGTCAGGAGTCAGGAGTTAGGAGTCAGGAGTTAGGAGTTAGGAGTCAGGAGTCAGGAGTCAGGAGTCAGGAGTTAGGATCAGGAGTCAGGAGTTAGGAGTCAGGAGTTAGGAGTCAGGAGTCAGGAGTTAGGAGTCAGGAGTCAGTCAGGAGTCAGGAGTTAGGAGTCAGGATAGGAGTTAGGAGTCAGGAGTTAGTAGTCAGGAGTCAGGAGTTAGGAGTCAGGAGTCAGGAGTTAGGAGTCAGGAGTCAGGAGTCAGGAGTCAGGAGTCAGGAGTCAGGAGTTAGGAGTCAGGAGTTAGGAGTCAGGAGTCAGGAGTCAGGAGTCAGGAGTTAGGAGTCAGGAGTCAGGAGTTAGTAGTCAGGAGTCAGGAGTCAGGAGTTAGGAGTCAGGAGTTAGGAGTTAGGAGTCAGGAGTTAGGAGTCAGGAGTCAGGAGTCAGGAGTCAGGAGTTAGGAGTTAGGAGTCAGGAGTTAGTAGTCAGGAGTCAGGAGTTAGGAGTCAGGAGTCAGGAGTTAGGAGTCAGGAGTCAGGAGTTAGTAGTCAGGAGTCAGGAGTCAGGAGTTAGGAGTCAGGAGTTAGGAGTCAGGAGTCAGGAGTCAGGGTCAGGAGTTAGGAGTTAGGAGTCAGGAGTTAGGAGTCAGGAGTCAGGAGTCAGGAGTCAGGAGTTAGGAGTCAGGAGTTAGGAGGCAGGAGTTAGGAGTCAGGAGTCAGGAGTTAGTAGGTCAGGAGTCAGGAGTTAGGAGTCAGGAGTCAGGAGTTAGGAGTCAGGAGTCAGGAGTTAGTAGTCAGGAGTCAGGAGTCAGGAGTCAGGAGTCAGGAGTCAGGAGTTAGGAGTTAGGAGTCAGGAGTTAGGAGTCAGGAGTCAGGAGTCAGGAGTTAGGAGTAAATCTCCCTAGGAGTTCAGGAGTTAGTAGTCAGGAGTTCAGGAGTTAGGAGTCAGGAGTCAGGAGTTAGGAGTCAGGAGTCAGGAGTTAGGAGTCAGGAGTCAGGAGTTAGTAGTCAGGAGTCAGGAGTCAGGAGTTAGGAGTCAGGAGTTAGGAGTCAGGAGTCAGGAGTCAGGAGTCAGGAGTTAGGAGTCAGGAGTCAGGAGTTAGGAGTCAGGAGTCAGGAGTCAGGAGTTAGGAGTTAGGAGTCAGGACAGGAGTCAGGAGTTTCTCAATTTGAAAACCAACAAATATGAAAACCCCAAAATAAAAACATGGCATGTTGTACATTCACACCTCTTCAAGTGTTGCAATTCTTCATTTCTGTCTGTATTAAGTTTAATGATGTTGCCATATGTCATGTTAGTTAGTAGTCATGACATCTGAGTGTGCTGTGTGGTCCTGTGGAAGACGGCTATTCCAGGCCTGATTGAGGCCCTATCTGTAGGAGACAGGGCAGGAGCCAATGTGCGTTATGTAGTACACTACTTTTAACCTGAGCCCTGAGGTAATATATAGGGACTAGGGAACCATTTGGGATGCACCCTGGTGTAGGGGCTGGGGCAGGGTTGGCTGGACTGACTGGTCTGAAATTGAGCTGTTAGCTGAGGGGTACAGCAGGGTGCTGAGGGGTCAAAGGTGACTACAGCCATAAGTCCTTAGCTGATCACTGCCAGCTAGAACCCTCACCCCACTCAGACCCCACATCCATCTCTCTTTCCATTCTTGCTTTCTGTCTCTTTCAGTCTCTCTCTCTGTCTGTCTGTCTGTCTCCCTCCCTCGGGGACGTTCAGTATGTTACCAAGTAAATCTCCCTAGAGGACGTTCAGTATGTTACCAAGTAAATCTCCCTAAGGGACGTTCAGTATGTTACCAAGTAAATCTCCCTCGAGGACGTTCAGTATGTTACCAAGTAAATCTCCCTAAGGGACATTCAGTATGTTACCAAGTAAATCTCCCTAAGGGACATTCAGTATGTTACCAAGTAAATCTCCCTAAGGGACATTCAGTATGTTACCAAGTAAATCTCCCTAAGGGACATTCAGTATGTTACCAAGTAAATCTCCCTCGAGGACATTCAGTATGTTACCAAGTAAATCTCCCTAAGGGACATTCAGTATGTTACCAAGTAAATCTCCCTAAGGGACGTTCAGTATGTTACCAAGTAAATCTCCCTCGAGGACGTTCAGTATGTTACCAAGTAAATCTCCCTAGAGGACATTCAGTATGTTACCAAGTAAATCTCCCTAAGGGACGTTCAGTATGTTACCAAGTAAATCTCCCTAAGGGACATTCAGTATGTTACCAAGTAAATCTCCCTCGAGGACGTTCAGTATGTTACCAAGTAAATCTCCCTAGAGGACGTTCAGTATGTTACCAAGTAAATCTCCCTAGAGGACGTTCAGTATGTTACCAAGTAAATCTCCCTAAGGGACATTCAGTATGTTACCAAGTAAATCTCCCTAGAGGACATTCAGTATGTTACCAAGTAAATCTCCCTAAGGGACGTTCAGTATGTTACCAAGTAAATCTCCCTAAGGGACATTCAGTATGTTACCAAGTAAATCTCCCTAAGGGACATTCAGTATGTTACCAAGTAAATCTCCAGTATGTTACTAAATCTCC
Source organism: Coregonus suidteri (assembly GCA_036851935.1). NCBI lineage: Eukaryota > Metazoa > Chordata > Actinopteri > Salmoniformes > Salmonidae > Coregonus > Coregonus suidteri. The sequence continues at coordinate 2,368,689 of CM072234.1, forward strand.
CTAAGGGACGTTCAGTATGTTACCAAGTAAAAGTCTCCCTAAGGGACATTCAGTATGTTACCAAGTAAATCTCCCTAAGGGACATTCAGTATGTTACCAAGTAAATCTCCCTAAGGGACATTCAGTATGTTACCAAGTAAATCTCCCTAAGGGACGTTCAGTATGTTACCAAGTAAATCTCCCTAAGGGACATTCAGTATGTTACCAAGTAAATCTCCCTAAGGGACATTCAGTATGTTACCAAGTAAATCTCCCTAAGGGACGTTCAGTATGTTACCAAGTAAATCTCCCTAAGGGACATTCAGTATGTTACCAAGTAAATCTCCCTAAGGGACATTCAGTATGTTACCAAGTAAATCTCCCTAAGGGACATTCAGTATGTTACCAAGTAAATCTCCCTAAGGGACGTTCAGTATGTTACCAAGTAAATCTCCCTCGAGGACATTCAGTATGTTACCAAGTAAATCTCCCTCGAGGACATTCAGTATGTTACCAAGTAAATCTCCCTCGAGGACATTCAGTATGTTACCAAGTAAATCTCCCTCGAGGACATTCAGTATGTTACCAAGTAAATCTCCCTCGAGGACGTTCAGTATGTTACCAAGTAAATCTCCCTCGAGGACATTCAGTATGTTACCAAGTAAATCTCCCTCGAGGACATTCAGTATGTTACCAAGTAAATCTCCCTAAGGGACGTTCAGTATGTTACCAAGTAAATCTCCCTAAGGGACATTCAATATGTTACCAAGTCAATATCCCTACATTAATATGTTACCAAGTAAATCTCCCTCGAACGTACAGTATGGTTACCAAGTAAAATGGGGGAGGGTCAGTATGTTTTCAAGTAAATCTCCCTAAGGGACGTTTTGTATTTTACCAAAAAAATCTAGTCCAGGGGAATCTCCCTCGGTAATGTAATTAGGGAATTGATGAAATTTCAATACGTCTCTCTATGTTTTAGAATGAGTTACCTTATCTCCCTATCACGGCTATAGATGTTACCAAGTAAATCTCCCTCGATGCTATCAGTATGTTACCAAGTAAATCTCCCTAAGGACGTTCAGTATGTTACCAAGTAAATCAAGTGCGTTCAGTATACCAAGTAAATCTCCCTCAGGACGTTCAGTATGTTACCAAGTAAATCTCCCTAGGCTTCAGTATGTTACCAAGTAAATCTCCCTGGGACGTTCAGTATGTTACCAAGTAAATCTCCCTAGGGACGTTCAGTATGTTACCAAGTAATCTCCCTAGAGGACGTGTATGTTACCAAGTAAATCTCCCTAAGGGACGTTCAGTATGTTACCAAGTAAATCTCCCTAGCCATTCAGTATGTTACCAAGTAAATCTCCCTAAGGGACGTTCAGTATGTTCCAAAAATCTCCCTAAGGGACGTTCCCTAAGGACCAAAATCTCCCTATGTTGAGGCAAGTAAATCTCCTAGAGGACGTTCAGTATGTTACCAAGTAAATCTCCCTAAGGGACATTCAGTATGTTACCAAGTAAATATCCCTAAGGGACTTCAGTATGTTACCAAGTAAATCTCCCTATAGGGACGTTCAGTATGTTACCAAGTAAATCTCCCTAAGGGACGTTTCAGTATGTTACCAAGTAAATCTCCCTAAGGGAGGTCAGTTTGTTAGTATGTAAATCTCCCAAGGGACAGTTCAGTATTTGTTACCAAGTAAAAACCTAAGGGACATTCAGATGTTACCAAGTAATTATGAGGGACATTCAATTTAAATTTCCCTAAGGGACATTCAGTATGTACCAAGTAAATCTTTGTTACCAATCAATCTCAAGTGATTGGTAACCATATTCAATTTGCAATGTACAGAATCCCTAAATGACATGCGTTTTCATTTCAGTCAAGTGGAGCGCCTGCTCATCTGTGCTACTGATGAAATTTTACAATATGGTCTCAAATGTTTTAGAATCCCTGCTTATCAGGCTATAGATACGTGCATGCTGGGAGAAGATGCAAGAGCATTCATTCTCCCCTTAGCTGCTGGGATGGTGTAAATAAAACTGGGCTATTTACACACAATCAATGGATATTCCAAAGCTGAGCCCGGCTGCATTAAGTGCATGCTTACACACTGAGTGGATATTCACACCCTGAGCAAAGGCTGCATTCTAACACTGCAGCTGGGATATTGTACCCTGAGCCCCGGCTGCATTACACACTGCAGTGGATATTCCCACCCTGAGCCCCGGCTGCATTACACACTGCAGTGGATATTCCCACCCTGAGCCCCGGCTGCATTTTACACACTGCAGTGGATATTCCCACCCTGAGCCCCGGCTGCATTACACACTGCAGTGGGATTCCCACCCTGAGCCCCGGCTGCATTACACACTGCAGTGGATATTCCCACCCTGAGCCCCGGCTGCATTACACACTGCAGTGGATATTCCCACCCTGAGCCCCGGCTGCATTACACACTGCAGTGGATATTCCCACCCTGAGCCCCGGCTGCATTACACACTGCAGTGGATATTCCCACCCTGAGCCCCGGCTGCATTACACACTGCAGTGGATATTCCCACCCTGAGCCCCGGCTGCATTACACACTGCAGTGGATATTCCACCCTGAGCCCCGGCTGCATTACACACTGCAGTGGATATTCCCACCCTGAGCCCCGGCTGCATTACACACTGCAGTGGATATTCCCACCCTGAGCCCCGGCTGCATTACACACTGCAGTGGATATTCCCACCCTGAGTTGCATTACACACTGCAGTGGATATTCCCACCCTGAGCCCCGGCTGCATTACACACTGCAGTGGATATTCCAACCCTGAGCCCCGGCTGCATTACACACTGCAGTGGATATTCCCACCCTGAGCCCCGGCTGCATTACACACTGCAGTGGATATTCCCACCCTGATATTTACACACTGCAGTGGATATTCCCACCCTGAGCCCCGGCTGCATTACACACTGCAGTGGATATTCCCACCCTGAGCCCCGGCCCGCATTACACACTGCAGTGGATATTCCCACCCTGAGCCCCGGCTGCATTACACACTGCAGTGGATATTCCCACCCTAAGCCCCGGCTGCATTACACACTGAGCACACTGAGCTGCATTACACCCTGCAGTGGATATTCCACCCTGAGCCCCGGGCTGCATTACACACTGCAGTGGATATTCCCACCCCTGAGCCCCGGCTACTGCCAGTGGATATTCCACCCTGAGCCCCGGCTGCATTACACACTGCAGTGGATATTCCCACCCTGCCCCGGCTGCATTACACACTGCAGTGGATATTCCCACCCTGAGCCCCGGCTGCATTACACACTGCAGTGGATATTCCACCCTGAGCCCCGGCTGCATTACACACTGCAGTGGATATTCCAACCCTGAGCCCGGCCCTGCTCTGCTCTTGTTGATCAAAAACGATTTTTGTGTGCTGCTTGACCAATGGCTGTGCTGTGTAGGCCTACGGTGGCAGTTCAGGAGGAGAGTCAAAGGCTTCTTCCGAAAATAGTTTTTGATTAGGCCTCGTCCAAATAATGTACTCTCTTGCGCGCGGTCTATCCTATAGCCTATGATCTGTTCAGTTTGACAAGGAGCGCGCCAAGATGAGAAGGAGGACTGGAGGTCAACTTTGATAGTTTGATACTACTACAATTGATTTGAATAAAAACAATATGTTTCTTGCCCATAGTGTTTTTATCAGAGTTATTGACCTCACAAAAGAAGCCAGATTCTCGTAACTTAAATTGTGGTTCTGAAACTTGAAGCAGCAGCCGTGGCACAATCAATTAGAAATGGACATGGTGCTGGAAGTTGGAAAATTCGATTAAGCATAATTCATTTGAACCATCTTCATTTTAATTAGACTTTACTAACAAGAGGGCTTTGTGTTGGAGTCTATTTCTTCCTGTTTAAGAAATAAGATGTACAGTGAGGGGAAAAAAGTATTTGATCCCCTGCTGATTTTGTACGTTTGCCCACTGACAAAGACATGATCAGTCTATAATTTTAATGGTAGGTTTATTTTAACAGTGAGAGACAGAATAACAACAAAAAAATCCAGAAAAACGCATGTCAAAAATTTTATAAATTGATTTGCATTTTAATGAGGGAAATAAGTATTTGACCCCCTCTCAATCAGAAAGATTTCTGGCTCCCAGGTGTCTTTTATACAGGTAACGTGCTGAGATTAGGAGCACACTCTTAAAGGGAGTGCTCCTAATCTCAGTTTGTTACCTGTATAAAAGACACCTGACCACAGAAGCAATCAATCAATCAGATTCCAAACTCTCCACCATGGCCAAGACCAAAGAGCTCTCCAAGGATGTCAGGGACAAGATTGTAGACCTACACAAGGCTGGAATGGACTACAAGACCATCGCCAAGCAGCTTGGTGAGAAGGTGACAACAGTTGGTGGGATTATTCGCAAATGGAAGAAACACAAAATAACTGTCAATCTCCCTCGGCCTGGGGCTCCATGCAAGATCTCACCTCGTGGAGTTACAATGATCATGAGAACGGTGAGGAATCAGCCCATAACTACACGGGAGGATCTTGTCAATGATCTCAAGGCAGCTGGGACCATAGTCACTAAGAAAACAATTGGTAACACACTACGCCGTGAAGGACTGAAATCCTGCAGCGCCCGCAAGGTCCCCCTGCTCAAGAAAGCACATATACAGGTCCGTCTGAAGTTTGCCAATGAACATCTGAATGATTCAGAGGAGAACTGGGTGAAAGTGTTGTGGTCAGATGAGACCAAAATCGAGCTCTTTTGCATCAACTCAACTCGCCGTGTTTGGAGGAGGAGGAATGCTGCCTATGACCCCAAGAACACCATCCCCACCGTCAAACATGGAGGTGGAAACATTATGCTTTGGGGGTGTTTTTCTGCTAAGGGGACAGGACAACTTCACCGCATCAAAGGGACGATGGACGGGGCCATGTACCGTCAAATCTTGGGTGAGAACCTCCTTCCCTCAGCCAGGGCATTGAAAATGGGTCGTGGATGGATATTCCAGCATGACAATGACCCAAAATACATGGCCAAGGCAACAAAAGAGTGGCTCAAGAAGAAGCACATTAAGGTCCTGGAGTGGCCTAGCCAGTCTCCAGACCTTAATCCCATAGAAAATCTGTGGAGGGAGCTGAAGGTTCGAGTTGCCAAACGTCAGCCTCGAAACCTTAATGACTTGGAGAAGATCTGCAAAGAGGAGTGGGACAAAATCCCTCCTGAGATGTGTGCAAACCTGGTGGCCAACTACAAGAAACGTCTGACCTCTGTGATTGCCAACAAGGGTTTTGCCACCAAGTACTAAGTTATGTTTTGCAGAGGGGTCAAATACTTATTTCCCTCATTAAAATGCAAATCAATTTATAACATTTTTGACATGCGTTTCTTTGGATTTTTTTGTTGTTATTCTGTCTCTCACTGTTCAAATAAACTACCATTAAAATTATAGACTGATGATGTCTTGGTCAGTGGGCAAACGTACAAAATCAGCAGGGGATCAAATACTTTTTTCCCTCACTGTAGGCCTTCCTGTTTGACAGATGAAATGAGGCTATAGGCTCCTATATCCATAGATTTGTCGGTCAATTCCTCCACCCACCAAGCACTCTTTAAATAGCCTACCTCTGTGTCAGTGAAGGACTGTTAAGTTCAAACCAAGACTAACTCCTAAACTGAGACAGCTTTTAGCAAAACACTTGTAACCTTTTCTCGTTGGGTTAAGCCACGGAAGAAGAGTAGTCAGCAGTTAAAGCTTACATTTTGTCTGCGTCGGTAGGCCTGCTGTCTGGGGTGGAAAGGTAGGCCTAACTTTATAAAGTACCATGCTCAGATTCCTAGGGACGTCTCTGATTTAATTATTTGCAAACAGGGACAGTTTCGTTGAAAACAAGACACACTGATTAGGCATTGGAGAAAAAAAATAAAGACATACTTTACCCAGTCAGAATGAAAACATTCATACTTTACCCAGTCAGAATGAAAACATTCATACTTTACCCAGTCAGAATGAAAACATTCATACTTTACCCAGTCAGAATGAAAACATTCATACTTTACCCAGTCAGAATGAAAACATTCATACTTTACCCAGTCAGAATGAAAACATTCATACTTTACCCAGTCAGAATGAAAACATTCATACTTTACCCAGTCAGAATGAAAACATTCATACATTACCCAGTCAGAATGAAAACATTCATACATTACCCAGTCAGAATGAAAACATTCATACTTCACCCAGCATGTAGAAATCTAGCTCATAACAGCTTTGAGTTGGGACAGAGCTTCAACAGCATTGTGCCCCTCTTTCCTCCTGAGGTCTGAAACAGACTGCTTCCATAGCAGAGGGAGACCTTCCCTCCCCTCTTTCCTCCTGAGGTCTGAAACAGACTGCTTCCATAGCAGAGGGAGACCTTCCCTCCCCTCCTTCCTCCTGAAGGGTCTGAAACAGACTGCTTCCATAGCAGAGGGAGACCTTCCCTCCTTCCTCCTGAGGTCTGAAACAGACTGCTTCCATAGCAGAGGGAGACCTTCCCTCCCTTCTTTCCTCCTGAGGTCTGAAACAGACTGCTTCCATAGCAGAGGGAGACCTTCCCTCCCTCCTTCCTCCTGAGGTCTGAAACAGACTGCTTCCATAGCAGAGGGAGACCTTCCCTCCCTTCTTTCCTCCTGAGGTCTGAAACAGACTGCTTCCATAGCAGAGGGAGACCTTCCCTCCCCTCTTTCCTCCTGAGGTCTGAAACAGACTGCTTCCATAGCAGAGGGAGACCTTCCCTTCCCTCCTTCCTCCTGAGGTCTGAAACAGACTGCTTCCATAGCAGAGGAAGACCTTCCCTCCCCCTTTCCTCCTGAGGTCTGAAACAGACTGCTTCCATAGCAGAGGGAGACCTTCCCTTCCCTCCTTCCTCCTGAGGTCTGAAACAGACTGCTTCCATAGCAGAGGGAGACCTTCCCTCCCCTCTTTCCTCCTGAGGTCTGAAACAGACTTCTTCCATAGCAGAGGGAGACCTTCCCTCCTTCCTCCTGAAGGGTCTGAAACAGACTGCTTCCATAGCAGAGGGAGCCCTTCCCTCCCCTCTTTCCTCCTGAGGTCTGAAACAGACTGCTTCCATAGCAGAGGGAGACCTTCCCTCCTTCCTCCTGAAGGGTCTGAAACAGACTGCTTCCATAGCAGAGGGAGCCCTTCCCTCCCCTCTTTCCTCCTGAGGTCTGAAACAGACTGCTTCCATAGCAGAGGGAGACCTTCCCTCCCCTCTTTCCTCCTGAGGTCTGAAACAGACTGCTTCCATAGCAGAGGGAGACCTTCCCTCCCCTCTTTCCTCCTGAGGTCTGAAACAGACTGCTTCCATAGCAGAGGGAGACCTTCCCTCCCCTCCTTCCTCCTGAGGTCTGAAACAGACTGCTTCCATAGCAGAGGGAGACCTTCCCTCCTTCCTCCTGAAGGGTCTGAAACAGACTGCTTCCATAGCAGAGGGAGACCTTCCCTCCCCTCTTTCCTCCTGAGGTCTGAAACAGACTGCTTCCATAGCAGAGGGAGACCTTCCCTCCCCTCTTTCCTCCTGAAGGGTCTGAAACAGACTGCTTCCATAGCAGAGGGAGACCTTCCCTCCCCTCTTTCCTCCTGAGGTCTGAAACAGACTGCTTCCATAGCAGAGGGAGACCTTCCCTCCTTCCTCCTGAAGGGTCTGAAACAGACTGCTTCCATAGCAGAGGGAGACCTTCCCTTCCCTCTTTCCTCCTGAGGTCTGAACACAGACTGCTTCCATAGCAGAGGGAGACCTTCCCTTCCCTCCTTCCTCCTGAGGTCTGAAACAGACTGCTTCCATAGCAGAGGGAGACCTTCCCTCCCTCCTTCCTCCTGAGGTCTGAAACAGACTGCTTCCATAGCAGAGGGAGACCTTCCCTCCCCTCTTTCCTCCTGAGGTCTGAAACAGACTGCTTCCATAGCAGAGGGAGACCTCCCCTCCCCTCTTTCCTCCTGAGGTCTGAAACAGACTGCTTCCATAGCAGAGGGAGACCTTCCCTCCCCTCTTTCCTCCTGAGGTCTGAAACAGACTGCTTCCATAGCAGAGGGAGACCTTCCCTCCCCTCTCTTTCCTCCTGAGGTCTGAAACAGACTGCTTCCATAGCAGAGGGAGACCTTCCCTCCCCTCTTTCCTCCTGAGGTCTGAAACAGACTGCTTCCATAGCAGAGGGAGACCCTTCCCTTCCCTCCTTCCTCCTGAAGGGTCTGAAACAGACTGCTTCCATAGCAGAGGGAGACCCTTCCCTCCCCTCTTTCCTCCTGAGGTCTAAAAACAGACTGCTTCCATAGCAGAGGGAGACCTTCCCTCCCCTCTTTCCTCCTGAGGTCTGAAACAGACTGCTTCCATAGCAGAGGGAGACCTTCCCTTCCCTCCTTCCTCCTGAAGGGTCTGAAACAGACTGCTTCCATAGCAGAGGGAGACCTTCCCTCCCCTCTTTCCTCCTGAGGTCTGAAACAGACTGCTTCCATAGCAGAGGGAGACCTTCCCTCCTTAGGGCTATACCAAGTCTCACACACACACAGGGGAGGACATCGCTTCACCTAGTAAACAGGTAAGTTCAACACAGTTGCACATAATTAATACGCAACATGAATAACCAACATTCAGGTGAGTATATCCAACATTTCTAGACTGTAATAATTATGAAAAACCCTTTAGTTGGCATAATTAATTACAAAAACAGGTACACTTTCCCTAAAGCCTCCGCCGGGTCCACAACAACCAGATGTTCTCGTGTTCAGGGGAAATGGAAAGACAGCCTGTGATCTGTAATGACCAGATGGTCATGTCTTTTGGATGTTAACCAGAGATCTGTAATGACCAGATGGTCATGTCTTTTGGACGATAACCAGAGATCTGTAATGACCAGATGGTCATGTCTTTTGGACGATAACCAGAGATCTGTAATGACCAGATGGTCATGTCTTTTGGACGTTAACCAGAGATCTGTAATGACCAGATGGTCATGTCTTTTGGACGTTAACCAGAGATCTGTAATGACCAGATGGTCATGCCTTTTGGACATTAACCAGAGATCTGTAATGACCAGATGGTCATGTCTTTTGGACATGAACCAGAGATCTGTAATGACCAGATAGTAATGTCTTTTGGACGTTAACCAGAGATCTGTAATGACCAGATGGTCATGTCTTTTGGACGATAACCAGAGATCTGTAATGACCAGATGGTCATGTCTTTTGGACGTTAACCAGAGATCTGTAATGACCAGATGGTCATGTCTTTTGGACGTTAACCAGAGATCTGTAATGACCAGATGGTCATGTCTTTTGGACGTTAACCAGAGATCTGTAATGACCAGATGGTCATGTCTTTTGGATGTTAACCAGAGATCTGTAATGACCAGATTGTCATGTCTTTTGGACGTTAACCAGAGATCTGTAATGACCAGATGGTCATGTCTTTTGGACGTTAACCAGAGATCTGTAATGACCAGATGGTAATGTCTTTTGGACGTTAACCAGATATCTGTAATGACCAGATGGTCATGTCTTTTGGACGTTAACCAGAGATCTGTAATGACCAGATGGTCATGTCTTTTGGACGTTAACCAGAGATCTGTATTGACCAGATTGTCATGTCTTTTGGACGTTAACCAGAGATCTGTAATGACCAGATGGTCATGTCTTTTGGACGTTAACCAGAGATCTGTAATGACCAGATGGTCATGTCTTTTGGACATTAACCAGAAATCTGTAATGACCAGATGGTAATGTCTTTTGGACGTTAACCAGAGATCTGTAATGACCAGATGGTCATGTCTTTTGGACGTTAACCAGAGATCTGTAATGACCAGATGGTAATGTATTTTGGATGTTAACCAGAGATCTGTAATGACCAGATGGTCATGTCTTTTGGACGTTAACCAGAGATCTGTAATGACCAGATGGTCATGCCTTTTGGACATTAACCAGAGATCTGTAATGACCAGATGGTCATGTCTTTTGGACGTTAACCAGAGATCTGTAATGACCAGATGGTCATGCCTTTTGGACGTTACCCAGAGATCTGTAATGACCAGATGGTCATGTCCCCGCCCTAACAATGGGAGCCGTTGTCCCAAAGACGGGAAGGCAGGCGTCAAGTTTAGGTCCAAAATAAGCCCATAGAAACGCATTGGGCGTATTTTGGACAGATTTTGGTGAGAGTGAATCCTGTCGTTTCGCTCTCTTCCTCTCTGCGTTAACAAGGCGACTCTCCATCTCAACTCCTTCTGACGTCGCCACTCAACTCCATCGTATCGTGGAGTTGAGTTTAATGGGCCAGAGGAGGGATACGTTTTAATGAGCAGATGAGGTGGATATGCGTTACAGACTTAAGAGGGATGCCTTTGTTAATGTCACGATCGTCATATGGAACAGACCAAGGCGCAGCGTGATGAACAAACATACTTTAATTAGTTAAAGTTTAAACACAATACAAAACAAGAAACGACTCGTGACGTCCAACGGTATCAATGACCGAACACGGAACAAAAACCCACAAACACAAAGGGAAAACAGACAGTTTAAATATGGCTCCCAATCAGAGACAACCAGCCAACAGCTGACACTCGTTGCCTCTGATTGGGAGTCACTCAGGCAAACATAGAATACAACAAACTAGAATGAACACCACAGAATGAACACACCCTGGCTCAACATATAGAGTCCCAGAGCCAGGGTGTGACAGTACCCCCCCCTAAAGGCGCGGACTGCGACCGCGCCTCAACTAAAACAAAACAGGGGAGGGCTGGGCGGGCATACCTCCTCGGCAGCGGTTCTGGCTCCGGCCTTGACCACCACCCTCCAATCAACCCCCCATAGCGC
>CM072234.1:2384536-2392036 GCA_036851935.1 Coregonus suidteri
CCACCTCCCCCTATCTCTGTGTGTATCAGTCTCTCCACCTCCCCCCTATCTCTCCCCCTCAGTCTCTCCACCTCCTCCTATCTGTGTGTCCCCCTCAGTCTCTCCACCTCCCCCCTATCTCTCCCCCTCAGTCTCTCCACCTCCCCCTATCTCTCTCTGTGTGTCAGTCTCTCCACCTCCCCCTATCTCTCCCCCTCAGTCTCTCCACCTCCCCCTATCTCTCCCCCTCAGTCTCTCCACCTCCCCCTATCTCTCCCCCTCAGTCTCTCCATCTCCCCCTATCTCTCTCCCCCCTCAGTCTCTCCACCTCCCCTATCTCTCCCCCTCAGTCTCTCCACCTCCCCCTATCTCTCTCCCCCTCAGTCTCTCCACCTCCCCCTATCTCTCTCCCCCTCAGTCTCTCCACCTCCCCCTATCTCTCCCCCTCAGTCTCTCCACCTCCCCCTATCTCTCTCCCCCTCAGTCTCTCCACCTCCCCCCCTATCTCTCCCCCTCAGTCTCTCCACCTCCCCCCCTATCTCTCCCCCTCAGTCTCTCCACCTTGTGTATCTCTCCCCCTCAGTCTCTCCACCTCCCCCTATCTCTCCCCCTCAGTCTCTCCACCTCAGTCTCTCCACCTCCCCCTATCTCTCCCCTCAGTCTCTCCACCTCCCCCTATCTCTCCTCCCTCAGTCTCTCCACCTCCCCCTATCTCTCCCCCATCAGTCTCTCCACCTCCCCCTATCTCTCCTCCCTCAGTCCCTCTCCACCTCCCCCTATCTCTCCCCCTCAGTCTTTTCCACCTCCCCCTATCTCTCTCCCCCTCAGTCTCTCCACCTCCCCTATCTCTCTCCCCCTCAGTCTCTCCACCTCCCCCTATCTCTCCCCCTCAGTCTCTCCCTACCCCCCTATCTCTCCCCCTCAGTCTCTCCACCTCCCCCTATCTCTCCCCCTCAGTCTCTCCACCTCCCCTATCTCTCTCCCCCTCAGTCTCTCCACCTCCCCAGATCTCTCTCCCCCTCAGTCTCTCCACCTCCCCCCGTATCTCTCCCCCAGAGACAGTCTCCATCCACTCCCCCTATCTCTTCTCCCCCAGAGTCTCTCCATGCACCTCCCCCTATCTCTCCCCTCAGTCTCTCCACCTCCCCCCATCTCTCCCCCTCAGTCTCTGTGTGTGTGTGTATGTGTATGTGTGTACACACACACATACACACACACACACATACACAGACACACACATACCCTTCTAGAGTAGAGACAGAGCTCCATGTTGACTTAGTAGTGGAGGAGCTACTAGTTCAACAGACGGCTGATAGAAGGAGTTCATTATGTGTCCAATGTAGTACTGTTCTCCTAGGTGAGAGTCTATCTATGATGACAGCAGGGGCGTTCGGTGCAGTTTAAGATGAGGGAGGAAGATTTTTATTTTTCATGAGCACGGCCTTATTTCTATTACATCATATTGGATGACTCTCATTCGTATTCCATTCACCCAGTTCAATGTAACAGCGATAGGTTTAGGCTACTACATGAAACTCACATTTTCCCTATACCCATCATGAGGTTGCTACAACCTAGCATATGAATGACAGTTCACAACGTAAGTGCACACAGGTCGAGAGACAAATTTGAGGTGACAGACAGTGACATTCAATACCGCCTGGCACACTCTTGCCTGCATCTAGCTTATCTAGGGTGTAATCATTAGTCCAACAGTTGCAAACGAGAGTTTCTATTAGACAAATTCAGGTATTTTTCTCCCCGTTTCGTTTGCTTCTGTTTAAGAAACGTTTTTCAACAGAATCAGTGGAATGAATACACCCCTGATCACGAGTAAACACAGTTAACTTTCATAGCAGCCACGTTGTATTCCTTCTCGCATCTATGCACTCTCCTCCTCTCACCTTTTCCCTTCGCTTGTGGACTTCAATGCACAACACATCAGCTGTATGTGACCAGGCGAAAAAACCTTTCCAAGCCAAACCATGTCATAACCGCTACACACAGCCTACATCGTTGTCCCCATATTAGTTAAAGTAACGTCATAGTCAACATAGCTAATTCAACTACCGCGTTAGTAAACCCGCTACAATCATGCAGTAACGTTACAGTGTACAGTCAGTAAACAACAAATAAATTAAACCAAAAGCTTAACTCGGCTTGGAAGAGTTCCAGTGTTGTGTTGGATAGTCATAGCCAGCTAGCTAACAAACCTCTGTTTGAGCAAGGTGTTTCAGTAGGCTAAACTAGCTAGCTGCATTTGCTAGCTAAGTAAGTGAAACTGAAAAAAAAGACAATCTCTCAAATTAATTTGGTGAAAACTGTTCAACTATTGTCTTTCTCTCTCTTTGAGTCAACTACTCACCACATGTTATGCACTGCAGTGCTAGCTAGCTGTATCTTATTGTTTCAGTACTAGATTCATCCTTTGTTTTGGGTGGACAACATGTCAGTTCATGCTGCAAGAGCTCTGATAGGTTGGAGGACGTCCTCCGGAAGTTGTCATAATTACTGTGTAAGTCTATGGAAGGGGGTGAGAACCATGAGCCTCCTAGGTTTTGTATTGAAGTCAATATACCAAGAGGAGAATGGAAGCTAGCTGTCCTCCGGCCACACCATGGTGCTACCCTACAGAGTGCTGTTGAGGCTACTGTAGACCTTCTTTGCAAAACAGTGGGTTTTAATTATTTAGTGAAATGAAAAGTGAAATGAAAAAAATAACTTGTTTCAAAAAATTATATAAAATAAATAACGGAAAAGTGGTGAGTGCATATGTATTCACCCCCTTTGCTATGAAGCCCCTAAATACGATCTGGTGCAACCAATTACCTTCAGAAGTCACATAATTAGTTAAATAAAGTCCACCTGTGTGCAATCTAAGTGTCACATGATCTCAGTATATATACACCTGTTGTGAAAGTCTGCAACACCACCAAGCAAGTGGCACCATGAAGACCAAGGAGCTCTCCAAACAGGTCAGGGACAAAGTTGTGGAGAAGTACAGATCAGGGTTGGGTTATAAAAAAATATCCGAAACTTTGAACATCCCACGGAGCACCATTTAAATCTATTATAAAAAAATGGAAAGAATATGGCAGCACAACAAACCTGCCAAGAGAGGGCCGCCCACCAAAACTCACAGACCAGGCAAGGAGGGCATTAATCAGAGAGGCAACAAAGAGACCAAAGATAACCCTGAAGGAGCTACAAAGCTCCACAGCGGAGATTGGAGTATCTGTCCATAGGACCACTTTAAGCCGTACACTCCACAGAGCTGGGCTTTACGGAAGAGTGGGCAGAAAAAAGCCATTGCTTAAAGACAAAAATAAGCAAACACATTTGATGTTCGCCAAAAGCCATGTGGGAGACTCCCCAAACATATGGAAGAAGGTACTCTGGTCAGATGAGACTAAAATTGAGCTTTTTGGCCATCAAGGAAAACCGAATGTCTGGTTCAAACCCAAAACTTCTCTTCACCCCGAGAACACCATGATGCTGCCACCACCATGCTGGGGGCATGTTTTTCATCGGCAGGGACTGGGAAACTGGTCAGAATTGAAGGAATGATGGATGGCGCTAAATACAGGGAAATTCTTGAGGGAAACCTGTTTCAGTCTTCCAGAGATTTGAGACTGGGACGGAGGTTCACCTTCCAACATGACAATGACCCTAAGCATACTGCTAAAGCAACACTCAAGTGGTTTAAGGGGAAACATTGAAATGTTTTGGGAATGGCCTAGTCAAAGCCCAGACCTCAATCCAATTGAGAATCTGTGGTATGACTTAAAGATTGCTGTACACAGCGCGAAACCCATCCAACTTGAAGGAGCTGGAGCAGTTCTGGCCTGAAGAATGGGCAAAATCCCAGTGGCTGGATGTGCCAAGCTTATAGAGACATACCCCAAGAGACTTGCAGCTGTAATTGCTTGCAAAAGGTGGCTCTACAAAGTATTGACTTTGGGGGGGTGAATAGTTATGCATGCTCAAGTTTTCTATTTTTTTTTCTTATTTCTTGTTTGTTTCACCCCAAAAAAACATTTTGCATCTTCAAAGTGGTAGGCATGTTGTGTAAATCAAATGATACAAACCCCCCAAAAATCCATTTTAATTCCAGGTTGTAAGGCAACAAAATAGGAAAATGCCTTGGGGGGGGGGGGGGGGGGGGGGGGTGGGGGGGGGGGGGAGGGGGGGGGGGTGGGGGGGGGGGGGGGGGGGGTACTTTCCCAAGCCACTGTAGAGTGGTGAGAGTCTATTTGCCCTTTAAGATTAAGAAGTGTTGCTCTACTGTGCTCAAATCCTCTGTTCCACAGTATAGCATAGTACAGCAGAGTACAGTACAGCAGAGTACAGCAGAGTACAGTACAGCAGAGTACAGCAGAGTACAACAGAGTAGAGTACAGTAGAGTACACATGCTGTCTCTGGTGCTGGAGGCCTTGTGAGGTCGTGTTGTCCCTGTTGTGACATCACGTCTGAGGTGACAGAAACTGCAGAGGGCCCCGAGCAGGAGGACGAGGAGGGAGAGAGGGGGGAGAGAGAGAGGGAGAGAGAGAGGGGGGGAGAGAGAGAGAGGGAGAGAGAGGGGGAGAGAGAGAGGGAGAGAGAGAGAGAGAGAGAGAGGAGGGAGAGAGGGGGGAGAGAGAAAGGGACCTGGAGCAGGAGGACGAGGAGAGAGAGAGAGAGGGGGAGAGAGAAAAGGGACCCGTAGCAGGAGTACGAGGAGAGAGAGAGAGGGAGGAGAGAGAGAGGGACCCGTAGCAGGAGTACGAGGAGAGAGAGAGAGGAGGGAGAGAGAGAGAGAGGGACCCGGAGCAGGAGTACGAGGAGAGAGAGAGGGGGGGGAGAGAGAGGGACCCGTAGCAGGAGTACGAGGAGATGAGAGAGAGAGAGAGAGAGAGAGAGAGAGAGAGAGAGAGAGAGAGAGGGATGGGCACAGCTCCCATGTCTGTCAGGCTCCAGCTGTGGACAGATAGCAGCTGCCTGTGGTCTCGCGTTAGCATCATAACCACATGGGCATCAGCTAGCCCTCGCTGTGTGTGTGTGCCCATTCTGCTAAATCCTTCTCCCTCCTGTCTCCTGATTCTGCCAGTTCGACCCTACTCTCCCCATTTTCCGCATCCTATGACTCACACTGTCCCCTTTCCTCGTGGCCAGCTCGGCCCTCTCCTTCTGCTCCGTGGCTGAGTGACTCATTGCGAGCTTACAGACCAGGGCTGTGGGCAGCTGATTGAAAACGGAGGGAAACTAAACTTCCCGAAACCTTCCACTCCCTCTCTACCTTAGCTTCCTCTGTATCCGCTGCTAAAGCCACTTGATTTCTATCACACTAAATTTCAAGCTTCTGCTTCTAACCCTAGGAAACTCTTTTCCACCTTCTCCTCCCTCCTTAATCGTCCAACCCCTTCCCCTCCCTCTTCCCTCTCTGCGGACGACTTTGTTAACCAATTTTAAAATAAGTTTCTCATTAACTCAGCCTATTGAGTCCACTGGTCCCACTCACACATAACTACCCTACGCCTTGACCTCTCTCTCCCCTCTCTATCCAGATGACATCCTGTGACTAGTGAGGTCTGGCCACCCGACAACCTGCCCGCTTGACCCCATCACCTCTTCCCTTCTCCAGACCATCTCTGGAGACCTTCTCCCATTCCTCACTTCCCTCATCAACTCATCCCTGACCACTGACTATGTCCCCTCTGACTTCAAAATGGCAGAGTTGCTCCCCTCCTCAAGAAACAAACAGTCGACTCATCTGACGTCAAAAACTACAGACCTGCGTCCCTTCTTTCTTTTCTTTCCAAAACACTTGAGCGTGCTGTCTCTGACCAACTCTCTCTATCTCTCTCAGAATGATCTTCTTGACCCTAACCAGTCAGGCTTCAAGACTGGTCACTCAACCGAGACTGCTCTTCTCTGTGTCACGGAGGCTCTCCGCTCTGCCAAAGCTAACTCTCTCTCCTCTGTTCTCATCCTCCTAGATCTATCTGCTGCCTTTGACACCGTGAACCCATCAGATCCTCCTCTCCACCCTCTCAGGGCTGGGCGTCTCAGGCTCTGCACGCTCTTGGATTGCATCCTACCTGGCAGGCCACTCCTACCAGGTGGCTTGGAAAGGATCTGTGTCTGCACCACGTACTCTCACTACTGGTGTCTCCCAGGGCTCAGTTCTAGGCCCTCTCCTGATCTATCTATACACCAAGTCACTCGGCTCCATCATATCATCACATGGTCTCTCTTATCGTTGCTATGCGGATGACACTCAACTACTTTTTTGTTTTCCCCCCTTCTGATAACCAGTTGGCGACACGAATCTCTGCGTGCCTGGCAGATATCTCAGCTTGGATGTCGGCCCACCACCTCAAGCTCAACCTCGACAAGACAGAGCTGCTCTTCCTCCCGGGGAAGGTCTGCCCGCTCCAAGACCTCTCCATCACGGTTGACAACTCCACGGTGTTTGCAAACATCAAAGCAGTGACTCGCTCCTGCAGGTTCATGCTCTATAACATCCGTAGAGTATGACCCTACCTCACACAGGTGCAGGTCCTAATCCAGGCACTTGACCTCTCCCGTCTGGACTACTAAAGCTCGCTGTTGGCTGGGGGCTCCCTGCTTGTGCCATCAAACCCCCCTGCAACCTTATCCAGAATGCTACAGCCCGCCTGGTGTTCAACCTTCCCAAGTTCTCCCATGTCAACCCGCTCCTGAGCACACTCCACTGGCTTCAGGTCGAAGCGTGTGCGTGTGTGTGTGTGCGTGTGTGTGTGTGTGTGTGCATGTGCGTGTGTGCGTGTGTGTCTGTGTGTGAGAGAGAAAGCGTTCCTCTGAAATGCTGTAGTCTGACGTGACCGGGGAAAAGTCTGTGTACAGATGTGTTCCCTCACCCCCCCCCCTCCTCACCCCCTCCTCACCACTCCTCACCCCCTCCTCACCCCTCCTCACACCCTCCTTACCCCCTCCTCCTCACCCCTCCTCACACCCTCCTCACCCCTCCTCCCTCACACCCCCCTCCCCCTCCTCCACACCCTCCTCACCCCTCCTCCTCACCTCCTCACACCCTCCTCACCCCTCCACCTCCTCACCTGTTTCTCACCCCTCCTCGCTCCTCCTCCTCACCCCTCATCACACCCTCCTCCTCCTCACCCCTCCTCCTCACCCCTCCTCACCCCCTCCCCTTCCTCTCCTCACCCCTCCTCCTCACCCCTTCTCACCCCTCCTCACCCCCTCCTCCTTCACCCCTCCTCACCCCCTCCTCCTCCTCCTCCTCCTCCCCCTCCCTCACCCTCATCACCCCCTCCTCCTCCTCACCCCTCCTCACCCCTTCCTCTCTCCTCTCCCCTCCTCCTCACCCCTCCTCACCCCTCCTCACCCCTCCTCACCCCCTCTCCTCCTCCATTCCTCCACCCCTCCTCACCTCCTCCTCCTCACCATTCCTCACCCCTCCTCACCCCCTCGTCCTCACCCCTCTCTCTCTCTCTCTCTCTCAATTCAATTTCAATTCAATTCAATTTTAAGGGTTTTATTGG
>CM072234.1:2399536-2401032 GCA_036851935.1 Coregonus suidteri
TTTCTTTAAAAACATTTTTTTTTTACTGATAGCCAGAGGCACACTAACACGCAGACATCATTTACAAATGAAGCATGTGTGTTTAGTGAGTCTATGAGTCTACCAGATCAGAGGCAGTAGGGATGACCAGGGATGTTCTCTTGATACACTACAAAAGTATGTGGACACATGCTTGTCGATTATCTGATTCCAAAATCATGGGCATTAATATGGAGTTGGTCCCCCCCTTTGCTGCTATAACAGCCTCCACTCCAGGTAGCGTTCTCCTGGCATCCGCCAAACCCAGATTCGTCCGTCAGACTGCCAGATGGTGAAGCGTGATTCATACCTCCAGAGAACGTGTTTCGACTGCTCCAGAGACCAATTGCGGCGAGCTTTACCCCACTCCAGCTGACACTTTGGCATTGCGCATGGTGATCTTAGGCTTGTGTGTGGCTGCTTGGCCATGGAAACCCATTTCTTGAAGCTCTGGACAACCAGTTTTTTTGTGCTGACAGTTGAAAACCGAGGAAAGTTTTTATTTTTTAAACCGCGTTTTCCAAGAAACTCAGGGGGGGGCCCCCCTTTCCCCGTGAGCTTTTGTGGCCTACCGCTTGGGCGGCTGACCGTTGTTGCCCTAGATTTTTCCCTTAAACCAAAAACAGCCTTACAGTTCCCCCGGGGCAGCTCTAGCAGGGCAGAAACTGACCCTGACTTGTTGGAAAGGTGGCACCTTGACGGTCCACGTTTAAAATCATGAGCTTTCAGTAAGGCCATTCTACTGCCCAAAGTTTGGGCTATGGAATTGCATGGCTGTTTTGCCCCGTTTTAACCCTGTCAGCAACGGGGTGGTGAAATAGCAGAACCACAAATTTTAAAGGGGTTTTCCCCATAATGTTGTATATATAGTTTTGCGGGTGTACTATCCCCTAAGAAAACTAAAAGGATTGACCAAAAAAAAACTGAATGACATTTTTAAGTTTAAAATGTGTGAATTGGAAAAGCATCCCTTTTGGGGCTAAGCATTCAAAAAAGAATTGTTTTTTTTTTTGGGTGTAGGGGGAAAAGTATGGGGTAAAAAGTACAAACATTTTCTTTATAAATGTAGTGAAAATAAAAGGGGGGGGGAAAAAATTTTAGTGTTTAAAAAAATAAAAAAGTAAATTAAAATACAGTACCCCCAAAAAAAACCTTTAAATAGTACTATAAAGTAAATTTTTTCCCTTAAATACTTTTTACCCAACGGGGGAGGAGGAGGGTGGGGGGGGGAGGGGGGGAGGACAACCCGTCTGTGTCTGTCCCGGGGGGGGGGGGGGGGGGGGGGGGGGGGGGGGGGGGGGGGGGGGGGGGGGGGGGGGGGGGGGGGGGGGGGGGGGGGGGGGGGGGGGGGGGGGGGGGGGGGGGGGGGGGCTGAGAAAGTGTCAGGGTTTTTAAACCTCCACCCCCCACCCCCTCTACCTGGGCACAGGCCAAAAGTTATTGCCCCGCAGCAGATTAGTCTGTTAACAGAGGAGAGG
>CM072234.1:2401532-2424032 GCA_036851935.1 Coregonus suidteri
TCAGCTCTCCAAGACATGACTCAGTTCCTCTGAGAATCAGGCTCTCCAGACATGATCTCAGTTCCTCTGAGAATCAGCTCTCCAGAAATGACTCAGTTCTTCTGAGAATCGTTCTCTCCAGACATGACTCAGTTTCTCTGAAATCAGCTCTCCAAAATGACTCAGTTCCTCTGAGAATCAACTCTCCAGACATGACTCAGTTTCCTCTGAGAATCAACACTCCAGACATGACTCAGTTCCTCTGAGAATCAGCTCTCCAGAAATGACTCAGTTCCTCTGAGAATCAGCTCTCCAGACATGACTCAGTTCCTCTGAGAATCAGCTCTCCAGACATGACTCAGTTCCTCTGAGAATCAGCTCTCCAGACATGACTCAGTTCCTCTGAGAATCAGCTCTCCAGACATGACTCAGTTCCTCTGAGAATCAGCTCTCCAGACATGACTCCAGTTCCTCTGAGAATCAGCTCTCCAGACATGACTCAGTTCCTCTGAGAATCAGCTCTCCAGAAATGACTCAGTTCCTCTGAGAATCAGCTCTCCAGACATGATTCAGTTCCTCTGAGAATCAGCTCTCCAGAAATGACTCAGTTCCTCTAAGAATCACCTCTCCAGACATGATTCAGTTCCTATCCTATCCTAACTGTCCTTCATGCCAGCTGCTATCATCTTTCTCAACAAGTTGTTGTAGTACTGTTAGCTGTGAATATGTTGTGGTGTGTATTGTTATGGTCTATATTTATTGGTGTGTGTTTAACTACGTGCTGCAAAATGAATTGCCCCCCCCGGGGATAATAAAGACTCTATGGACAGGGATTAGGTTGCATTCTGGGACAAAGAATGGCAAACATTTAGAGGGCTTTTCCAGTTCCCAAGCCGTCAGAGTTGGAGAAGAATCCCTGGTGTGAGGTTGTTGTGAGGAGAGGCTGAGGAGGACTGAGACCTGCCTGGAGAGGAGGAGGAGGACATGCCAGGGACTTCCTAGTTTGAGGTCCCTCTTTCCTTCTCTCTCAACAACTGCGTCCCAAATGGCACCCTAGTCCCCTACATAGTGCACTACTTTTGAACACAGGCCAATGGAACCTGGTCAAAAGTAGTGCACTATAACGGGGATAGGGTGCCATTTGGGCCCTCTTTCCTTCTCTCTCAATGAGGCTTCCTGTCAAACAGCTGGCCACAGCTGTCCAACCGGTTATGGGGCACTATAGACGGAAACATTACTAGACGGGACAATTCCTACAACTCTTGATTTCATGATGGTGAACAAATCCAGATGATCAATCATGTTTTAAATCTCCAACTCAGCATATAGTATACTCAGTGGGAAGACATTTGAATGACATTCCTGGAAAGCAGAGCGACAGCTGTAGCACATATCTGGTTCCAATAACACAAACACAGACCAACAAAACAGTCAACAAAAGTTTTAGAAGAAGAGGAGGAGGAGGAGGAGGAGGAGGAGGAGGAGGAGGAGGAGGAGGAGAGTATTGCAGTACAGAATAATGAATTTCAAGTTATTCTGTTATGAGCCCGGGGCTAACCAAGTTTCATTTCTGAAACTGAGATTTCATTACTCTGATCACAGCTAGCATAGCACCACCAAAACAAGAGAGCAATAACTGTTAAGTAAAAAATAATGAAGGGGAAACGATTTCATCATCCATCAACAGAGAGAGAGAGGAGAGAGATAGAGAGAGAGTTAGAGAGAGAGAGAGAGAGAGAGTTAGAGACAGAGAGAGAGAGAGAGTTAGAGAGAGAGAGAGTCAGAGAGAGGGAGAAAAGAGGGAGAGAGAGAGAGAGAGAGAGAGAGAGAGAGAGAGAGAGAGAGAGAGAGAGAGAGAAAACAGAGAGAGAGAGAGAGAGAAGAGAGAGGGAGAAAACAAAGAAGAGAGAGACAGAGAGAGGGAGAAAGAAAGAGAGAGAGAGAAGAGGGAGAAAAAGAGATAGAGAGAGAGAAAGAAGAGGAGAGAGAGAGAGAGAGAGAGAGAAGAGAGAGAGAGAGAGAAGACAAAGAGAGAGGAGAGACAGAGAGAGGGAGAGAAAGAGAGAGAGAGAGAGAGAGAGAGAGAGAGAGAGAGAGAGAGAGAGAGAGAGAGAGAGAGAGAGAGAGAGATAGAAGAGAGAGAGAGAGAGAGAGAGAGAGAGAGAGAGAGAGAGAGAGAGAGGAGAGATAGAGAGAGAGAGAGAGAGAAGAGAGAGAGAGATCCAGAAACAAAGAGAGAGAGAGACAGAGAGGGAGAAAGAAAGAGAGACAGAAACAGAGAGAGAGAGAGAGAGAGAGAGAGAGAAGAAAGACGAGAGAAAGAGAGAGAGAGACAGAAACAAAGAAGAGAGAGAGAGAAAGAGGGAGAAAGAAAGAGAGAGAGAAAAAGGAGAGATAGAGACAGAGAGAAAGAAAAGAGAGAGAGAGAGAGAAGACCTACCTGGAGAGTGAGATAGCATTCCCCTCCCCCAGAGAGAGAGAGGACAACTACGACAACATAACCAGAGACAAATGAGAGTCACGACTAGCTGCAACTACGACAACATAACCAACAAACTCCTATGGTAGGTGTCACAACTCCTGCAGCTCTGTCGCACGTTGGGTATGTCAACATAGTTCACAGTGGTACTGCTTCGAGCAAAATCACAGGGAACTCCTATGGTAGGCATCACACCTATAGCTCATCTCTTGGCAGTAGTAGCTGTAGACTACCAAAAAAACAATTAGGAAACAACAAATTCAATCCCTTTTAGACAACTTCCTGGACAAAACGTTCCACTGTAATTGTGAAGGGCGTAAACTTGGCAGTAGAACACCTAAACAGTATATTTGACCCCTCAGCTTCCCTTTCAAATCTAAACATTTCAAGCAGAAAAACAAAGAAAATTAACAACAATGACAAATTGTTTGATGAAGAATGCAAAAACCTAAGAAAGAAATTGAGAAACCTGTCCAACCAAAAACATAGAGACCCAGAAAACCTGAGCCTACGTCTTCACTATGGTGAATCACTAAAACAATACAGAAATACACTACGGAAAAAGAAGGAACAGCATGTCAATGTCAAATTGAAGAATCCATAGACTAACCACTTCTGGGAAAATTGGAAAACACAAAACAAACAATAACACGAAGAGCTATCTATCCAAAACGGAGATGTATGGGTAAACCACTTTTCCAATCTTTTTGGCCCTATAACAAAGAACAAACAGCAAAAAAATATACATGATCAAATGCAAATCTCAGAATCAACTATTAAAGACTACCAGAACCCACTGGATTCTCCAGTTACATTGAATGAACTACAGGACAAAATACAAACCCTCCAACCCAAAAAGGCCTGTGGTGTTGATGGTATCCTCAATGAAATGATAAAATATACAGACCACAAATTCCAATTGGCTATACTTAAACTCTTTAACATCATCCTTAGCTCTGGCATCTTCCCCAATATTTGGAACCAAGGACTGATCACCACAATCCACAAAAGTGGAGTCAAATTTGACCCCAATAACTACCGTGGGATATGCGTCAACAGCAACCTTGGGAAAAATCCTCTGCATTATCATTAACAGCAGACTAGTTCATTTCCTCAGTGAAAACAATGTACTGAGCAAATGTCAAATTGGCTTTTTACCCAAATTACCGTACGACAGACCACGTATTCATCCTGCACCCCCTAATTGACAAACAAACAAACCAAAACAAAGGCAAAGTCTTCTCATGCTTTGTTGATTTCAAAAAATATTTTGACTCAATTTGGAATGAGGGTCTGCTATACAAATTGATGGAAAGTGGGGTTGGGGGAAAAAACATACGACATTATAAAATCCATGTACACAAACATTGGCAAAAGACACATACATTTCTTTCCACGGGGCTGTGGGGTGAGACAGGGATGCAGTTTAAGCCCCACCCTCTTCAACATATATAGCAACGAATTGGCGAGGGCACTAGAACAGTCTGCAGCACCCGGCCTCACCCTACTAGAATCTGAAGTCAAATGTCTCCTGTTTGCTGATGATCTGGTGCTTCTGTCCCCAACCAAGGAGGGCCTACAGCAGCACCTAGATCTTCTGCACAGATTCTGTCAGATCTGGGCCCTGACAGTAAATCTCAGTAAGACAAAAATAATGGTTTTCCAAAAAAGGTCCAGTTGCCAGGACCACAAATACAAATTCTATCTAGACACCATTGCCCTTGAGCACACAAAAAAACTATACATACCTCGATCTAAACATCAGCGCCACAGGTAACTTCCACAAAGCTGTGAACGATCTGAGAGACAAGGCAAGAAGGGCCTTCTATACCATCAAAAGGAACATAAAATTGGACATACCAATTAGGATCTGGCTAAAAATACTTGAATCAGTTATAGAACCCATTGCCCTTTATGATTGTAAGGTCTGGGGTCTGCTCACCAACCAAGAATTCACAAAATGGGACAAACACCAAATTGAGACTCTGCACGCAGAATTCTGCAAAAACATCCTCAGTGTACAACGAAAAACACAAAAATAATGCATGCAGAGCAGAATTAGGCCGATACCCGCTAATTATCAAAATCCAGAAAAGAGCTGTTAAATTCTATAACCACTTAAAAGGAAGCGATTCCTAAACCTTCCATAACAAAGCCTTCACCTACAGAGAGATGAACTTGGAGAAGAGTCCCCAAAGCAAGCTGGTCCTGGGGCTCTGTTCACAAACACAAACAGACCCCACACAGCCCCAGGACAGCAACACAATTAGACCCAACCAAGTCATGAGAAAAAACAAAAATATAATTACTTGACACATTGGAAAGAATTTACTGAAAAACTGAGCAAACTAGAATGCTATCTGGCCCTAAACAGAGAGTACACAGTGGCAGAATACCTGACCACTGTGACTGACCCAAACTTAAGGAAAGCTTTGACTATGTACAGACTCAGTGAGCATAGCTTTGCTATTGAGAAAGGCCGCCAAAGGCAGACCTGGCTCTCAAGAGAAGACAGGTTATGTGCACACTGCCCACAAAATGAGGTGGAAACTGAGCGGCACTTCCTAACCTCCTGCCAAATGTATGACCATATTAGAGACACATATTTCCCTCAGATTACACAGACCCACAAAGAATTCGAAAACAAACCCAATTTTGATAAACTCCCATATCTACTGGGTGAAATACCACAGTGTGCCATCACAGCAGCAATATTTGTGATATGTTGCCACAAGAAAAGGGCAACCAGTGAAGAACAAACACCATTGTAAATACCACCCATATTTATGTTTTATTTATTTTTCCATTTGTACTTTAACTATTTGCACATTGTTACAACACTGTATATAGACATAATATGACATTTGAAATGTCTTTATTCTTTTGGAACTTCTGAGTGTAATGTTTACTGTTAATATTTATTGTTTATTTCACTTTTGTTTATTATCTACTTCACTTGCTTTGGTAATGTTAACATGCCACGTTTCCCCATTTGAATTGAGAAGCTCTGAAAGAGAGAATTGAATTGAGAGAGCGTGAGAGGGCAGAGAGAGAGAGAGAGAGAGAGAGAGAGAGAGAGAGAGAGAGAGAGAGAGAGAGAGAGAGAGAGAGAGAGAGAGAGAGAGAGAGAGAGAGAGAGAGAGAGAGAGAGAGAGAGACAGAGAGAGAGAGAGAGAGAGAGAGAGAGAGAGAGAGAGAGAGAGAGAGACAGAGAGAGAGAGAGAGACAGAGAGAGAGAGAGAGAGAGAGAGAGAGAGAGAGAGAGAGAGAGAGAGAGAGAGAGAGAGAGAGAGAGAGAGAGAGAGAGAGAGAGAGAGAGAGAGAGAGAGAGAGAGAGAGAGAGAGAGAGAGAGAGAGAGAGTACAGCGAGAGAGAGAGAGAGAGAGAGAGACAGAGAGAGGGAGAGAGAGAGAGAGAGAGAGAGAGAGAGAGAGAGAGAGAGCTGATGGACTAAATACATGGCCTCACACTACCCTCACCCCTCTATCGGGCCTAGCGGTGTGCATTATTACCCCAACCCTTATTACCCCAACCCTTATTACCCCAACCCTTATTACCCCAACCCTTATTACCCCAGCCCTTATTACCCTAACCCTTATTACCCCAACCCTTATTACCCCAACCCTTATTACCCTAACCCTTATTACCCCAACCCTTATTACCCTAACCCTTATTACCCCAACCCTTATTACCCCAACCCTTATTACCCAACCCTTATTACCCCAACCCTTATTACCCCAACCCTTATTACCCCAACCCTTATACCCCAACCCTTATTACCCCAACCCTTATTACCCTAACCCTTATTACCCCACCCTTATTACCCCAACCCTTATTACCCCAACCCTTATTACCCCAACCTTATTACCCCAACCCTTATACCCTACCCCACCCTTATTACCCCAAACCCTTATTACCCAAACCCCCCAACCCTTATTACCCCAACCCTTATTACCCCAACCCTTATTACCCTAACCCTTATTACCCCAACCCTTATTACCCCAACCCTTATTACCCCAACCCTTATTACCCCAACCCTTATTACCCCAACCCTTATTACCCCAACCCTTATTACCCCAACCCTTATTACCCTAACCCTTATTACCCAACCCTTATTACCCCAACCCTTATTACCCCAACCCTTATTACCCCAACCCTTATTACCCCAACCCTTATTACCCCAACCCTTATTACCCCAACCCTTATTACCCCAACCCTTATTACCCCAACCCTTATTACCCTTATTACCCTTATTACCCTTATTACCCCAACCCTTATTACCCCAACCCTTATTACCCCAGCCCTTATTACCCCAACCCTTATTACCCCAGCCCTTATTACCCCAACCCTTATTACCCCAACCCTTATTACCCTAACCCAGCCCTTATTACCCCAACCCTTATTACCCCAGCCCTTATTACCCCAACCCTTATTTACCCCAGCCCTTATTACCCTTATTACCCTTATTACCCCAACCCTTATTACCCCAACCCTTATTACCCCAACCCTTATTACCCCAGCCCTTATTACCCCAACCCTTATTACCCCAGCCCTTATTACCCCAGCCCTTATTACCCCAACCCTTATTACCCCAACCCTTATTACCCCAACCCTTATTACCCCAACCCTTATTTGTGTCAGGCTCAGAGCATAATAACACACATACCAATATAAAGGTCTGGAAAGGAGCACAGAGGTAATTTGAAAAGGAAATGGCTTTGAAAAAGGGCCCTAGGGACTTTTACGCTACGTTCACTTCTGCTAACAGTGTCATGGGGCTGGGATCTGTTTGGTTCGGTGCTGTGCTGCGGTACTGTGTGTGTGTGTGTATGTGTGTGTGTGCATTCGTGCCAGTGTGTGCTTGTGTGTGTGTGTGTATGTGTGTGTGTGAGAGACGGTTCAGTACACTATTGATGCTGTAGGGAGATATACAGTATATCAGTGGCTGGGTCATGTTTTAATTTAGCTAGACATCAAAACCCACTGATACTCTCTCTCCTTCAACTCTCTCTCCCTCTCTATCCTCTCTCCCTCTTCTTCAACTCTCTCTCTCTCTCTATCCTCTCTCCCTCTTCTTCAACTCTCTCTCCCTCTCCTTCAACTCTCTCTCCCTCTCTATCCTCTCTCCCTCTTCTTCAACTCTCTCTCTCTCTCTATCCTCTCTCCCTCTTCTTCACTCTCTCTCTCTCTCTATCCTCTCTCCCTCTCCTTCAACTCTCTCTCCCACTCTATCCTCTCTCCCTCTACTTCAACTCTCTCTCCCTCTCTATCCTCTCTCCCTCTCCTTCAACTCTCTCTCCCACTCTATCCTCTCTCCCTCTACTTCAACTCTCTCTCCTCTCTCTTCTCTCTCTCTCTCTCTATCTCTCTCTCTCTCTCTCTCTCCTTTAACTCCCTCTCTCTCAGGGATGTTTAGCAAGTCATCTAGCTATGTCTGTGGAAGGTTGGAGGCAGCACGGTGTATTCTGGGATGTCAGTAAACAGTATGTTTTCCTCAGGTTACCGTTAGCTATCTGTATCTGTGTACGGTTCGCACTCTCCTCACTTTCAGATGCCAGACTAACTCTGACCTGTCCAGACTGGTCTCAAACCCATCCCCGCTTCAGCCTTCTCACATCTGCCTGACCAATCCACCGTGACAGCAACACCACCCACTCTCTAAAGAGGTGCACTATATAGGGTGGGAATGTACACGGTTATTACAATATCAGATCGGACGTTAGTATTTGAATACTTGTGTGAGGAGTAATTTTAACACTGAAAAGTATTTTTCTAAATTAAGAAAATGCCATGACAGTTCAAATTATTAATTTAATAAAACAAACTTTTCAATGTTGTTTCTATGAACTGTGCCACATAAAAAGACCGGTAGCCAAACGGTAGCCCTCACCTGTGTAGCTTGTTGATTATGTTGGCCAATCAAAGAGGCTCCATGTGTGCCTTGTTGTTTATGTTGGCCAATCAAAGAGGCTCCATGTGTAACTGGTTGATTATGTTGGCCAATCAAAGAGGCTCCATGTGTAACTTGTTGATTATGTTGGCAAATCAAAGCGGCAAAGAGGCTCAATGTGTAGCAAGTGGAGTGAGAGTTCACTAATGCAATGCAAGATGGAATCAAATTATGCAATTAAAAGTTAGCGAAATGAGAAGGAGTAGGCTACAACAAGCAACCAACAGGTAGACAGTTGTTTTATCTGAATGGAGTTGGGGAGAAAGAACAGCATGAATCCTCAATTAGCCTAGCTAGCTATAGCTGGCTAGCTTCACCAGGCTACTCCAGTCAAGACAGGCACTGTTTTATGGGATGATACATAACACTGTGGCTGCTACAAGTTAGCTAGTCTTGACTGTGGCTGCTACAAGTTAGCTAGTCTTGACTGTGGCTGCTACAAGTTAGCTAGTCTTGATTGTGGCTGCTACAAGTTAGCTAGTCTTGACTGTGGCTGCTACAAGTTAGCTAGTCTTGACTGTGGCTGCTACAAGTTAGCTAGCTAGTCTTGACTGTGGCTGCTACAAGTTAGCTAGTCTTGATTGTGGCTGCTACAAGTTTAGCTAGTCTTGATTGTGACTGCTAGAAGTTAGCTAGTCTTGATTGTGGCTGTTACAAGTTAGTTACTAGTCTTGACTGTGGCTGCTACAAGTTAGCTAGTCTTGATTGTGGCTGCTACAAGTTAGCTAGTCTTGATTGTGGCTGCTACAAGTTAGCTAGTCTTGATTGTGGCTGCTACAAGTTAGCTAGCTCTTGAGTCTGTGGCTGCTACAAGTTAGCTAGTCTTGACTGTGGCTGCTACAAGTTAAGTTATTGTGGCTGCTACTAGTCTTGACTGTGGCTGCTACAAGTTAGCTAGTCTTGATTGTGGCTGCTACAAGTTAGCTAGTCTTGACTGTGGCTGCTACAAGTTAGCTAGTCTTGATTGTGGCTGCTACAAGTTAGCTAGTCTTGATTGTGGCTGCTACAAGTTAGCTAGTCTTGATTGTGGTTGTTACAAGTTAACTAGTATTGGCTGTGGCTGCTACAAGTTAGCTAGTCTTGATTGTGGCTGCTACAAGTTAGCTAGTCTTGATTGTTGTGGCTGCTACAAGTTTAGTCTTACTGTGGCTGCTACAAGTTGCTATTGTGGCTGCTACAAGTTAGCTAGTCTTGGCTGTGGCTGCTACAAGTTAGCTAGTCTTGGCTGTGGCTGCTACAAGTTAGCTAGTCTTGATTGTGGCTGCTACAAGTTAGCTAGTCTTGGCTGTAGCTGCTACAAGTTAGCTAGTCTTGGTTGTGGCTGCTACAAGTTAGCTAGTCTTGATTGTGGCTGCTACAAGTTAGCTAGTCTTGACTTGACAAGTTGCTGGCTGTGGCTGCTACAAGTTAGCTAGTCTTGATTGTGGCTGCTGCTAGTCTGATTGTGGCTGCTACAAGTTAGCTAGTCTTGACTGTGGCTGCTACAAGTTAGCTAGTCTTGACTGTGGCTGCTACAAGTTAGCTAGTCTTGATTGTGGCTGCTACAAGTTAGCTAGTCTTGGCTGTAGCTGAGCTGCCTTGTCTGCTCACACACCTGCCCGTCTGCAGCTGCAGCAGTAGAACGCCACCGTCTCTCCCTCGAGCAGCAGAGCTCAGGTTAAAAATGTATGTTTAAAAAAATCACATGTATTATTTCAAACCCCATCCGTAATACAGGGACTAGGAGTGGCATCTGGGACACACATCCCCTTTTATCTCTCCTCTCTGACATGTTCTGTGTTTACTCAGCACTGGGTGCAAACACAGAAACAGAGAACATGTCAGAGAGGACTCTGCCCTTGCAGCAGAGCACAAAGTTGTTGTTTGTTTGGTTGGGTTGCTGTGGTTGGTTGGACACAGCAAACACACGCACAGAGGAGGGGGAGAGAGAGGGGAGAGGGAGAGAGAGAGAGAGAGAGAGAGAGAGAGAGAGAGAGAGAGAGAGAGAGAGAGAGAGAGAGAGAGAGAGAGAGAGAGAGAGAGAGAGAGAGAGGGAGAGAGAGAGAGAGAGAGAGAGAGAGAGAGGGAGAGAGAGAGATTGAGAGAGAGAGAGAGAGAGAGAGAGAGAGGGGGAGAGAGAGAGAAAGAAAACAGGAGAATTCTTTATCTGGTTAAAAATCAACAAGGAGGCTATCTTAACAGATAAAAACGTCTTCCTCTGTGCCACATACACTACCGTTCAAAAGTTTGGGGTCACTTAGAAATGTCCTTGTTTTCGAAAGAAAAGCAATTTTTTTGTCCATTAAAATAACATCAAATTGATCAGAAATACTCAGACCTAAGAGAATCTTTCTTTCCCAAATTATCATTCAGTACAATGAATTTGAAACTATAAAAGAGGAAGAAAAAATCTAATAATTATTGGATGAAAAGCCAAAATGTGCAATTTTGGCAGCCAAATATGTGTCCTCCTGCCACAACCTGAGGGACAGCCAGTAAAAATTGTAATGTAATGTCAATAATATTTCCTGTTTTGTTTTGGCTTTCATAGCATGTAATGTGTCTTCTCAGTCATGTTGAGATTGGTCGACTACTATTGCTTTAATGTATTGTTATTCTCATTAATATTGTTGTTGTAGTTACTGTTAATGGTAATCCCATTTCCACTACTACTATTATTATTGCTGTTGGTCCCCACCATTTTTGTTATATGTATACTTTGACAATGTAAGTAATTTTACTTGCCATGTCAATAAAGTCTATTGAATTGAATTGAGAGAGAGAGAGAGAGAGAGAGAGAGAGAGAGAGAGAGAGAGAGAGAGAGAGAGAGAGAGAGAGAGAGCGAGAGAGAGAGACCGAGAGAGAGCGAGAGAGAGAGAGAGAGAGAGAGAGAGAGAGAGAGAGAGAGGGCTTGAGTGAGAGAGACTGTGCTGGGAGAGAGAGAGAGGAGAGAGAGAGAGAGAGAGAGAGAGAGAGAGAGAGGGAGAGATCCAGAGAGATATAGAGAGAGAGAGAGAGAGAGAGAGAGAGAGAGGGAAGAGAGAGAGGAGAGAGAGAGAGAGAGAGAGGAGAGAGGAGAGAGAGAGAGAGGAGAGGAGAGAGAGAGAGGAGGAGAGAGAAGAGAGAGAGAGAGAGAGAGAGGAGAGAGAGAGAGAGAAGAGGCTTGTGTGTGTAACCCTGCCCCTCTGGACTGTGCTGGGAGCTGCTGTAAGGGCAGATATCAGGTTACACCTCCCGTCTGTGTCCCCGTCTCCAGGGACAGGATCAGGTGGATTCCCTGGATGAGAGGGCCTCACAAGGCAGACACTCCAGATTTAATTATAAGCTTTAAAGAGGATTATTCAGCACTCTGTGAGCCAGGCGGAAAGACGGCGTAGGGAGGTGGAGAGGAGGGAGGAAGAGAGGGAAGAGGAGAGAGAAGAGGAGAGAGGAGGAGGAGAGAGGAGGAGGAGAGAAGGAGAGGGAAGAGGAGAGAGAGAGGGAAGAAGAGAGGAGGAGAGAGGAGAGAAGAGGGAGAGAAGGAGAGGGAAGAGGAGAGAGAGGGAAGAGGAGAGAAGAGGAGAGAGAAGAGGAGAGAGGAGGAGGAGAGAAGGAGAGGGAAGAGGAGAGAGGGAAGAGGAGAGAGAGAGAGGAGGAAAGAGAAGAGGAGAGAGAAGAGGAGAGAGGAGGAGAGAGAAGAGAGAGAGAGAGGGAAGAGGAGAGAGAAAGAGAGAGAGAGAGAGAAGAGGAGAGAGAAGAGAGAGAAGAGAGAGGGAAGAGGAGAGAGGAGGAGGAGGAGAGGAAGAGAGGAGAGAGAAGAGGAGAGAGAGAGAGAGAGGGAAGAGGAGAGAGAAGAGGAGAGGGAAGAGGAGAGAGAGGAGAGTAGAGGGAAGAGGAGAGAGGAGGAGAGAGGAGGAAGAGGAGAGAGGGAAGAGGAGAGAGAGGAGGAGAGAGAAGAGGAGAGAGGAGAGAGAGAGAGGAAGAGAGGAGAGAGAGGAGGATAGAGAAGAGAGAGAAGAGAAGAGGAGAGAGGAGGAGAGAGAAGAGGAGAGAGAAGAGGAAGAGGAGAGAGGAGGAGAGAGAAGAGGAGAGAGGAGGAGAGAGAAGAGGAGAGAGGAGGAGAGGGAAGAGGAGAGAGAAGAGGCAACCCCTTCTACTGTTGCTATAGTCATGGTAGGAGGTGAGGAGGAGAGAGGAGTGGGTAGAGAGCGAGAGAGAGAGGAGAGAGAGATATATTTACCTGGGCAAGGAAGCATATTGTCGCTCCACCTCTTCGTAGCGTGGAGCTAGACGATGATCAGGCCCAGGTCCAGGCCCTCTCACTGGCATCTGTCACGGAGGAGAGGAGAGAAGAGACTGGGTCAGTAAGGGGATAAGCAGACAGACCACCGTAGCATCTAACTGTCATACAATCACTCCATGGGTTTCTAGGAGGTTGTCACTCAACGCTGCCACATATTATATGTGCCTGAGATAGCTCCTTCCTCAGATGGCTAACTAGCTAGCTCAGGGCTCTGTTATCAGGGAGGGGTGGAGAGGGAAAGGAGGGACAGGGCGTCAGTAAGCCTGGTTATTGG
Organism: Coregonus suidteri; assembly: GCA_036851935.1. Classification (NCBI taxonomy): domain Eukaryota; kingdom Metazoa; phylum Chordata; class Actinopteri; order Salmoniformes; family Salmonidae; genus Coregonus; species Coregonus suidteri. The sequence goes on from CM072234.1 coordinate 2,414,477, forward strand.
GGATTTAAAGTTTAGGCCCCATGAGGTCGGGCGGAGGGGTGCAGGCTCTCCATCCCAGATTATGTTACTGAAAACTGGAAGGAGGCAACTAAATCGCCCTAACTCACATCTCAAACCACCCCTAACCCCTAGCCCTGTCTCCAGCCCTAACCCTGTCTCCAGCCCTAACCCTGTCTCCAGCCCTAACCCCTAGCCCCGTCTCCAGCCCTAACCCCTAGCCCCGTCTCCAGCCCTAACCCCTAGCCCTGTCTCCAGCCCTAACCCCTAGCCCTGTCTCCAGCCCTAACCCTGTCTCCAGCCCTAACCCTGTCTCCAGCCCAAATACTGTCTCCAGCCCTAACCCCTAACCCTGTCTCCAGCCCTAACCCCTAACCCTGTCTCTACCCCTAACCCTGTCTCCACCCCTAACCCTGTCTCCAGCCCTAACCCCTAACCCTGTCTCCAGCCCTAACCCCTAACCCTGTCTTCAGCCCTAACCCTGTCTCCAGCCCTAACCCCTAACCCTGTCTCCAGCCCTAACCCCTAACCCTGTCTCCAGCCCTAACCCCTAACCCTGTCTCCAAGACCCAGGAACCCCTAGCCCTGTCTCCAGCCCTGCCCCTAACCCTGTCTCCAGCCCTAACCCCCTACCCTGTCTCCACCCCTAACCCTGTCTCTCAGCCCTAACCCCTCAACCCTGTCTCCAACCCTAACCCCTAACCCTGTCTTCAGCCCTAACCCCTAACCCTGTCTCCAGCCCTAACCATAAAACCCTGTCTCCAGCCCTAACCCCTAACCCTGTCTCCAGCCCTAACCCCTAACCCTGTCTCCAGCCCTAACCCCTAACCCTGTCCATCCACCCCTAACCCTGTCTCCAGCCCTAACCCCTAACCCTGTCTCCAGCCCTAACCCCTAACCCTGTCTCCAGCCCTAACCCCTAACCCTGTCTCCAGCCCTAACCCCTAACCCTGTCTCCAGCCCTAACCCCTAACCCTGTCTCCAGCCCTAACCCCTAGCCCTGTCTCTACCCCTAACCCTGTCTCCAGCCCTAACCCCTAACCCTGTCTCCAGCCCTAACCCCTAACCCTGTCTTCAGCCCTAACCCTGTCTCCAGAAACTGAAACCCTAACCCTGTCTCCAGACCCTAACCCCTAGCCCTGTCTCCAGCCCTAACCCTAACCCTGTCTCCAAGCAACCCTAACCCCTAACCCTGTCTCCAGCCCTAACCCCTAACCCTGTCTCCAGCCCTAACCCCTAACCCTGTCTCCAGCCCTAACCCCTAACCCTGTCTCCAGCCCTAACCCCTAACCCTGTCTCCAACCCTAACCCCTAACCCCTGTTTCGTTCTCCAGACACAGGAAGAGGAAGAGGCAGATTAACTGAGCCCCGTTACATTTGCGGCTAGATGAGCTATCCTCTCTACCATTCAACACTGTTTCTGGTTTCTAAAGATCTCAGCCTCCTTCACATCAACACGGTTTGTTTACACCAACCCCATCATCATATTTCTCTAATGCACATCACATTCAAGCTGCCATTCCGGTTGAAATTATAAAGACCCCTTTTCACTCCACTAAGAGGATAGAGTGATAGAAGTTTGAGCGAGAGAGAGAGTGAAAAAGAGGGAGAGAGAGACAGTGGGAGAGAGAGAGAGAGAGAGAGGAGAACTTCATGCAGACACACAGCTAGTGATCCGATTTAATAAATTATAAACCCTGATATATAATCCATGCAAAAATGATTCCAGTAGATTTAGCAGTCCCTGCCAGATGAAGGTTAGAACCATTATGGAAAACCAGCACCTCTTTTCCGGGGCCAATATCAGAGGAATAGTCCCATCGGTCTCAATGAGCAGGTTTTAAATATATGCTCCCTGCTCTGCCACCTCTCTCACACAGCCTCATAATGACAAGGCGCCTGCAGGAATATAAAGTGCTGTTTTTCCTGAACTGAAATGTCTTTACTGCTCTGATATCTCTGAGACACCACATTACCTGGGGGATGGAAGATGAGGAAAAGGGTTGAGAGATGGGGCCAAGCAAGGCAGTGTGGGTAGGATTGATACAAAACGAGATGTTAAGTGAATGTCCACGGGTCTGTCCACGGGTCTGTCCACGGGTCTGTCCACGGGTCTGTCCATGTCTGTCTGTCTGTTTGTCCTTTCTGTTACTATCTCTTTCTGTCAGATGGTTCTGTTGTAACTACAGATCAGTTTGACATAGATAGGTAGAGAGGGTTCTGTTGTAACTACAGATCAGTTTGACATAGATAGGTAGAGAGGGTTCTGTTGTAACTACAGATCAGTTTGACATAGATAGGTAGAGAGGGTTCTGTTGTAACTACAGATCAGTTTGACATAGATAGGTAGAGAGGGTTCTGCTGTAACTACAGATCAGTTTGACATAGATAGGTAGAGAGGGTTCTGTTGTAACTATAGATCAGTTTGACATAGATAGGTAGAGAGGGTTCTGTTGTAACTACATATCAGTTTGACATAGATAGGTAGAGAGGGTTCTGTTGTAAATACAGATCAGTTTGACATAGATAGGTAGAGAGGGTTCTGTTGTAACTACAGATCAGTTTTGACATAGATAGGTAGAGAGGTTGTTACTGTTGTAAGGTACAGGGATACAGTTTGACATAGATAGGTAGAGATGGTTCTGTTGTAACTACAGATCAGTTTGACATAGATAGGTAGAGAGGGTTCTGTTGTAACTACAGATCAGTTTGACATAGATAGGTAGAGAGGGTTCTGTTGTAACTACATATCAGTTTGACATAGATAGGTAGAGAGGGTTCTGTTGTAACTACAGATCAGTTTGACATAGATAGGTAGAGAGGGTTCTGTTGTAACTACATATCAGTTTGACATAGATAGGTAGAGAGAGGGTTCTGTTGTAACTACATATCAGTTTGACATAGATAGGTAGAGAGGGTTCAGTTTGTTAGGTAACTACAGATCAGTTTGACATAGATAGGTAGAGAGGGTTTGTTGTAACTACAGATCAGTTTGACATAGATAGGTAGAGAGGGTTCTGTTGTAACTACAGATCAGTTTGACATAGATAGGTAGAGAGGGTTCTGTTGTAACTACAGATCAGTTTGACATAGATAGGTAGAGAGGGTTCTGTTGTAACTACAGATCAGTTTGACATAGATAGGTAGAGAGGGTTGTAACTACAGATCAGTTTGACATAGATAGGTAGAGAGGGTTCTGTTGTAACTACAGATCAGTTTGACATAGATAGGTAGAGAGGGTTCTGTTGTAACTACAGATCAGTTTGACATAGATAGGTAGAGAGGGTTCTGTTGTAACTACAGATCAGTTTGACATAGATAGGTAGAGATGGTTCTGTTGTAACTACAGATCAGTTTGACATAGATAGGTAGAGAGTTGGGTTCTGTTGTAACTACAGATCAGTTTGACATAGATAGGTAGAGAGGGTTCTGTTGTAACTACAGATCAGTTTGACATAGATAGGTAGAGAGGGTTCTGCTGTAACTACAGATCAGTTTGACATAGATAGGTAGAGAGGGTTCTGTTGTAACTACAGATCAGTTTGACATAGATAGGTAGAGAGGGTTCTGTTGTAACTACAGATCAGTTTGACATAGATAGGTAGAGAGGGTTCTGTTGTAACTACAGATCAGTTTGACATAGATAGGTAGAGAGGGAGGGTTGTAACTACAGATCAGTTTGACATAGATAGGTAGAGAGGGTTCTGTTGTAACTACAGATCAGTTTGACATAGATAGGTAGAGAGGGTTTCTGTTGTAACTACAGATCAGTTTGACATAGATAGGTAGAGAGGGTTTGTAACTACAGATCAGTTTGACATAGATAGGTAGAGAGGGTTCTGTTGTAAACTACAACTACAGATCAGTTTGACATAGATAGGTAGAGAGGGTTCTGTTGTAACTACAGATCAGTTTGACATAGATAGGTAGAGAGGGTTCTGTTGTAACTACAGATCAGTTTGACATAGATAGGTAGAGAGGGTTCTGTTGTAACTACAGATCAGTTTGACATAGATAGGTAGAGAGGGTTCTGTTGTAACTACAGATCAGTTTGACATAGATAGGTAGAGAGGGTTCTGTTGTAACTACAGATCAGTTTGACATAGATAGGTAGAGAGGGTTCTGTTGTAACTACAGATCAGTTTGACATAGATAGGTAGAGAGGGTTCTGTTGTAACTACAGATCAGTTTGACATAGATAGGTAGAGAGGGTTGTAACTACAGATCAGTTTGACATAGATAGGTAGAGAGGGTTCTGTTGTAACTACAGATCAGTTTGACATAGATAGGTAGAGAGGGTTCTGTTGTAACTACAGATCAGTTTGACATAGATAGGTAGAGAGGGTTCTGTTGTAACTACAGATCAGTTTGACATAGATAGGTAGAGAGGACATAGATAGTAGATAGGTTTCTGTTGTAACTACAGATCAGTTTGACATAGATAGGTAGAGAGGGTTCTGTTGTAACTACAGATCAGTTTGACATAGATAGGTAGAGAGGGTTCTGTTGTAACTACAGATCAGTTTGACATAGATAGGTAGAGATGGTTCTGTTGTAACTACAGATCAGTTTGACATAGATAGGTAGAGAGGGTTCTGTTGTAAATACAGATCAGTTTGACATAGATAGGTAGAGAGGGTTCTGTTGTAACTACAGATCAGTTTGACATAGATAGGTAGAGAGGGTTCTGTTGTAACTACAGATCAGTTTGACATAGATAGGTAGAGATGGTTCTGCTGTAACTACAGATCTCAGAAGCATAGCTGATCTCATAACTACATCCGACTCCGCTGACCCAACTGATTGTTATTCATATAACATCATTATGTCTAAAGAAACTGTAACCCCTCTCTCCTCATCTCTCTCTCCTCATCTCTCTCTCCCTCTCCTCATCTCTCTCTCTCCTCATCTCTCTCTCCTCATCTCTCTCTCTCCTCATCTCTCTCTCTCCTCATCTCTCTCTCTCCTCATCGCTCTCTCCTCATCTCTCTCTCTCTCCTCATTTTTGTGTTGTTATTCTGTCTCTCACTGTTCAAATAAACCTACCATTAAAATGATAGACTGATCATGTCTTTGTCAGTGGGCAAACGTACAAAATCAGCAGGGGATCAAATACTTTTTTTTTTTTTCCCTCACTGTATGTACCACCGCATCAAGTCCTAATGACAATCACATTCCTCAGAAACACGTGAGTCAACCAAACTTTTAAACCCCTCCAAGGAAACAAGATCCAGGAATTTCAAGCTGGTCTGGAGAGAATTCCAAGACCATGGAGCTTAGCTAAAATACCTTTTCCATGATCCGTTCTAATTTTAGGAACCGTTAAAAGTAAGTAGGAGTGAGACCGTAACTGGTATGGTTATTTTATGACCTTATCAAAGAAGAACAGAGATAAAGTGCCAGTTTTCCCAAAGTGGCCTTACAGATCATAGTATACCAATGTTTAAGCCTACGTAGAGTCAACGAAGGCCAGCCAACAGCACTATAGAGATCCCAGTGGTGTGTGTCATACGCTTTTGGTTGGTAATAAACCTAAGGGCTGCATGATACACAGAATAGAGTGCCTTCAGGGTCTGCATATAAATGACATCACTGTAGTCCAAGACAGACAGGAATGTACACCGTACCAGCTCTTTTCTGGCCTCCAAAGAAAAAACAAGCCTTAAAAAAAAACCTCTTCTCAACTTTGATCTTCTTTACCAGGTTCTCAACATGACTAGTGAATCTCAGCTTCTCATCCACCCAAACGCCCAGATATTTGTATGTTTTGACTTGCTCTATAGAATGTCCTTCCAAGGTAGCGATGACATGGTTATCCGAGTGTTTAGTGTTTGGAAATACCATGTATTTAGTTTTAGAGGCATTCAGAACAAGCTTCAAATCGTACAGATTCTGTTGAATGATGTTAAAAGCTGTTTGAGTTTTTTCAAAAGTCAAACTGCTGCCACTTGAATAGAGAACAGAGTCAATCTGCTGCCACTTGAATAGAGAACAGAGTCAATCTGCTGCCACTTGAATAGAGAACAGAGTCAATCTGCTGCCACTTGAATAGAGAACAGTGTCAAACTGCTGCCACTTGAATAGATAACAGAGTCAATCTGCTGCCACTTGAATAGAGAACAGAGTCAATCTGCTGCCACTTGAATAGAGAACAGAGTCAATCTGATAGGACAACGACAAGTTTGATGTCGGACGACAATAGAATGTTCATGACGTCACTGCGACAACTGTCTACAGACACGTCAATAGACGTAGTATAAACCAGCCTTTAGTCTTGAAATCTTTGGTTGTTTAGTCCACTACCGTACTCACTCTGTTTAGCACACGGCCTCACATGTGAATCCTTAAATAGATGGGCGGGGCTAAGGCTTAAGAGGGTGTGAACGATGCTGAATGGGTGTAGACAAAGAACAGCTCTCCAGTAGGTGTACCAAAACATTCGAGGCCCATTTTCTTAAAAGTGTGGTTACTAGTTTATCAACTTTCAAAGCAGAATTACTTTCCCATTGTTCCTCAACTGTAGTGTACGATATACGGTTGGTAACAAAAGACAGAATGACTTGGGCTTGGTAACAGAAGACAGAATGGTCACAGAAAACTTGTCTTTTATGTATATAGCAACACCACCACCCTTAGATTTACGATCCAAAAACATTGGAACCATCAATGATAATGTCTTTGTCAGTGATATATTCTTTCAGAAAGCATAAATACATCTGGGTCTGCGGTTTTTATCCAAATATTCACTAAATCAAGTTTGGGAAGAGGACTTCTTACATTTATGTGCAGAAACTTCAGATCTTTTTAATTCAGATGGGTTAGACCTGGGTTAGACCTGGGTTAGACCTGGGTTAGACCTGGCAGTAAAAGAAGCAAAATAATGTCTGGTCTAGATGGGAGGATGGAGGATGGATGATGGAGGATGGAGGGTGGGATGATGGAGAATGGGAGGATGGGAGGATGGAATGATGGAGGATGGAGGGTGGGGATGATGGAAGATGGAGGATGGGAGGATGGAATGATGGAGGATGGAGGATGGAGGATGGGAGGATGGAGGATGGGAGGATGGGAGGATGGAATGATGGAAGGATGGAGGATGGGAGGATGGAGGATGGGAGGATGGGAGGATGGAGGATGGAGGATGGAGGATGGAAGGATGGAGGATGGAGGATGGAAGGATGGAGGATGGAGGATGGGAGGATGGAGGATGGGAGGATGAAGGATGGAGGATGGGAGGATGGAGGGATGGAGGATGGAGGATGGGGAGGATGGAGGATGGGAGGATGGGGAGGATGGAGGATGGGAGGATGGAGGAGGATGGAGGATGGAGGATGGAGGATGGAGGATGGAAGAGGATGGAAGAGGATGGAGGATTTTACAACATCTGGATTCACAGACAGTACTAGAACCATAGTCCAGAGGAACCAGAGTCTTTAACACAACGTATTTCAAAAGGTGCAGTCCAGAGACATGTTTAAGTACTGAAAGAACAATCCTAGCGTGCGGTTTGTCCCATGTCAAATGTGGAAAACACGCAGAGTTCTCCAGTCCAATAGCGGGGCAAGCGTATGGTTTCTCCCAGGATGCAACATGGGGAAAAACACTGAAAGTTCTCAGCATTGAAGGGGCATCGGGCCCTAATGGCATCATCCTCAGTGTAAGAGTCAAAGGTAGACCATAGCAACAATAGAAACAGCAACATATTCGTTTGTATCTGATCAATCAACATAAAAGGTTTTCTAAGACGCCGGTCTAAAATATTAGTCCTATGAGGTTACACACTAATCACAGATAGGCCTAAGCTACAATACATAACAATAATGGCCAAGTAAATGACTCAAATGTAAATGTAATACAAATCTAAATGCAACAAGTTCCAGAGTAAAAGTCCAAACAAGTCCACGGGTTAAAGATAACATTCGGATCAGAGAACGCGGTGTGTGTGTGTGTGTGTGTGTGTGTGTGTAAATGTGTACTGGAGGTGAACAACGCTCGGGGGATAAGGTGGCAAGTGGCAGGGCAACACGTACCAGACGGGGGGGAGTAGGCCTGGGTAGTCGGAAACAGACGGAATGGTCAGGGCCAAGCAGTGCAGCAACGCCATGGCAGTAGCCTAGCTAGCACACCCGCTTGGGAGAGGCTTGTTTCGGGAGGCTGGGTAGGAGAGGAGGCTTTCAAGCAGACAGGAGACACAGCCGGCAGACAGGAGACAAGCAGACAGGAGACACAGCCGAGAGGGATTCTCTCTCAGCTGAAGATTACACCACAGATACACTCTAAATTCCAAGCATCTGCCTCTAACCCTAGGAAGCTCTTTGCCACATTCTCCTCCCTGCTGAATCCACCCCCCCCACCCCCTCCCCCACCCCCCCCCCCCCCCCCCCCCCCCCCCCCCCCCCCCCCCCCCCCCCCCCCCCCCACCCCCCCCCCCCCCCCCCCCCCCCCCCCCCCCCCCCCCCCCCCCCCCCCCCCCCCCCCCCCCCCCCCCCCCCCCCCCCCCCCCCCCCCCCCCCCCCCCCCCCCCCCTCTCTCTGTGGATGACTTCGTCAACCACTTTGAAAAGAAGGTTGACGACATCCGATCCTCGTTTGTTAAGTCTAATGACACTGCTGGTCCTGCTCACACTGCCCTACCCTATGCTTTGACTTCTTTCTCCCCTCTCTCTCCAGATAAAATCTTGCGACTTGTGACTGCAGGCCGCCCAACAACCTGCCCGCTTGACCCCATCCCCTCCTCTCTTCTCCAGACCATCTCCGGTGACCTTCTCCCCTACCTCACCTCGCTGATCAACTCATCCTTGACCGCTGGCTATGTCCCTTCCGTCTTCAAGAGAGCGAGAGTTGCACCCTTTCTCAAAAAACCAACACTCGATCCCACTGATGTCAACAACTACAGACCAGTATCCCTTCTTTCTTTTCTTTCCCAAAACTATTGAGCGTGCCGTCTTTAGCCAACTCTCTTGCTATCTCTCTCAGAATGACCTTCTTGATCCAAACCAGTCAGGTTTCAGGACTGGTCATTCAACTGAGACTGCTCTTCTCTGTGTCACGGAGGCTCTCCGCACTCTAAAGCTAACTCTCTCTCCTCTGCTCTTGTCCTTCTAGACCTGTCTGCTGCCTTTGATACTGTGAACCATCAGATCCTCCTCTCCACCCTCTCCGAGCTGGGCATCTCCGGCGCGGCTCACTCCTGGATTGCGTCCTACCTGACCGGTCGCTCCGACCAAGTGGCGTGGCGAGAAGCTGTCTCCGCACCACGTGCTCTCACCACTGGTGTCCCCCAGGGCTCAGTTCTAGGCCCTCTCCTATTCTCCCTATACACCAAGTCACTTGGCTCTGTCATATCCTCACATGGCCTCTCCTATCATTGCTACGCTGACGATACACAACTAATCTTCTCCTTTCCCCCTTCTGATAACCAGGTGGCGAATCGCATCTCTGCATGTCTGGCAGACATATCAGTATGGATGACGGATCACCACCTCAAGCTGAACCTTGGCAAGACAGAGCTGCTCTTCCTCCCGGGGAAGGACTGCCCGTTCCATGATCTCGCCATCACG
>CM072234.1:2429032-2439032 GCA_036851935.1 Coregonus suidteri
TAAGGGGAAACATTTAAATGTCTTGGAATGGCCTAGTCAAAGCCCAGACTACAATCCAATCTGTGGTATGACTTAAAGATTGCTGTACACCAGCGGAACCCATCCAACTTGAAGGAGCTGGAGCAGTTTTGCCTTGAAGAATGGGCAAAAATCCCAGTCGCTAGATGTGCCAAGCTTATAGAGACATACCCCAAGAGACTTGCAGCTGTAATTGCTGCAAAATGTGGCTCTACAAAGTATTGATTTTGGGGGGGGGGGCGGGGGGGAATAGTTATGCACGCTCAAGTTTTGTTTCACAATAACGAATATTTTGCATCTTCAAAGTGGCATGTTGTGTAAATCAAATGATACAACCCCCCCCCAAAATCTAATTTAATTCCAGGTTGTAAGGCAGGTTGCCAAGGGGGGGTGAATACTTTCACAAGCCACTGTATAGCTCAACAGTTGTTGTGATACAAAACCTCAAACAGAAGAACTGAAGGCATCATCCCAGCAGGGGAAACTGCAATGTGTCTTTTGTGACGTCCTGTTCAAGTTTCATCTTCTCCAGAGAGCAGCGCATCGCTCTAACATGAAAATGACAGGCCAGTGTCTGTGTCTCTGTTGGTTCCAGGAACCACCTCACCTAAAGACGACTAAGTGACTAATCACTACCTACAGCCTGAGGAGTACGACAGAGGACCAAGGTCAACAACGAGCCTGTTCTGAGGGTGTTAATACAACCCAGCCTGTTCTGAGGGTTCCAATTTGTAAGTCGCTCTGGATAAGAGCGTCTGCTAAATGATGTAAATGTAAATGTGTTAAAACAACCCAGTTTGTCTGTTCTCTCTCGTCACTAGCGCACCACGGCTGTCTTCTGCTGTCTGCATTAACACTCTGATATGACAGCAGAGAGGAGACTGGGACACTACAGCTATGGAGAGGAGAGGAGAGGAGAGGGAGGAGAGAGAGGAGAGGAGAGGAGAGGAGAGGAGAGGAGAGGAGAGGAGAGGAGAGGAGAGGAGAGGAGAGGAGAGGAGAGGAGAGGAGAGGGAGGAGGAGAGGAGAGGAGAGGAGAGGGAGGAGGAGAGGAGAGGAGAGGAGAGGAGAGGAGAGGAGAGGAGAGGAGAGGAGAGGAGAGGAGAGGAGAGGAGAGGAGAGGAGAGGAGAGGAGAGGAAGAGAGGGGAAGAGAGGGGAAGAGAGGGGAGGGGAAGAGAGGGGAAGAGAGGAGAGGAGAGGAGAGGAGAGGAGAGGAGAGGAGAGGAGAGGAGAGGAGGAGAGGAGAGGAGAGGAGAGGAGAGGAGAGGAGAGGAGAGGAGAGGAGAGGAGAGGATGCCAGCCTGCTGCCCAGCCTCCTCTCGAGGTAATGGCCTACAGAAAAACCATTTCACGGCATGCCGAGCAAAGGAGAGGGAATGAGAAGCAAGTCAGTCAGAAGAGAAGGGAAGAGCCATCGGCTGGTTGTCTCAGACCCCTCCGTTTACCTTGTCTGTGTCCCATATGACACACTATCCCCTACATAGTGCACTACTTTTGACCAGAGCTCTATGGCCTCTACACAGTGCACTACATTGGGAAAAGGGTGCCATTTGGGACACAGAAACCGTCTTCTCCTTTTCCCTCATCTTCCCCCCTCTGCACAGGGCCATCACTACAGACACACCCCATCCCATCAGAACGCAGGCAGGACACGGTACAGATGGCCTAATTCAATACAGGGTCCTTCACCTCGGATTATCCAGAGGAGGAGAGGTGGCCTGAAATATGCCTGTGGGTATTTCCTGACAGGCCATATTTAAAGAGCTGCTGGGTATGGTACAGAGCGCCTCACACACGCACACACACACATTACGGTACACACACACACACATTACGGTACGAATAATAGCCTTGACATGTGAGAGACCTGGTTTATTATTAATTTGAGTTCTGATGAATGGTTCCATTAATCCATCTCCCAGTCTCAGAGCAGTGTGGAGCATCCTGGTCCTAAAACACATCCAGTCAGTCAGCCTTTCAGCCAGCCAGCCAGTCAGTCAGTCAGCCAGTCAGTCAGTCAACGAGTAAGTCATCCAGTCAGTCAGTCAACCAGTCACACACAGTCAGCCAGTCAGCCAGTCAGTCAGTCAGTCAGTCAGTCAGCCAGTCAGTCAGCCAGTCAGCCAGTCAGTCAGTCAGCCAGTCAGTCAGCCAGTCAGCCAGCCAGTCAGCCAGACAATCAGTCAGCCAGTCAGCCAACCAGCCAGTCAGTCAGTCAGTCAGTCAGTCAGCCAGTCACTCAGTCAACCAGTTAGCCAGCCTGTCAGCCAGATTGGGGAATACATGAAGAACTGGCTGTATCGTCATGGAAATCGAGAGGGGGAGGGGTGTTCCTCTTCATCAACAACAAATGGTGTTCTGACTCGAGCACAGTGGAAGTCTCAACCCATTGATCACCCGTCTTGGAATACCTAATGGTCAAATGCCAACCCTTCCACCTCCTGTGGTAGTTTTCAGCTGTTACATACGTTCCACCTCAGGACAAGAAATATAACAAGATTGCACTTAACTAACTGTACGAGGCTATAAACAAGCAGGAGACCTTAACTAACTGTACGAGGCTATAAACAAGCAGGAGACCTTAACTAACTGTACGAGGCTATAAACAAGCAGGAGACCTTAACTAACTGTACGAGGCTATAAACAAGCAGGAGACCTTAACTAACTGTACGAGGCTATAAAACAAGCAGGAGACCTTAACTAACTGTACGAGGCTATAAACAAGCAGGAGACCTTAACTAACTGTACGAGGCTATAAACAAGCAGGAGACCTTAACTAACTGTACGAGGCTATAAACAAGCAGGAGACCTTAACTAACTGTACGAGGCTATAAACAAGCAGGAGACCTTAACTAACTGTACGAGGCTATAAACAAGCAGGAGACCTTAACTAACTGTACGAGGCTATAAACAAGCAGGAGACCTTAACTAACTGTACGAGGCTATAAACAAGCAGGAGACCTTAACTAACTGTACGAGGCTATAAACAAGCAGGAGACCTTAACTAACTGTACGAGGCTAGAAACAAGCAGGAGACCTTAACTAACTGTACGAGGCTATAAACAAGCAGGAGACCTTAACTAACTGTACGAGGCTATAAACAAGCAGGAGACCTTAACTAACTGTACGAGGCTATAAACAAGCAGGAGACCTTAACTAACTGTACGAGGCTAAAAACAAGCAGGAGACCTTAACTAACTGTACGAGGCTATAAACAAGCAGGAGACCTTAACTAACTGTACGAGGCTAGAAACAAGCAGGAGACCTTAACTAACTGTACGAGGCTATAAACAAGCAGGAGACCTTAACTAACTGTACGAGGCTATAAACAAGCAGGAGACCTTAACTAACTGTACGAGGCTATAAACAAGCAGGAGACCTTAACTAACTGTACGAGGCTATAAACAAGCAGGAGACCTTAACTAACTGTACGAGGCTAGAAACAAGCAGGAGACCTTAACTAACTGTACGAGGCTATAAACAAGCAGGAGACCTTAACTAACTGTACGAGGCTATAAACAAGCAGGAAACCTTAACTAACTGTACGAGGCTATAAACAAGCAGGAGACCTTAACTAACTGTACGAGGCTATAAACAAGCAGGAGACCTTAACTAACTGTACGAGGCTAGAAACAAGCAGGAGACCTTAACTAACTGTACGAGGCTAGAAACAAGCAGGAGACCTTAACTAACTGTACGAGGCTATAAACAAGCAGGAGACCTTAACTAACTGTACGAGGCTATAAACAAGCAGGAGACCTTAACTAACTGTACGAGGCTATAAACAAGCAGGAGACCTTAACTAACTGTACGAGGCTAGAAACAAGCAGGAGACCTTAACTAACTGTACGAGGCTATAAACAAGCAGGAGACCTTAACTAACTGTACGAGGCTAGAAACAAGCAGGAGACCTTAACTAACTGTACGAGGCTAGAAACAAGCAGGAGACCTTAACTAACTGTACGAGGCTAGAAACAAGCAGGAGACCTTAACTAACTGTACGAGGCTAAAAACAAGCAGGAGACCTTAACTAACTGTACGAGGCTATAAAACAAGCAGGAGACCTTAACTAACTGTACGAGGCTATAAACAAGCAGGAGACCTTAACTAACTGTACGAGGCTATAAACAAGCAGGAGACCTTAACTAACTGTACGAGGCTATAAACAAGCAGGAGACCTTAACTAACTGTACGAGGCTATAAACAAGCAGGAGACCTTAACTAACTGTACGAGGCTAGAAACAAGCAGGAGACCTTAACTAACTGTACAAGGCTATAAACAAGCAGGAAACCTTAACTAACTGTACGAGGCTATAAACAAGCAGGAGACCTTAACTAACTGTACGAGGCTAGAAACAAGCAGGAGACCTTAACTAACTGTACGAGGCTATAAACAAGCAGGAGACCTTAACTAACTGTACGAGGCTATAAACAAGCAGGAAACCTTAAAGAACTGTACGAGGCTATAAACAAGCAGGAGACCTTAACTAACTGTACGAGGCTATAAACAAGCAGGAGACCTTAACTAACTGTACGAGGCTATAAACAAGCAGGAGACCTTAACTAACTGTACGAGGCTATAAACAAGCAGGAGACCTTAACTAACTGTACGAGGCAATAAACAAGCAGGAGACCTTAACTAACTGTACGAGGCTATAAAACAAGCAGGAGACCTTAACTAACTGTACGAGGCTAGAAACAAGCAGGAGACCTTAACTAACTGTACGAGGCTATAAACAAGCAGGAGACCTTAACTAACTGTACGAGGCTATAAACAAGCAGGAGACCTTAACTAACTGTACGAGGCTATAAACAAGCAGGAGACCCTAAACTAACTGTACGAGGCTATAAACAAGCAGGAGACCTTAACTAACTGTACGAGGCTATAAACAAGCAGGAGACCTTAACTAACTGTACGAGGCTATAAACAAGCAGGAGACCTTAACTAACTGTACGAGGCTATAAACAAGCAGGAGACCTTAACTAACTGTACGAGGCTATAAACAAGCAGGAGACCTTAACTAACTGTACGAGGCTATAAACAAGCAGGAGACCTTAACTAACTGTACGAGGCTATAAACAAGCAGGAGACCTTAACTAACTGTACGAGGCTATAAACAAGCAGGAGACCTTAACTAACTGTACGAGGCTATAAACAAGCAGGAGACCTTAACTAACTGTACGAGGCTAGAAACAAGCAGGAGACCTTAACTAACTGTACGAGGCTAGAAACAAGCAGGAGACCTTAACTAACTGTACGAGGCTATAAACAAGCAGGAGACCTTAACTAACTGTACGAGGCTATAAACAAGCAGGAGACCTTAACTAACTGTACGAGGCTATAAACAAGCAGGAGACCTTAACTAACTGTACGAGGCTAAAAACAAGCAGGAGACCTTAACTAACTGTACGAGGCTATAAACAAGCAGGAGACCTTAACTAACTGTACGAGGCTAGAAACAAGCAGGAGACCTTAACTAACTGTACGAGGCTATAAACAAGCAGGAGACCTTAACTAACTGTACGAGGCTATAAACAAGCAGGAGACCTTAACTAACTGTACGAGGCTATAAACAAGCAGGAGACCTTAACTAACTGTACGAGGCTATAAACAAGCAGGAGACCTTAACTAACTGTACGAGGCTAGAAACAAGCAGGAGACCTTAACTAACTGTACGAGGCTATAAACAAGCAGGAGACCTTAACTAACTGTACGAGGCTATAAACAAGCAGGAAACCTTAACTAACTGTACGAGGCTATAAACAAGCAGGAGACCTTAACTAACTGTACGAGGCTATAAACAAGCAGGAGACCTTAACTAACTGTACGAGGCTAGAAACAAGCAGGAGACCTTAACTAACTGTACGAGGCTAGAAACAAGCAGGAGACCTTAACT
The DNA here is from genome assembly GCA_036851935.1 of Coregonus suidteri. Taxonomy (NCBI): domain Eukaryota; kingdom Metazoa; phylum Chordata; class Actinopteri; order Salmoniformes; family Salmonidae; genus Coregonus; species Coregonus suidteri. The sequence goes on from CM072234.1 coordinate 2,434,949, forward strand.
AACTGTACGAGGCTATAAACAAGCAGGAGACCTTAAACTAACTGTACGAGGCTATAAACAAGCAGGAGACCTTAACTAACTGTACGAGGCTATAAACAAGCAGGAGACCTTAACTAACTGTACGAGGCTAGAAACAAGCAGGAGACCTTAACTAACTGTACGAGGCTATAAACAAGCAGGAGACCTTAACTAACTGTACGAGGCTAGAAACAAGCAGGAGACCTTAACTAACTGTACGAGGCTAGAAACAAGCAGGAGACCTTTAACTAACTGTACGAGGCTAGAAAAAAACAAGCAGGAGACCTTAACTAACTGTACGAGGCTAAAACAAGCAGGAGACCTTAACTAACTGTACGAGGCTATAAACAAGCAGGAGACCTTAACTAACTGTACGAGGCTATAAACAAGCAGGAGACCTTAACTAACTGTACGAGGCTATAAACAAGCAGGAGACCTTAACTAACTGTACGAGGCTATAAACAAGCAGGAGACCTTAACTAACTGTACGAGGCTATAAAAACAAGCAGGAGACCTTAACTAACTGTACGAGGCTAGAAACAAGCAGGAGACCTTAACTAACTGTACGAGGCTATAAACAAGCAGGAAACCTTAACTAACTGTACGAGGCTATAAACAAGCAGGAGACCTTAACTAACTGTACGAGGCTAGAAACAAGCAGGAGACCTTAACTAACTGTACGAGGCTATAAACAAGCAGGAGACCTTAACTAACTGTACGAGGCTATAAACAAGCAGGAAACCTTAACGAACTGTACGAGGCTATAAACAAGCAGGAGACCTTAACTAACTGTACGAGGCTATAAACAAGCAGGAGACCTTAACTAACTGTACGAGGCTATAAACAAGCAGGAGACCTTAACTAACTGTACGAGGCTATAAACAAGCAGGAGACCTTAACTAACTGTACGAGGCAATAAACAAGCAGGAGACCTTAACTAACTGTACGAGGCTAGAAACAAGCAGGAGACCTTAACTAACTGTACGAGGCTATAAACAAGCAGGAGACCTTAACTAACTGTACGAGGCTATAAACAAGCAGGAGACCTTAACTAACTGTACGAGGCTATAAACAAGCAGGAAACCTTAACTAACTGTACGAGGCTATAAACAAGCAGGAGACCTTAACTAACTGTACGAGGCTATAAACAAGCAGGAGACCTTAACTAACTGTACGAGGCTAGAAAACAAGCAGGAGACCTTAACTAACTGTACGAGGCTATAAACAAGCAGGAGACCTTAACTAACTGTACGAGGCTAGAAACAAGCAGGAGACCTTAACTAACTGTACGAGGCTATAAACAAGCAGGGAGACCTTAACTAACTGTACGAGGCTATAAACAAGCAGGAGACCTTAACTAACTGTACGAGGCTATAAACAAGCAGGAGACCTTAACTAACTGTACGAGGCTATAAACAAGCAGGAGACCTTAACTAACTGTACGAGGCTAAAAACAAGCAGGAGACCTTAACTAACTGTACGAGGCTAGAAACAAGCAGGAGACCTTAACTAACTGTACGAGGCTAGAAACAAGCAGGAGACCTTAACTAACTGTACGAGGCTAGAAACAAGCAGGAGACCTTAACTAACTGTACGAGGCTAGAAACAAGCAGGAGACCTTAACTAACTGTACGAGGCTATAAACAAGCAGGAGACCTTAACTAACTGTACGAGGCTATAAACAAGCAGGAGACCTTTAACTAACTGTACGAGGCTATAAACAAGCAGGAGACCTTAACTAACTGTACGAGGCTATAAACAAGCAGGAGACCTTAACTAACTGTACGAGGCTATAAACAAGCAGGAGACCTTAACTAACTGTACGAGGCTATAAACAAGCAGGAGACCTTAACTAACTGTACGAGGCTAAAAACAAGCAGGAGACCTTAACTAACTGTACGAGGCTATAAACAAGCAGGAGACCTTAACTAACTGTACGAGGCTAGAAACAAGCAGGAGACCTTAACTAACTGTACGAGGCTATAAACAAGCAGGAGACCTTAACTAACTGTACGAGGCTATAAACAAGCAGGAGACCTTAACTAACTGTACGAGGCTATAAACAAGCAGGAGACCTTAACTAACTGTACGAGGCTATAAACAAGCAGGAGACCTTAACTAACTGTACGAGGCTATAAACAAGCAGGAGACCTTAACTAACTGTACGAGGCTATAAACAAGCAGGAGACCTTAACTAACTGTACGAGGCTATAAACAAGCAGGAGACCTTAACTAACTGTACGAGGCTAGAAACAAGCAGGAGACCTTAACTAACTGTACGAGGCTATAAACAAGCAGGAGACCTTAACTAACTGTACGAGGCTATAAACAAGCAGGAGACCTTAACTAACTGTACGAGGCTAGAAACAAGCAGGAGACCTTAACTAACTGTACGAGGCTAGAAACAAGCAGGAGACCTTAACTAACTGTACGAGGCTAGAAACAAGCAGGAGACCTTAACTAACTGTACGAGGCTATAAACAAGCAGGAGACCTTAACTAACTGTACGAGGCTATAAACAAGCAGGAGACCTTAACTAACTGTACGAGGCTATAAACAAGCAGGAGACCTTAACTAACTGTACGAGGCTAAAAACAAGCAGGAGACCTTAACTAACTGTACGAGGCTATAAACAAGCAGGAGACCTTAACTAACTGTACGAGGCTATAAACAAGCAGGAGACCTTAACTAACTGTACGAGGCTATAAACAAGCAGGAGACCTTAACTAACTGTACGAGGCTAGAAACAAGCAGGAGACCTTAACTAACTGTACGAGGCTAGAAACAAGCAGGAGACCTTAACTAACTGTACGAGGCTATAAACAAGCAGGAGACCTTAACTAACTGTACGAGGCTAGAAACAAGCAGGAGACAGTGCAACCGGAGGAGATCTGAATTCTGCATCATTAAGACACGTGACGCCCAACTTCCATCAACACGTCTCCTTCACCACTAGGGGGCGATAAAGTCCTACACCACTGTTACTCTACCCACAAACAAGCGTACAAGGCCTTCCCTCGTCCGCCATTCAGCAAATCAGAGCATAACTCTGTACTCCTGCTTCCTGTTTACAAGCAGAAACTCAAAACAGGAAGTACCCGTGACTCGCTCCGTTGAGAAATGGTCACCAGAATCAGAGGTTATGCTACAGGACCGCTTTGCTAGCTTTGCTGATAGGAATATGTTCTGAGACTCCGCTGATAACTTCGACGAGCTAACCACCTCCGTCACCGGCTTCATAAGGAAATGCGTCGGTGACACAGAGTCATCAAACGAGCAAAAGGACAATATAAAATAATAAAGTGGATCATATTACACCGCCTGTCGCATGTGGCCATTACGGAATAATATTACACCGCCTGTCGCATGTGGCCATTACGGAATAATATTACACCGCCTGTCGCATGTGGCCATTACGGAATAATATTACACCGCCTGTCGCATGTGGCCATTACGGAATCATATTACACCGCCTGTCGCACCGCCGGCCATTACGGATTACAAAGGAAGACCCAGCCGTGATCTGTCCAACGACGCCTCTCTTCCAGACGAACTCAATACATTTGATGCTTTGATAATAACAACACTGTACAGTGCGTGAGGGCCCCCACCGACCCAAAGGACTGGGTGATCTCGCTCTCTGGGGTCGACTCTCGCAAGGCCATGTGGCCGAACGGCATTCCAGGGGCGCGTTCTCAGAGCATGTGCAGAAGAGCTGGCCCGGTATATTCACGGTAATATTCAACCTCTCCTTGTCCCTGTCTGTAATCCCCACGTTTTAAGATAACTACCATCATTCCTGTTCCTAAGAACTCTAAGGCTTCATGCCACAAATGACTACCGCCCTCTAGCACTCACTTCTGTAATCATGAAGTGCTTTGAGAGGCTGGTTATGGCACACATCAACTCCACCATCCCAGACACCCTAGACCCACTCCAATTTGCATACCGACCCAACAGATGAAAAGACGACGCAATCTCAATTGCGCTCCACACGGCCCTCACCCACTTAGACAAGAGGAACACTGGCTACAGCTCAGCATTCAACACCATAGTCCCCTCCAAG